>CM019712.1:26891815-27216139 GCA_009760885.1 Achatina immaculata
TCTTTTTATATACTCCCTAAGATTCACAAACCAGCCAACCCAGGAAGGTCCATAGTGTCTGCTTGTACCTGCCCTACGGAACTTCTTCTTCTTCTTCTTCGTTCGCTTCTACCACCACAACCGCACTGTGATCCTACTGAATTTACGCCTGTGGTCCTCGTTAGGTCCCGTGGCCTCCTGTGTGGTCCCCGAAAGGACCACACGAGATCCCCGAGAGGACCACAAGGGTTCAGAGTATCGCAGGGCTTTAGCCTGTATTCTTGGTGGGTCTCAGAAGCGGGATTGCATGACACCGTGGTTTTCGTTGCACTAGTTTAGTCTAGGGTTGGACTTTCTCATCGGAAGACCTCAAGGTGTTTAGGATATCAGTGCATCCCAGCTGGGTGAGAGGCGGTAACCCACCCAGGCCAGAGTTGGACCTTCTCACCGGAAAACCTCGACGTGTTTTGAGATACCCGTGTATCCCCGCCGGGTGAGAAGTGGTTGCTCATCCAGTCCAGAATTGGACTTTCTCACCGGAAAACCTCAGCGTGATTAGGATACGCAAACATCCCCGCCGGGTGAGAGGTGGTTGCCTATCTAGACTGCCCTGGTCCAGTGTCTCCGACTTCAGCATTTTGCGGTCGTGGCCGCTACCCTTCCTAGTTGTGACCAGGATGGAGCTTTCGTCCAGGAGGACGAATCCTCGCCACTAGTGACTTCTACCCCTGGGTTGAGCCGGTTTAGGCATATTATCCCAGTATGGGCGTGTTTGGGATGTGACCGACCTCTGTGACATGCATAGCCTTCAAGATTCACCCCCTGGTGTGAGCCGGTTTAGGCAAAATTCACCAGTATGGGTGTATATCAGGCGTGACCGACCTCTAGAGCGGAGGTGGCATGACATGTCTAGCCATCAAGTTCCACCCCTGGTGTGTGCCGGTTTAAGCATATTTCACCAGTGTAGGTGTATTTCGGACGTGGCCGACCTCTAGAGCAGAGGCGCCGTGGTATGTATAGCTCTCGCAGTGATACTACTGGACATAACGATTAAACTTCACTTTATCCTTTCCACCACCTTTTCACATCGGCACCGCACAGCAACCTTTATTTCTTTTCCGCATTTTCTTCCTTGACCAAGAGGAGCTTCACTCCACGCGTGGCATTTGAAGAGTCTCGCCAGCAGTGTCTTAACCTCTGGGACAAGCCGGTTCATGCATTTCACCCGATATGACTGCATTCAGGACGTGACCGACCTCCAGACCAGAGGTGCCGTGATTTGACTGTTTGCTCCGCTTTATCCTTTCTACCACCTTTTCTGCAGTGATGCTGCGCGGCAATTCCATTTGCACCTTTCTTCATTGGCCGGGAGGAGCATCGCTCCACGCACGGCAGCTGAAGAATCTCGCGAACAGCGGCCCTACGGAACAAATCTCTGATTTTCTTGACAGCATCTTTCAACCTCTGGTCACTAGTCTGCCCACTTATCTCAAGGACACCAATCATGCTCTTATTACTTTTGAGACCCTTACACTCCTGCCTGATCACACCTACCGTATCTTCACCCCCTTGATGTAGTATCCTTATACACATCCATCCCGCATGATCAGGGACTTCAGGCCGTCAAGTTCTTTCTGAACAAAAGACGCAATCCCTCTATTCCTACGTCTACTATTCTGAGCCTTACACAACGTGTCCTCCAACTCAATTCTTTTGAATTCAATGGCCTTTATTTTGACCAGATTAGTGGTGTAGCTATGGGTACCAAGATGGGCCCCAGCTACGCGTGTCTGTTCATGGGCTACTTCGAACACAAGGTTCTGATAGCTTTTAGAGGCCCTTTTCCCGCCTTCTATAGACGCTACATAGACGATGGAATTGGGATCACATCAATGACAGAGGAAGACCTTAACAGCTTTATCAGTTTTGTTAAAGAATACAATCCTGTCATTTCTTTCAAATCCCATATCTCTGCTACTTCCGCTAACTTTCTTGACATTGCCGTCACTATCGGCCCTTCCGGGCTTACTACTTCTATCCACTATAAACCTACAGACTCTCACAGCTACCTCCTGTACTCTTCCTCCCATCCCAGATCGTGTAAGGACTCTATTCCTTTTTCCCAGCTTCTTAGGTTGCGACGTTTGTGTAAGGAGGATTTGGATTTCCAGGATCAAGGCCACAAATTGCTAGATTTCTTCCGTCAACGCCGCTATCCAAACCATGTTCTCTCGTCATCTTGGAACCGCATTAGCCATATATCGCGGCAACAAGCCCTCACCCCTAAATCACACTGTAGCTCGGACAGATTGAAACTAGTACTCACGTACCACCCTCATAGCTTGCCAGTTAAAAACATACTGTTTCGCCATCTCCACCTCCTCCAGACCGAGCCTGAGACACGTGAACTTTTTGGGGAACCTCCATTGGTGGCTTACAGACGGGACAAGAACCTCAGGGACCTTTTAATCCGTAGTCATCTTAAGACAGATGACACTTTTTAATGATACCAGACGTTGCGGACGCCGTAGATGTAACACTTGTCCGTTTGTTGTCGAGGCTAGCCAGATCTCTTTCCCTAAAACCACGTTATCAGTGCAGGAGGGTTTCACCTGTACGTCACGAAATGTCAATTATGTTATCATGTGCAAACGTTGCGGTTTGAAGTACATAGGGGAAACTGGCTTAGGGTTAGGGGAGATCGATTTCGCCAGAATCTCAATTATATTTCCAAGAGGACCTGGACACCTGTGGCTAAACATTTTTGCCTTGGCAACCACAGGGGCAAACGGGACATTTCGGTTAGTGCGATCCGCACTTGTTCCGCAGATGTACGATCTCGGAGGGTCCTAGAACAGCGCCTTATTTTCCAGACTGGCTGTCTCCACCCAGCTGGAATTAACAATGTCTTCAGCTTTCTGTAAGTTTCATTATCTCACCGCGTCCCCTTTTCACTCCCCTCTCTCCCCTCCCCCCCCCCCCCCCCCCCCCCGACACCTCTAGCGGCTATCATATTTCTATTGCCTTCCCCCAACCCCTTTCTCCCACTTGTTCTCCTCCTCTCTCTCCGCTTCTTCGCTATGATTGGCTATATCGGGAATCTTTTGTCTGTAGGCAGCGTGGGTTTTTTTTTTTCAATCCTCCTTCTTCCACACACATTTCAGCTTCTCACTCGGAGCAAGACTTCAGATAAGTTATATATGTTTGTATTTCGTTTTGTATGTATCCTCGAATAAGGCTCACGCCGAAATATCGGATGTTGTATGTTTTTCATTTATACATTCTCATACTTTATATTCGTTTTTTTCTCACCTTGCTCACTTCCTCCTTCACTTTGTAAAACTGCACCATACACCTTTATCTTCCTGACAATCGCTAGTTCTACAATTACAATACTAAATAAAACAATACATCCTAACACGATAAAATCTAACTCTAAATCGATCAATAATGTAATCACTTATCAAACATTAACAGGGACTGGATCTTCTAGAAAAAACATGAGCTGTACACATGGTCCATCTAGAATTTTCTCGACTGTATGATAACTATATTCAGGGGAGTTAAAAATAATTTCATTTCACTCAGAAGGTTTTCATGAGTTGCATCCCGTTAACCATGAGCAATATTCCTTACAGTGAGAACAAAACCCCAATCACTTCTGCTGTTCCGAGACACTGAGACATCTGTATATATTATCATGTCGGAAGAGCCACAGTGATGCTGGGTTAGATCATGAACCCACAGTTCGAGTGCCCGCTGCGCCCAGTCTCTATGTTCGTGACACTTCTGTATAATAACCTTTGTTACCTGAGGTTGGTCTGTACCCGTAATCAATCATCACCTTTAGAAACCTCATCTAGATCACACACTGGCATTATTGTATCCTCAGCCTCAGTTATCCAGGATCTGCCTCGTTTGATGCGTCTGCCCTTTATCAACCCCAGCTCCTTATGGAGAGGATGGTCCTTCATTCCAGAATAGTCCAGTTCATTCAAACATATATCTGGCACCGCTTCTTCATCACACTCATATCAATACAAACATAACATCCCAGTGTGTGAACAAGTATAAACAAATACGTTTAATATGATAAACAAAGCAAAGACGTTCAACTTGAGAACATAACACAATACAAATGAAGATACAGTCCAGAAAGAACACAGACAATATGTGTATATATATATATATATATATATATATATATATATATATATAAAACAATAGAATTTCAGTGCATCACTGTAATAACCATTTCAAGTATGTAAAATATCAATCATATGAACCTTCATTGTCAGAGCGAAATAAATAGGTTAATATGTATGTATGGATATTAAAAACAATGCAGAGATAAGACAGATGACTGAAGAACAACCAGTCTCATGGGTGATCAGGAAAAGGAGATGGACATATGTTGGTCACTTGATGAGAAGAAATGATCAGAGAATCCCAAAACAAGCTATCAAGTGAAACACAACAGGCCAAAGAAAAAGAATCAGACCACGTGAAACTCTGAAGAGGACATTGTTAAGGGAGGCCAAATTAACAGGCATAAAATCCCTTGATGAGGTTGAAAGACTCGCCGAAAACAGGAAAAATTGAATATCCAAACAACACCAATGACAAGATTTCCATATCCACTGGTAAATACTGCAACAACTTTGATGCAGAAGCTAATGCAATTATTGCTGCAGTTGAAAAACTATCAGACTCCAGAATTGATACATGTCCTGTAGTAATTCTCACAGATGCAAGATCAGTACCGGAAGCTCTTCAGTGCAACAAACTACCAGACCTTAAAGATGCCTTGTCAAAAATCGGCTTACAACACGGAGTCACTTTGCAATGGGTTCCCTCCCACTGTGGGATACCAGGCAATGAGAAAGCTGACCATCTGGCCAAAGAGGGCACTGAAATGGAGCAACCAGACATACCAATCACCTATAATCAGAAGAAAAGCATGATAAAAACCTACAGGAAGCCACAAACACCACCACATGATGACTATCACATGCTAAACAGAAAGGAACAAGTCACCATCTTCCGTCTCCGAACAGGACACAGCCGACTCTGAAGTCATATGTATACAAAGTTTAAGGTTGATACTACTAATCTATGTACATGTGCCCAGGTGCCCCAAACTGTGGAACATATCCTCCAGAACTGCACCAACTATGAGACACTGAGAAATAATTACTGGCTCAGTGAAACCACTAAAGAAGATAAGCTCTACGGTTTCATATATGAATTATAAAAAAACAGTGAAATTTATCCAATAGACAGGACTGCAGATATAGACAGACATTGCGAACGAAGAAGAAGAAGAAGGAAAAATTGACCAACTACTTTATCAACCCTATGTGACGTTTAACGGCATGGAGAGGATATAAAATATAATATAATATATCCATATTACAAGAACTTAATATTAAAGAAGGCTGGCTAGTAAAGAGGATTAAAGAGAGAAAACTTAAATATTATGGACACATTAAACGTCATGATAATCTAGAGAAAACCATCTTGGAAGGGTACATAATTGCAAAAAGAAAGAGAGGAAGACCAAGGCGAAGATTGCTGCAAGACATCGTTGATGATCTGAGAATAGAGGCATCATCAGCAGGCTATCTTGCTCACAACCGAGAGGCCTACAGGAATGCTGTTAGGTAGGCAAGGGACATGCAAATGAATGAATTATATATATATATATATATATATATATATATATATATAGAGAGAGAGAGAGATAGCAATGCATCGAATTCATCATCGCTTAAGTAGTCACTATGAAATAATGAGGGCCCTCATAGTAACGTTTACGGAAACAGAAGAAAGTAAACTGTATACCCAAAATACTGAACTGCTGTTCCTAAGCATCATATAAATCCCAGCAATATTAATATGCATGTTTGTGTGTGTGTGCGCGCGCGCGTGCGTCCTCAGCAAAACTACATCAACTAATGGTAAAAAAATACACAAATGGAGATTGTTCTGTTTCTTATATAAATAACAATTATATTATATTATTATGTGTGGAACACAATATCAGCATTTGTGTAATACAATGACCGCAGTTAAGTAATGAGACTAATTACATAAACAAAATAAAATAAACAACAGCTGAAGATATAAATGTATTTTATTCAAAGTAATCCTCTTGTGCATTGATACAGGGAGTGGCACAATCTAATAAACAATGGAACGACTGCTGCAGTTTATCTGTTGGCATGGCCTTTAAACTCGATGTTAGGGCATTGCGGATGTCATCACACATGACATTCAAAAGTTATAAGCACAAAAACCAAGTTAAGACTATTCAATTCTAACGTAATATCCACCCTCATTTATGCATGTGAACGCTGGAAAACAACTAAAGAAATAGACAAGAGATTAGGCTCTTTTGAAACAAATGGCTAAGGAAAATACTCGTTACAAAGTGGAATCAATTCAAGAGCAACGCAGAGATACGACAGATGAGCAAACAACATCTCTCATAGTTGATCAGAAAAGAAGATGAACATATGTTGGTCATGTGATTAGAAGAAACAATCAGTGAATCCCCAAACAAGTTATCAAATGGAACACAAGAGGCTGAAGAAAAAGAGGTCGACGACCTGAAACTCTAAAGAGGACATTGATACGAAAAGCCAATTCAATGGGCATAACATCCCTTGATGAGATTGAAAAACTCGCCGAAGACAGGATATCTTGGCGAACTACGATGCCGGCCCTATGTGACGTTTAGCGGCATGGGAAGGATGTAAGAAGAAGAATGTTGGGACATTAGTAGAAACCGTGTTTGCTGAGTGTTTCTGGATTATTTATTGACTGTCTTCAGCCATCAGCTTCAATTCTAGGCCCTTTCAAACCTAAAGTTGTCAACACACTGACACAGAAGTCAAGATAGTCCTGCGTATCAAGTTGGCATGAGGTTTTATTGATGAATTGGATGGAAATGAAATGATGATGACGATATTCTGACCTCCGGCGGGATTGAACTGAAAACAGGAATGAAAATACTTCTGGAACATACATCATATTCATCATCATCATCATCATGTGCCGTGCCGACTGGCGTTGGCTATTATTCTTCTCCAGAGTACCCGATCCTTCATGAAGGCCATCAGTTCAGTTGGTGATCTCCTCTCACACCATCCCGTCAGACTGTCCAGTATCATTGCTCTTGATCTTCCTCTTGATCTTCTTCCTTCTATTGTTCCTGTTGTTATAATATTTTCAATACCCCCTCTTCTTATTGCATGTCCTATGAAAGTACATTGTCTCTCTCTTATCTTTTTGACAAGGTTTTTTTTGTCTCTCCAGCTCTTCTCATACATTCTTCATTAGTTATTTTTGCTGTCCAGGGAGAGCAATACATCATATTACATCAATACAAATACATCATATGACATCAATCGACAATGTATTATCTTACTTAAGAAAATAGGGATAATCGTATGACAAAGCAAACTTGAAATGCATCATATAGTCACACATTGAAATATATACTTGGTACGAGAGTGGGAAATGCATTATAACGCAAAAATAAATAAAATAATACAACTGTATGAAAATGAAGACATAAGTAGAAGTCTCACAAAGGGGCCCATAAACAGAGTAACCTAGTCTCTGATAAGGGGGCCATAAACAAGGTAACCTAGTCTCTGATAAGGGGACTCATGAACAAGGGAACCCTCTCTGATACTTACTTTTTGGGATTACAATAGACTTCATAATGAAAAAATGCTGCACAGGTAACACAGGTATTGACTGGGTACATGGGACCCAACTAGAAGATCTTGATTTTGCTGATGACATAACTCTTATCAGTAATAATGTGAATTCCATGCAAGAAAAAACAGATAGCCTGTCTTCACTGGCTAGCAAAATAGGACTTGAAATTAACAAGGACAAAACAAAAATAATGAAAATTCCCATCAATCAAAATGGAAAAATACACATAGAAGGGACATATATTGAAGAAGTCAATCAATTTGCATACCTTGGCAGCTACATAGACCAGGATGGTGACACTAGAAAGGAAGTAAGGATCAGAATTGCAAAAGCAGCATCAATCTTCAAGAATCTTGAGAACATATGGAATTCAAAAGTTATAAGCACAAGGACCAAGTTAAGACTATTCAATTCAAATGTAATATCCACCCTCATTTATGCATGCGAAAGCTGGAAAACAACTAAAGAAATAGAAAAGAAATTAGACTCTTTTGAAAACAAATGCCTAAGGAAAATACTCGGCATCAAGTGGAATGAATTCAAGAACAATGCAGAGATAAGACAGATGACTGAACAACAACCATTCTCACGGGTGATCAGGAAAAGGAGATGGACATATGTTGGTCACTTGATGAGAAGAAATGATCAGAGAATCCCAAAACAAGCTATCAAGTGGAACACAACAGGCCGAAGAAAAAGAGGCAGACCGCGTGAAACTCTGAAGAGAACATTATTAAGAGAGGCCAAGTTAACAGGCATAAAATCCTTTGTTGAGGTTGAAAGACTCGCCGAGGACAGGAAAAATTGGCGAACTACTTTGCGAGCCCTATGTGACGTTTAACGGCACGGGAAGGATATAAGATATAAGATAAGAATCTCTGATAAGGGGACTCATGAACAAGGTAACCTAATCTCTGATAAGGGGACTCATGAACAAGGTAACCTAATCTCTGATAAGGGGACTCACGAACAAGGTAACCTAGTCTCTGATAAGGAGACTCATAAACAAGGTAACCTAGTCTCTGATAAGGGGACCCATAAACAAGGTAATCTAGTCTCTGATAAGGGGACTCATGAACAAGGTAACCTAGTCTCGTTAAGGGGACCCATAAACACGTTAACCCAATCTCTGATAAGGGGACTCATGAACAAGGTAACCTAGTCTCTGATAAGGGGACTCATGAACAAGGTAACCTAATCTCTGATAAGGGGACTCATAAACAAGTTAACCTAATCTCTGATAAGGGGACTCATGAACAAGGTAACCTAATCTCTGATAAGGGGACTCATGAACAAGGTAACCTAATCTCTGATAAGGGGACTCGTGAACAAGGGAACCCAGTCTCTGATAAGGGACTCATGAATCAACGCATACACTATAACAGCCTACATACACTCTTGTGAGCAAAAAAAAAAAAGAAAACAACAACAACAAAACTACCATGCGTACTAAAAATATAAACCAGTACCTAATCAACTACATAAACATAACTAGGGTATCAAACATAACAATCATCCTACAGTACTAATAGGGATGACTGATAAGTTCTCGACATAAAGTATAATGGATTATTGGTGGACAACGTTTTTGGTTATTTCTCAACATAGTCTCCTTGCAAGTTTATGCACTTAGTCCAGCGATCCTGGAGCATATGAATCCCTTCTTTTGTAAAAATCAGCTTCTTGGGCCAGTATAAAGTGGTCTACGGCATAAATGACGGCATCATCTGAAGCAAATTTGCGACCACTGAGTTCCTTTTTGAGTTTGGTAAACAGGTAATAGTCTGAAGGGGCCAAATCTGGGGAATAAGGAAGATGTTCAAGAAGCTGGAAGCCGCATTCATGAACGGCAGCCATTGCGACTGCCGACTTGTGAACTGGGGCATTGTCTTGATGAAAGATGACTCCTCTCGTCAATTTTCCTCGAAGTTTTTCCTACAGTTTGACTCGCAGTTGCTTCACAAGATTAGCGTAATAGACCCCGATGACCGTTCTGCCTTTTAAAGATAATCTACCAGTATCACACCTTCTGAATCCCACAAGATGGAAGCCATCACTTTGCCTGCAGACAGAACCACCCTTGTTTTCTTTGGAGGCGGGGATCCACTGATTTTTCTGGTTCAAAATGATGAACCCAACTCTCATCCATAGTCACATATTGGCGAATGAACTTTTCAGGATATGCAGAAAAATGGCAAAGACTGTCTCATGACGTGTTGAGACCATGTCGCTTGCGATCAGCTCCAAGAATTTTCGGATCCTATCGAACAGAGACCTTTGTCATTTGAAGGTAATTGTGAATAATGGCATGAACACGTTCCTGGGAGATGCCCACAGTAGCAATGTACCGTTCAGTTAGTCGTCGATCCTCCATTATGATGTCATGGATTCTGCCGGGGGTTTTATCGGTGGTTAAGGTTATTAGTCTTCCTGGACGGGGATCATCTTCCAGACTCTCTCTTCCATGTTTGAACTGAGTTGCCCATTTCTTCACTGTGCTGTAAGAAGGAGCACTCTGCCCTAGAGTATCTGCTCTATCCTCATGGATCTCCTTCGATGATAAGCCTTTGATGCAGAGGTAGCTTTATAAGAAACTTTCTAAATTTTCTCAGTTTCTATCACCCCTTACCATGTCATTATCCCGTAAAAAAGGGAGAAGTTAATTTCCTGAAACTTGGTGTTTAACCTGACATTAACCTGATCTACAAATGCATCTAATATCAATTGTGCGTTTCAAGTATTTGTACCCTATGGCGAGAACTTATCAATCACCCCTTGTATTTTCTAAGATTAAACAAACCGTGCTGCTTGATAAACTTGCTATGCAAAGATAAGTGCATAAGATCATTTCCCAGCAGGGCGATGACATCCAGTCCGACCCAGCGAGTAGCTCCAAGAACTGTCTATCAAACAAGATAAGTACTACACTGGCGATCCTCTGCAAGGTCCTCGGATCAGAACATAGTTCCGAAAATGTAAACCTTCCAGGATGGAAAGAAGCGTACAGTGTCAAGAATACAACATACTCACAACACAGACGTCCGTGATGGGAGCTATCCACAGCTTGCAAGACAAGACATACATACGATTGACCTCTCCACAGCTCCTAAGACAAACCATACATACGACTGACAGGACAGCTAAAATCAGTAGCAGGCAGTTTTGTCGACACAATGCGACACATTCGAACACAGAAAGTTTACGTTGCCAACGTTAGTCTCCCAGACGGCACCAGCTGAAACAGTATCACAGCTGTGTTTACTGTGTTACTATTTTTATTTGTTAACTGAACAGAATGTTGGCTCAATAGTTCAAGCCGTATTTGCTGAGTGTTTCTGGATTAGTTATTCACTGTCTCCAGCTATCAACTTTCTTTCCACGCTCTTTCAAACCTAAAGTTGGCAACACATTCATACAGAAGTCAAGAAAGTTCTGCGTATCACTTTACATGAAGTTTTATTGATGAATGGGATGGAAATGAAATGATGATGACGATATTCTGACCACCAGCAGGTTGCCCTGCAACACGGGGAGTCCATTCATAATCCAGCAACTCCAGTAACAGTTATAAGACTTCCACAACTTCAGTAACAGTTATAAGACTTCCACAACTCCAGTAACAGTTATAAGACTTCCACAACTCCAGTAACAGTTATAAGACTTCCACAACTCCAGTAACAGTTATAAGACTTCCACAACTCCAGTAACAGTTATAAGACTTCTACAACTCCAGTAACAGTTATAAGACTTCCACAACTCCAGTAACAGTTATAAGACTTCCACAACTTCAGTAATAGTTATAAGACTTCCATAGCTCTAGTAACAGTTATAAGATTTCCACAGCTCCAGTAACAGTTATAAGACTTCCATAGCTCTAGTAACAGTTATAAGATTTCCACAGCTCTAGTAACAGTTATAAGACTTCCACAGCTCTAGTAACAGTTATAAGATTTCCATAGCTCTAGTAACAGTTAAAAGATTTCCACAGCTCTAGTAACAGTTATAAGACTTCCATAGCTCTAGTAACAGTTATAAGATTTCCACAGCTCTAGTAACAGTTATAAGACTTCCACAGCTCTAGTAACAGTTATACGATTTCCACAGCTCTAGTAACAGTTATAAGACTTCCACAGCTCTAGTAACAGTTATACGATTTCCACAGCTCTAGTAACAGTTATAAGACTTCCATAGCTCTAGTAACAGTTATAAGATTTCCACAGCTCTAGTAACAGTTATAAGACTTCCACAGCTCTAGTAACAGTTATAAGATTTCCACAGCTCTAGTAACAGTTATAAGATTTCCACAGCTCTAGTAACAGTTATAAGACTTCCACAGCTCTAGTAACAGTTATAAGATTTCCACAGCTCTAGTAACAGTTATAAGATTTCCACAGCTCTAGTAACAGTTATAAGACTTCCATAGCTCTAGTAACAGTTATAAGACCACTGTTTTCTCGACAGAAACATCACAGTAAGCCATCCTCTCAGATACACATGCAGACATAGACTGACTGTCCATTCAAAGTCCCTCCCACAGTTCTCTGTCACGGGTTTCTCAGCCCACGTGACATTCTAGAAGGATCTCGACCCTGGAAAAGTTCAAAAAGAAAGTCATAACCATTGCCCTTTCTGTAAAGACAACAGTTATCTCCCGTACACTTCTGTACCCTCCAGTAACCGAGCTAGTAACGCTAACATGAGAGGGATCACAAAAATCCCCGTGGTGGAGGAATGCGCTGAAGAAACATTGCACATCCCAAATGTTTAGCCTTCCCCAAGAACTAGAGAAAATTAGCCGCCATGATATACTCCTACTTGTACATAACACATGACGAAATATCTTCAATGCAACGCACGCGAAGAGCAATATCTCGCAGTTTCAGGTAAAAGGGCAACAACTCAAAGAATTCGTGGACCATGTTGAGATCCTTCTTCGGGTGAAAATACTCGTACATGAGAGCATTTGGTCTTGTCCACAGCAGACTGATGGTTTTCCCAGTGACGTCTATTTACAAGAATAGTTTTTGAGCACGGCATATATGAAGCCATTAGAGTGAAACCTTGATAAAATAAAGTTAAGATTGTTTAAAAGAAACGTAGGAACAGCTTTATTAATTAACTAGAACAAACTTGCAACTTTTCAGTTTATACATTATACAAACATAATAAACGACAACAAGATAAGAAAAGAAGGAATATAAATGTACGTCACTGACATATAAGAAATAATAGTGGGAACATGACACAAAATACGAGCTTTTATTTGTGACTTGCAAGAATCTGTGTCCAAAAGTGGACGTGGTGAAGTATTGAGAAGGTAGAAAATGAAGATTAGTGAGGTGTGATGTCAAACTCAATGGTTAGTACTGAGATAGGGGCGGAGGTGTAGCGCGGTTGAATATCAGAGGACCTGCGTGTATTAGGTGACAAAGGCGTATTATTCGTCGTGTGATGTTTCTTGATCAGGAAACCTGGACAAGTGTGCGTTGTGTCAAAGGAGAATCACTCTCACTTCACTCCACTAACACCAATGTCCGCTGTGCGACAAGAGCATCACTCTCACATCACTTCATAAACACCAGTGTGTGTTGTGTGACAGGAGCGTAACTCACACATCACTCCATTAACAACAGTGCATATTGTGTGACAAGAACCTCACTGTAACGTAACTCCACTAACATCAGTGTATATTGCGTGACAAGAGCCTAACTATCTCATCACTCCACTAACACCAGCATGTGTAATGTGACAAGAGCCTCGCACTCACATCACTTCACTAACACCAGTGCATATTATGTGACAAGAACCTCACTGTAGCGTCAATCCACTAACATCAGTGTATATTGCGTGACAAGAGCCTAACTCTCTCATCACTCCACTAACACCAGCGTGTGTAATGTGACAAGAGCCTCGCACTCACATCACTTCACTAACACCAGTGCCTGTTATATGACAAGAACCTCACTATTAAATCACTTCACTAACACCAGTGAGTGTTGTGTGAAAAGAGCCTCACTCACGCAGCGCTTCACCAACACAAGTGTGTGTTCTATGATAAGAGTCTCACTTTCACAGCGCTTCACCAACACAACTGTGTGTTGTATGATAAGAGTCTCACTCTCACAGCGCTTTACCAACACAAGTGTGTGTTGTATGATAAGAGTCTCACTTTCACAGCGCTTCACCAACACAAGTGTGTGTTGTATGATAAGAGTCTCACTCACGCAGCGCTTCACCAACACAAGTGTGTGGTGTATGATAAAAGCCTCACTCTCACTCTGCTTTACTAACACAAATGTGTGGTGTATGATAAGAACCTCACTCTCACACTGCTTTACTAACACAAATGTGTGGTATATGATAAAAGCCTCACTCTCACACTGCTTTACTAACACAAATGTGTGGTGTATGATAAGAACCTCACTCTCACACTGCTTTACTAACACAAATGTGTGGTGTATGATAAAAGCCTCACTCTCACACTGCTTCATTAACTGCAGTGAATGAAAAAGAAATCGCATGATAGTCTTGTCAGGGACCATCTGTTTTGTATGTTTCTTAGATGATCCAGACGATTAGTAGTCTCCAGAATACTGCAAGTCAGAGAGATGATAATATACCACATAAGACAGCAAATGAAGAGAGAACCAGATAACAAAGACGTGAACAACAGGAAAGGCAAAAAAGGTAAAAAAAAAGGAAACGGAGAAAAAAAAGAAAAAAAAATGTAACCGAAACCAACGATAAGAAAGAAGGTTCTTATTTAACACAATCGCTAATATCATCACACACACACACACATATATAACAGTATCCTGACTAATGGTGAGTACTCTACTATTACATATATCAATATATTGCTCTTTCAGAATTCTAATTGTGAAGGTTACCACAGACAATACAACAGTGTGAGAATCACTGACACCAGATTTTAAGTGAGATCAAATAAGCCACATGTTTATTATGTAAAGAATGGGTGCTGATCAGTGAGGATGCTGGAACTATAGATTATATTAGATGATCAAGTCACTCCTAACCTTGACGAGAGCTAGTTCGCCACATAAGGAAATGAGAGAGCAACACTCACACTCAGATAAACTGACAGACGTAAGCATGAAGGAGAAAATATAACAACCAACTTACATTCTCAATTAAAGCCTTTCAAACACAAAAATAATGCTAACAAATTGTCAGTGAGCACAGTTCTATCACATTCCTAGAATTCTTTCTAACACATTACGCAATGACATTAAATCATTCACAATCTTCAAGACATAATCTAATAATCATTTTAACAAAATCATCCTAACATATTCACAACTCATAATGAGTCTAATTCAATCATAACACTTGAAACTCTCTCTATCCAAAAAATCGACCAAAATCTAACAAAAATCTCACAAACATTCTCATAATAGTAATATTCTAACAAAACATTCCATTCCTTAAAAATCCCCTACAATTTCTATTTCTAAATCTTCCAGAAATTTCTATCCCGTGGAGCACAAAACTCGTGGACCACCATTCTACCTTATGTTCACTAAAAAAGTGTAAACTCCGGGCAAAATTCCCTGTTTATAACCTTGGGTAAATAAAAAAAAAACATCCCACTTTGAGGTTTTCTGTAGCTAAACTGAACTAATTGTACAAACATGCCCTGAATGACTTTGTTATCCGTACAATATCTCATGACTGGACATGACAAAAAATGACCTTCAGCGTGTCAAGACTGACCTCTGGTTGACCTGTATAATACAAAATAATATAAGGGCGTTAACCATAATGTCAAACTACTAAATTAATCCTTGGTTATATCCTGATACAGTAAAATAAGTGCAGAATTAAAGAATTCTGTCACACACACAAACACTCACACACACACACACACACACACAGAGGCACTCCCAATAATTCCCGTGTAGACATTATACTTCATCCTCCTAGATTCTACAACCAGTTCTTACCCCGAAAATTAATGAATACACCACTTCAATCTTAAGTAATCCTGGTGAAATGAAAGTGATTGTGTATAAATGGTAAATTCGCACCAATTTGATCGACAGAGAATATCGATTTTTGGATCAATTTTATTAAAAATGAATTAACATCAATTTTTTAATGTTGATATGTCTTCTGTTGAGCTCATCTTTTACTTTATGTGACATTTTGGAGTTCTTTCAGTTAAAAATATGTTTGAAATATGCCATTTAAACCCATTATTGGACAAACTCACAAAATGGTACTCTGATCAGAGTCTTTGTTATGTTGTTTTTTTTAAGGGAAAGTCCCTCATTACGTAATTACACATATGTCAGTGTATCTACTGGAATCCCGGCTGTCACTTGATATAAACCAGCCAATAGAAAGTTGCGATTTAATGCTTAATTTTAGAAAATGACACACACTTCACCAATTTCATAGAAATGTAGCAAGATTACCATATATGGCAAAGATGGGACACTCAGACGTCGCATGTTATGTTGGACAGCTAAAAATAGTATCACTATTAGTTTGTAAGCGCGCTTCCTAGTACACATCCGACATTGAATCGCTTGTGTGTAATCGCCATGAACTTTGATCGATTTAATTCAATTATGAAGAATAAATAATGACCTTAACAAAAAAAAGGACATAGAAGGAAGGGATAAACTATAAACTGTAAAGAGAGCCTAGCTCTGCTGCTGGTCCCAGAGAGCGGGTTCATTACACTCGGAGTACGCCCATAAGTGTTCGGCCTTTGACATCAGGATTTCCTTCAGTGTTTTAGGAAGATGAATCTAATGACTCTAAGACGCCTCCTTACCTCCCCCAGTCTACGGGACACCTTTGGGCAAGGTGGAGTATCCGTATAGCCCCCCGATCAGGGTGACTTGAAGCCATAGGAGCAGGTTGTGGATGGAAATAGAGAGCAGCTGACAGATAACGTTGGTTATAGTCACCATTCTATGATGGTAGGCAGATGATCTCAATGTAGGGACAATGGCTACGATCACTGACTAGTACAGTCACTGCCCGGAAGGAAAGCAATGGTAAACTACCTTCTGGAAATATACCAATAAACCCAAACAGCAACATGGAAGGTCAGATAGGGAAACGATCTGGTGGCGAGTCCCCCAGGCCAGATAGATCTAATTTTAACACTGGGGAAGAGTGTGAGACAGTGGTCAGTACTAGTAATTGTGAGACGGACAAAATCCTGACGGTGTTACCAAGGAAACCTCCTGCATCAAACTAAAAAGAAAAATAAGAGTAGGAACACGGAATGTAAGAAGTATGTATGAGGGGAAGTATCAAATAATAAGTGACGAGATGAAAAGAACAGGGATACACATTTGGGAATCTGTGAACATCGATGGAAAGGATCAGGACACTACAAGAGCGAGAATGATAATATCTTTATATATTCTGGTGGAGAATTAGGAGGAAAGAATGGAGTGGCTTTTTACTTGGAAAAATTAACATAAAAAACATTACTAGGTTACAGAACAGTAAGTGACAGAAACCTCACTATCAGACTTAAGGGCATCCTTATAAATGTAACAGTTATCAAGATATACGCACCTATATCAGCAGCAGAAGAAGAGGAAGTAGAAGACTTTTATAACACACTGCAAACGACGATAGACTAGGTACTAAAAAAATGATATTGAATTAATTATGGGCTATTTTAATGCAAAGATTGGTACAGAAAGCGCAGAAGACGAAGATTATGTTGTGGGGAAATTTATTATAGGACATAGACATGAGGCAGGCAACAGTCTAATGGCGTTTTGCACGGAAAATGTGGTAATCATCGCTAATGCACTTGTTAAACAACATACAAGAAGATTTTACACATGGACATCACCTGATAGGCAAACCAACAATCAAATAGATAGTTATTAATAGCAGACATGAAGATAAAGGTAAAAAAACAGCTCGTGGATCAAGACAATTTCGCTTTGATCTTATAAAAATACAAGAACAAATAGTGAAATGTATAAAGAAATGAAGAGATTGACGAGAAATGTCACACCTAAACTAAATGTAAATTGTGACAGAAGACCTTGACAGAGACAGAGGAAATTCTACAAAGATGGAAGGAATATTGCAGAGGAATGTAGGGAATGTATGAAACAGCTGCGTGTGAAAGTAGAAATCAACGATGTGAATTATTATTGGAGGAGAAAGAATCACAACCAACAATAAAAGAAGTTTTATGGGCAATAAAGAATCTGAAAAATGGTAAATCACCAGGATGTGATGTGATAACAGCTGAACTTATTAAAGCAGGAGGAAAGGAATGTGCAACAATCTATCATGCACTATGTAAAAAGATATGGCATTCAGGTATTTGGCCAAAAGAATGGAAAAGAACTGCATTCATATCACTGCCAAAGAAGGGTAACTTGAAATTGAATTGTTCACAACCTACAGAATTAGTCATGTGCACAAACTACAGAATTAGTCATGCCAGTAAAATTCTGTTAAAATCATAACAGGTAGACTTCGTAAGAAAATAGAAGAAGAAGTCAATATAGTCCAAGCTGTTTTCAGGCAAGGAAGAGGATCAAGAGATCATATATTCAACAGAATATTAATAATAACGAAATCCAGATAATTTAATGTGAATCTATATTTATCTTTTATAGAATATTAAAAAGCATTTGATTTTTTATTGTGTACAACTCCAGAAACTTTGGGAAATAATGGACAAATGGGATTTCCAACACATCTTAGAAAATTAATATCACTGCTGTATCTAGACCAACAAGCAGCAGTAAGAATAAATGGTGAAACAACAACTTGGTGTGACATAAAACAAGAGGTCTGTCAGGAGTGCATATTGTGTCCTTACTTATTTAACTTGTATACTGAAAATATAATGAGGAATATTAGAGAAGATGTAGCAAAGAATATTATGATGACATAATAACTGGAAGTTATAAACACTACCAGAGATTAGATATGCTGATGACACAGTATTACTGTCCACAACACAAAAAAAGAATGGAAAAAATATTTCAGGCTGCAAGAATAGTGAAGAGGAAAGCCTTTATCTTAATGCGAAGAAAACTAAAGCACTTACAAATGACAAAACAAATAAGGCAGATGAAATATATATCAATGAGGAAAAATTGGAAAAAGTGAAGAGTTTAGTTTTGAATATCGTGGATCAGTATTAACTCATAATGGAATTACAATGACGGAAATTAAAAGGAGGACATCCATCGTTCTTCAGAAAGCAAAACAAATAAAGAATCTGTGGAGAGGAACAGACAGAACTACAAAAATAAGATTTTTAAGGGCATGCATCTTTCTCATCGCAACATATGCCTATAAGACCTGGACTGTTTACAAAACAACTGAGAAACAGACAAATTCATTTGAATGTAAATGCTACAGAAGAGTTCTTTAAATATCATGCAGTCAAAACAGAACAAATATACCCATACTACAAGAACTTAATATTGGAGAACATTGGCTAGTAATGAGGATTAAACAGAGAAAACTTAAATATTTTGGACACATTAAACGTCATGATAATCTAGAGAAGGCCGTCTTGGAAGTATAAAGAATGAGAAAAAGAAAGAGAGGAAGACCAAGGCGAAGACTGCTGCAAGACATCGTTGATGATCTGCAAATGGACGCATAAGCAGCAGGGCATCTTTTTTACAACCGATAGGCCTACAGGAGTGCTGTTAGGAAGGCAAAGTTCCGCAAGGGACATACAAATGAATGACTGACTCAATTGGTGTGGTGATTGTATATTGCCCGTGATCTAGCATTTATTTAGGATTTGCATTCACTGCCTTTGGTTACATGTAACGCTGTGAGTCGTGTGTGGTTGATGTTTTGTAACAAGTTACTTTGCGATTGTTCATCGATGTGTTGTTTGATGGATTTGTTTAAATAAGTCTGATTTGTCAGTTTTGATGAAGCTATCCGGTTTGTCTCTTGCTGCTACCTGGTCGGCCTTGTTGTTCCGTCAGTTCCGGTATGGCCTGGATACTCATGTGATGTTTTTGATATGTGACTTATCAATTATTTTTATCCATTCACTTCTAATAGATCAATTATTTTTATCCATTCACTTCTAATAGCTTTTTGTTACATTTTAAAAAGAGATTGTGAGCGTTGGTAACGATTTTGATGCGTTGAGTTTTCTGTATCACCACCCATTTAATGCTTGGGTGATTGCCTCTATTTCTATGCGCATCATTGTGCAGGTGTTTTGTATAAGGCCCAGCCAGGAGATTGAGAGTTTTACCTCCACCGTGTATTCTGCACAACCAAAACCTCTTCTATTTCTTCTGCTGACAGATCCGTCCGTGTACATGATTATATCCTCTTTAATGATGTGTTAACTCTGATGTGTTCGTTTATTTCCTCTTATATTCACAACACGTATCGACCGATCCTTAATGGATTACATTGGAAGAGGCTCGAAAAATGTCCCTAAATAACCCTTACAAGAACATTCTAATGCAGGACAATTAGTAGAACAACAGCTCATGAATATAAAGTGTATTATTTCGTGTTAAATCATAAGTTAATGGGCAATAAATATGTTTCTCTAACAACTGTTAGGGACAATTGGTTGATAAAAGAACATGTGGATTTTCTTCAACCTTTATTTAAGCCCCTAAATGATGTTTGTCGCTGTGGAGTAGTGAGAAATATCTCGTACCGTTAAATGTGACATAGGCCTCGCAAGGTAGTTCGCCAATTTATCCTGTTTTCTGCGAGCTTTTCAACCTCATCAAGGGATTTCATGCCTATTAATTTGGCTTCTCTTAACAATGTCCTCTTCAGAGTTTCACGCGGTCTGCCTCTTTTTCTTTGGCCTGTTGTGTTCCACTTGATAGCTTGTTTTGGGATTCTCTGATCGTTTCTTCTCATCACGTGACCAACATATGTCCATCTCTTTTTCCTCATCTCCCATGAGACTGGTTGTTGTTCAGTCATCTGTCTTATCTCTGCATTGTTCTTGAATTCATTAAACTTGATGCTAAATATTTTCCTTAGGCATTTGTTTTCAAAATTCTTATCTATTTCTTTAGTTGATTTCTAGCTTAGTTTTCCAAAGATTTCCAAAGTTTCTGTCTAATCAATCTTAATTTTTCTGTTATATATTAATTGCTGTTGTAGCAAGCAGTACGAAACATCTGTTACCAGACAAAGTGGTTCTAAGGACTGCAAACGCGCCTCAAACAGCCTCTGGCAGTCAAGTCCAGCTCCTGGCCTTCCCGTGGCAGAACTGTTTAAACTGACAGGAGAAGGGGCGAGGGCGAATATCTGGCGCCTGAAAACCAGTTACTTAGGGTAGATGAGTGGCACGTTTGGTAGCTCATCTGCCGCTGTTGGTGAGATTTTTCAGTTGCCGGGGGTGAAGCGGTGCTCCTCCCGGCCAATGAAGAAAGGTGCAAATGAGGTTGCCGCGCAGCATCACTGCGGAAAAGGTGGTAGAAAGGATAACGCGAAACATACAGTCAAGTCACGGCACCTCTGGTCTGGAGGTCGGCCACGTCCTGAGTGCAGTCATATCGGGTGAAATGCATGAACCGGCTTGTCCCAGAGGTTAAGACACTGCTGGCGAGACTCTTCGAATGCCGCGCGTGGAGTTAAGCGAAGGAAGAACATGCGGAAAAGAAATAAAGGTTGCTGTGCGGCGCCGATGTGAAAAGGTGAAGGAAAAGATAACATGAAGTATAATCGGTATGTCCAGTAGTATCGCTGCGAGAGCTATACATACCACAGCACCTCTGCTCTAGAGCCCGGCCACGTCCGAAATACACCTACACTGGTGAAATATGCCTAAACCGGCACACACCAGGGGTGGAACTTGATGGCTAGACATGTCATGCCACCTCCGCTCTAGAGGTCGGTCACGCCTGATATACACCCATACTGGTGAACTTTGCCTAAACCGGCTCACACCAGGGGTGAATCTTGAAGGATATGCATGTCACAGTACCTCTGCTCTAGAGGTCGTTCACGTCCCAAACACGCCCATACTGGGATAATATGCCTAAACCGGCTCAACCCAGGGGTGGAAGTCACTAGTGACGAGGATTCGTCCTCCTGGACAAAAGCTCCATCCTGGTCACAACTAGGAAGGGTAGCGGCCACGACCGCAAAATGCTGTAGTCGGAGACACTGGACCAGGGCAGTCTAGATAGGCAACCACCTCTCACCCGGCGGGGATGTTTGCGTATCCTAATCACGCTGAGGTTTTCCGGTGAGAAAGTCCAACTCTGGACTGGATGGGCAACCACCTCTCACCCGGCGGTGATATACGGGTATCTCAAAACACGATGAGGTTTTCCGATGAGAAGGTCCAACTATGGCCTGGGTGGGCTACCGCCTCTCACCCAGCGGGGATGCACTGATATCCTAAACACGTCGAGGTCTTCCGGTGAAAAAGTCCAACCCTAGACTAAGCTGGTGCATTGAAAACCACGGTGTCATGCAATCTACGCTTCTGAGACCCACCAAGAATACAGGCTAAAGCCCTGAGATATTCTGAACCCCTTGTGGTCCTCTCGTGGATCTCGTGTGGTCCTTTCGGGGACCACACAGGAGACCACGGGACTTAACGAGGACCACAGGCGTAAATTCAGTAGGATCACAGTGCGGTTTTGGTGGTAGAGGCGAATGAAGAAGAAGAAGAAGAAGACCAGACAAAGTAGATTACCTTGATTTACAAGAACGCCATCTGTGGCTTCTTGCATATTCCCAGCTGTTTTGTTCCTTCTTGTAGAAGCAAAGTTTTATTCTGAGATTTTTTATTAGATATCAGCACAGAAGAATACGTAATAGAGTAGATAAAGAAGATCAAATTTGATTTATGTTTTTATTATACGAATCGAATTGGTTTCTGAACAGAAACGTATGAGCATTTTATGTATAGCAATCGCTTCTACCAAAGCTTTATAGACACGAGGAAATAACATTAAGTCATAAATTACAATATGTACCAGGTTGGGAAAATATTGTTGCACTCTTGAGGTAGTTTCCGCGCGTGTTTTATGCTATTGTCAAGGTAAAACGCGAATCATTTCCTGCTGTATGTCCGTATATTAATGACAAGTCATTATATTTATATGATGGCCTAAATTAATTAATTTCTTCTATTTATAAACATTACATAAAGTGTCCATACGTGAATTCTTTGTCTAGCAAACACTGATGTTAATAAAAGGAATAGATTAAGGAGAAAGAGAAGACTTGCTATGCCTTTTTTTCATGTTGATAGAATGAGTCGTAATTTTAACGTAACCTGTAATTTTCTGTTTTTAATGAGGGGCTATATCTGGAGCATTCACTGCTATAAAGCTCATACAATTTGTTTTTCTTTTAGTAAGGAAGATGGTGACAACAGATTGCAGATAAAGGAGGGAAACCAAAACAACGACTAATCTACCTAACTCAGGTAATATATCTTCTGATAGATTCATGAAATAAAGGGAGGCAAGAAGTGGAGAAGATAGATAGTGCTATTGTATAGAATACGAAAGTAGTAATGGCGCTGTATATAGCAGATGTAATACAAGCATGACCTATTTATTACACAGGATATTAAAATAATAACAGAAAACCGCTAACATATTATTCATATTACAGTCATGAAGGTAATGAAGAATATAAAAAAGAGAAATATTTATACTGTAATATTTATGAAAGATTTGAGGTGAGACAAAATTATTAGATGATAAAATATTCTTACAATGACTGGCAAGATTTATTCTCGCACGGTTGCGTATATAATCCAGGTAGTTCACTACAGGATGTTTTAATCAGCCGTGATACATTGGTAAGTTCTTGTACGTGGTGTCAGTACCTATCTCATCCAGCACTGTCTTGTGTATCCTCTCACTTCAAGTCTTCTGTAGAAATTTAGTGTTGTTATGTCCTGTTTGCCTGCAAGATTCTACGTTAGGTCTTCTCTCTTGTATGTATTTTTTTTCTGAAAATAATTTCATCTACTATTTGTTTTCCACCGGATTCATACAATGCATGGTTTTTATTCACATATTTTGTTGCCTGTAGTTGTTATTTGCTGTTATTCTGTTACGTGCCTTAAACGATTTATTGACCGTTTCGAAATATTGCGGGTTTCCTTTTAATATAATTATTTCTCTTCTTCTTTTCTGTCTCTCTGATAGTCTTTCTGATTATATCTGCTTGTTATGGCTTCTGTATTTATGCATTTCAAGTGCATATAATTTAATATGAATCTATATTTATTTTTATAGACTATTCAAAGGCATGTACAACATCAGAAACGTTGGGTAATAATGGAAAAAATGTGATTTCCAAAACATGTGATACAATTAATATCACTGCGTATCCAGAACCACAGGCAGCAGTAAGAATAAATGATGAAACAACAACTTGGTTTGAAATAAAAAAGGGATGTGTCAAGGGTGCATATGGTCGCCTTACTTATTTAAGTTCTATACTGAAAATATAATGAGGGATGTTAGAGAAGATGTAGACAAAGAATATTACGATGCCATAACAATTGGAGATTACGAAATACCAGAGATTAGATATGCTGATGACACAGTATTACTGTCCACAACACAAAAAAGAATAAAAACAATATATAATAATGAGAGTCCGTTATAATAGTGAAGAGCAAAACCTCTATCTTAATGCGAAGAAAACTAAATTGATGACAACTGAAAAAAAAGGCAGCTGAAATATATATCTATTAGGAAAAATTGGAAGAGGTGGAGAGTTTTGAGTATCTTGGATCAGTACTAACTAATAGTGGAAACACACTGAGGGAAATTAAATGGAGGACATCTATCACTCTTCAAAAAGTAAAACAGATAAATAATCTGTGGAGAGGAGCAGACAGAACCACAAAAATAAGATTTTTAAGGACATGCATCTTTCTCATCGCAACATATGCCTGTAAGACCTGGACTGTTCACAAAACAGTTGAGAAACACATAAATGCCTTTGAATGTAAATGCTACAGAAGAGTTCTTCAAATATCATAGACTCACAAAAAAAGCAAATATATCCATACTACAAGAACTTAATAGTGGAGAATATTAGCTAGTAAAGAGGATTAAAGAGAGAAAACTTAAATATTTTGGACACATTAAACGACATGATAATTTAGAGAAGACTGCCATGAAAGTGTACATAATGGGAAAAAGAAAGAGAGGAAGACGAAGATGGGTGCAAGACATCGTTGATAATCAGGAAATGGATGCATCAGCAGTAGGACATCTTGCTTACAACTGAGAGGGCGATACAGGAGAGCTGTTTGGGAGGCAAATTTTCGCAAGGGACATGCACATGACTGACTGATGACTTCTGGCTATAGTTGTCTCTGGTTGTGGTTGCATCTATCTCTGTTTGTCTCTGACCGTGGTTGCCTCTCCCCATGACTGTCTTTGCTGTGGTTTTATGTGTTTGTGATTGTCTTTTTTGTCGCTGTGTCTGTGTAAGTGTCTCTGCCTAAGATTATTTCTGCCTGTGATGATCTTTTCTTGTCGCTGTGTCTGTGTGATTGTCTGTGCCTAAGATTATTTCTGCCTGTGATGATCTTTTCTTGTCGCTGTGTCTGTGTGATTGTCTGTGCCTAAGATTATTTCTGCTTGTGATTGTCTATGCCTGTGGTTGTGTCTGTGTGATTGTCTCTGCCTGTAGTTGTGTCTGTGTGATTGTCTCTGCCTATGGTTATATCTGCAGATGATTTTCTCTATTTATGGTTATTTCTGCTTGTGATTGTCTGTGGCAATGATTATTTCTGCCTGTGGTTATTTCTGTTTGTGGTTGTCTCTGCCTAAGATTTTTTCTGCCTGTGATTGTTTCTGCTTAAGATTATTTCTGTTTGTGATTGTCTCAGCCTAAGATTTTTTCTGCCTCTGGTTATTTCTGTTTGTGATTGTCTCTGCCTAAGATTATTTCTGTCCGTGATTGTCTCTGCTTAAAATTATTTCTGTTTGTGATTGTCTCTGCTGAAGATTACTTCTGCCTGTGATTGTCTCTGCCTATGGTTATATCTGCCTGTGATTGTCTTTGCCTATGTTTATTTCTGCCTGTGATTGTCTCTGCCTATGGTTATTTCTGCCTGTGATTGTCTCTGCTTATGGTTATTTCTGCCTGTGATTATCTCTGACTATGGTTACTTCTGCTTGTGATTGTCTACGCTTAAGAATTATTTCTGCATGTGATTGACTCTGCTTAAGATTATTTCTGCCTGTGATTGTCTCTGCTTAAGATTATTTCTGCTTGTGATTGTCTATGCCTTTGGTTTTCTCCGTCTGTAATTGTCTGTTCTTGGTTTTCTATGCTTCTGGTTTACTTTGTTTTTAATTTTGCTCTTTTTTCCTGCTTTTAATTATCTTTGTCACTGATTTTATCTTCAACTGCTTGTCTCTTTTGTTGTGTTTTTTTAATGCCCATAAGTCTCTCTGTTTTGATTTTATTGTAGCAGCTTGTGACTGTCTATTATGTTTTTATTATGTTTTTGTCTTCTCTTTCAGTGATTGTTTCCTATTTTTCCATTTCTTTGTCTGAGATTTGGTCTGACTTTGATCTTCCCTTCCAGTGACTGTTTGTGGATCTTTTCGCGTCTGTCGATAAATGTTTTTGACTGTGATGGTCTCTGCCTGTTATTGCCTCTTATTGTTATCTTTTCTGTATGTTACATGCTTCTTGTTGCTATTGTTTCTGCTGGTGATTGTTTCTTGTTTTTGTCGATGTCTGTGACTTTTTTCTTGCTGTTATTGTCTCTGTGATTGCATTTTATTGATTTGATTTTGTCTGTAATTGTCTCTACCTGAGATTGTGTCTTGTTTCTATTCTGTCTGCAAGTTAGTGTGTCTGGTTGTAATTCTTTCTATCTCTGATTGTCTCTTGCTGTATTTGTCTCAATTTTGATTGTGTCTATATTTTATTTCCTCTATCTGTAATTATCTCTGCCAGTGATAGTCTCTGTTTCTTTTTATTTTATAGAACCTTTTAGTTGACTTTGTCGTTAGTTCTCATGTTGTAGGAGGGTTTGATTCCTGCTTTGGTTGTCTCCTACATCATCTGTTACCCACGATGTGTGTGGTCTTTGCTATATACAGTCGAGTTTGTCAGTGGGTTTGTCTAATTGTAATCATGTTTACATCAGTCAAAAGTACAAAGAGGCTGTTGGCCCCTGTTACACCTGCCTAGGGAAGATCCTTCAGACCAGATGGCCGGATAACATCAGAAAACAAACCAACCTACAGTGGAAGAAATGATAATGAAAACATGCTGGATAGGACGTGCACTGTGAAAGCCCTACACAAACATAACCAGACAGTCTCTCAACGTCTATCCCCAGGGTAAAAGGAAACAAGGAAGACTTAGAAACACCTGGAGAATAAATCTTGGAGCAGAGATCAGAAAGATGGACTACACCTGGAGCCTGTTAGAAGAAGCAAGCTAGGACAGAAATAAATAGAGAGCCCTTGTTGATGGCCCATGTCCCAGACAGGGATAAAGAGAAGGCGCAGATGGATCATGGAATCATATTTACGTTCTTTTCTTTTTTTTATTGTAATCGACCCTGTCTGTGGTTTTCTTTAACTTGTGTCAAACCTGCCAATGGTTTTATTTAACTTTTGTCAAGCTTGCCACTGGTTTTATTTAACTATAATCTAGTCTGCTCGTTTTTTAACTGTAATCTAATATGTCTGTGATTTTGTCTGATTGTATAGACAGAGAAAATTACAAATCAGATCTGTTGTTCTCATCTTTTTTTTTGGGTGTTTGATTTCATGTGGTTAGTGTTTTATGTGTCACGTTAATCTTGTACAGTTCAGGTTGTCTGATCCTTAATGTGCCCAAGTCAGGAACATGTGATATCTCACTGCAGTCAAGATTCATGAAATAAATGTAACAATTTAACAGTTATGAATAACATGTAACAAAAACAACATGTCAGCTGAATGGAAGAGAAACAGATATTACAAAAATTATTTTCTTGTAAATATTTCTGAACAAAATAAATATCAGAGATACCAAAGTTAGCCCCAAGAAAGTAAAATATTCTGATCTAATGAATAAAGTAAAGCTTAGATTTAACAAGCCACATTTAGTTGTTCAAACCATTCTTTGCTCTCTACAACTAGATAAAAGACAGAGTGATTCAACCACAGGTACATAAAATCATATACAAAGTAAAGATTTTAAATTTAAAAATAGAAAACACATTTTGTAGAAACACAATTTTTTTCTATTGTCTAGAGCAATCAAATATCATTATCATGTGCCGGTTAGCGATATTCCGCGTGCTTTTGTTCTCTCGATTCTGACATCAGCTAAAAACTGTGAGTAACAGATCTTTATGTGTTTTCTTTTCTACTGTTCCATGAACTGATACAGAACTATCACAGGCTCGTTATCTAGGTCAAGGCTGTTACAAAGTTGATTAACAATCAGGTGGGACAGGGTGTTAGCCAGTTATGAGCAATTAATGTCTGTTGTTCGCGTCTTGTATTTGCTGAATGTGAGACATCAGGTAAATTAGTGATTTTTATTTCTTGCAGCACTTGTCTATGAGACATCAGGTACAGAGGGTAAAGTAAGAAAACGCAATTTTGTAGGGATAACTTACGTGATATGTACTTATTGTAGACCTTGTCGGTGAGACACGATGTAGGGATATGATTTTTGTTTAATACAGTAAATGTGTGTGAGACACCAGGTAAAGAAGTGTTTTTTGTTTGTTGTAGTATCTGTCTGTGAGACACCAGGTAAAGAAGTGTTTTTTGTTTGTTGTAGTATCTGTCTGTGAGACACCAAGTAAAGAAGTGTTTTTGTTTGTTGTAGTATCTGTCTGTGAGACACCAAGTAAAGAAGTGTTTTTTGTTTGTTGTAGTATCTGACTGTGAGACACCAAGTAAAGAAGTGTTTTTTGTTTGTTGTAGTATCTGACTGTGAGACACCAGGTAAAGAAGTGTTTTTTGTTTGTTGTAGTATCTGTCTGTGAGACACCAAGTAAAGAAGTGTTTTTGTTTATTTTAGTATCTGACTGTGAGACAAAAAGTAAGAAGTGTTTTTTGTTTGTTGTAGTATCTGACTGTGAGACACCAGGTAAAGAAGTGTTTTTTGTTTGTTGTAGTATCTGTCTGTGAGACACCAAGTAAAGAAGTGTTTTTTGTTTGTTGTAGTATCTGTCTGTGAGACACCAAGTAAAGAAGTGTTTTTTGTTTGTTGTAGTATCTGACTGTGAAATACCAGGAAATTAGTGATTTTTGTTTATTGTATTATCTCTCTGTGAGATAGCAGGTAAATTTCTTAAGTTCTTTGTTTATTTTAGTATTTGTCTGTGAGAAAGCAGTTAAATTTGAGGAAATTTTTCTGTTTATTTTGTAAAAGTCTGTGAGATGGCAGGTATATTTGTGAAGTTTTTTGTTTATATTATTATCTGTCTTTCAGCTGTCTGGTAAATTTGTGAAGTTTTTTGTTTACTTTACTATCTGTCTGTGAGATGGCAGGTAAATTTGTGAAGTTGTTTATTTAATTTAGAATCTGTCTGTGAGATGGCAGGTAAATTTGAGGAATTATTTTTGTTTATATTATTATCTGTCTTTGAGTTGTCAGGTAAATTTGTGAAGTTTTTTGTTTATATTATTATCTGTCTTTGAGTTGTCAGGTAAATTTGTGAAATCTTTTGTTTATTTTAATGTCTGTCTGTGAGATGGCATGTAAATTTGTTATTTTTGTTTATTTTAGTATCTTTCTGTGAGATGGCAGGTAAATGTGTGAAGCTTTTTGTTTATTTTCTTTTCTGTCTGTGAGATGGGAGGTAAATTTGTGAATTTTTTGGGGTTTATTTTAGTATCTGTCTGTGAGATACTAGTAAATTTGTGAAGTTTTTTTTTTATTTTAGTATCTGTCTGTTAGATTGCAGGTGAATTTTGAATTTTTTAAAATTTTAGCATCTGTCTTTTAGACACCAGGTAAATTTCTGAAGTTTTTTTCTTTATTTTAGTATCAGTCTGTGAGATGGCAGTAAAATTTCTGACGTTTTTTGTTTATTTTAGTATCTGTCTGTGAGATGGCAGTAAAATTTCTGACGTTTTTTGTTTATTTTAGTATCTGTCTGTGAGATAGCAGGTAAATTTGGGAAGTTTTTTTTATACTAGTTTCTGTCTGTGAGATGGCAGGTAAATTTGTGGAGATTTTTGCTTATTTTAGTATCTGTCTCTGAGACACCAGGCAAATACTCGTTTTTTCTTTATTGTAGTATCTGTCTGTGAGACAACAGGTATATTTTTTGAAGTTTTTTTTATTTTAGTATTTTTCTGTGAAATGGCAGGTAAATTTGTGAAGTTTTTTGTTTATTTTGGTGTCTGTCTAAGAGATAGTAGGTACATTTATGGTGTTTTTTTATTTTAGTACGTGTATATGAACAATAGATAAATTTGTGATTTTTTAAAATTGTAGTACCTGTCTGTTAGACAAAAGGTAAAGACATTTCTTTTGTATAGAACCTCTTTGTGAGACACAATAAAATTTCTCATTTTTATTTATTGTAGTATCTGTCTGTGAGACACCAGATATTGTGTTATATTTGTTTATTGTAGTATCAGTGAGAGAGACACAAGTTAAATTTGGTATTTTTTTATTATAGTACCTGTCCTGTGAGACACCAGGTAAATATGTGATTTTTGTTTATTGTAGTATCTATCTTTGAGACACGTGGTAAAGCCGTGATGTTTGTAGATTGCAGTATCTGTGAAACACCAGGTAAACTTGTGATTTTTGTTTATTGTAGTATCTGTGGGGGAAACACCAGGTAAATTTGTTATTTTTAAAAATTATAGTACCTGTCCCCTGAGACACCAGGTAATTGTGTGATTTTTGTTTATTGTAGTATCTGTCTATGCGACATCAGATGAATACCTGATTATAATCATTGATGGTTCTGGAAGTATCGGCTTTCTAAACTATAAGCAGCTAAAAGAGTTCAGTGCGGAGAATTTTCAAAGATACTACATCGGCACCAACAAGACTCACGCTGACCTTCTGCTTGATACCGTCAACTTATGTATTTATGTTACCCTAGTTTATGATCTGCCTTTAGACCTAACTCACAGGTAAACCTTTCCAGTTCACTCGATTTCTATTTTGGATTTGTCTCATTTATATGGGACGAATATTTACGTGAACTTATGCTTCTATCTTTCATTTACTGGCAGTCCTGTGAAAAATGAATAACCTATGAGACAGTCTCCTAATTCTGAAGCAGATCTCCTAAAAGCATTGTGTCAGGTACACACTTTTACAGCTTGGTGGACTGAGAGGAGTTTTACTGGCTTGCCTTCGTCGAGTCATGTTCTCCCATTAAGTTTTATCTAATCCACACCTACAATACAGTCACACTATTACTCAGATTAATCTATACACCTATTTACTATACGCATATCTACTATATTCATACACACATCTATACACACAGATATCTATACATTCACGCACATATATACATACGCACATGTATCAATAGACTCACACACACACACGTATCTATCCACATGCACGTATGTATTCACTCACATCTGTTTATAAGTGCTCACACATTTCTATTCACTCACTCTCTCACGTACTTGCACACACGTTTCTATACACACAGGTGTATGTCTACACTTATCAGTAACTTCACACCCAAGTATCTATACACATTGAGATATCTATATATTCTAACGCACACGTACTAATATATACACACACGTTTTCATACATATATATATATACACTCACACACACATACATATATATATATACACACTCACACATATATACATACACTCATACACACACATATATATATACACTCACACACACACATATATATATATACACTCACATATATATATACTCACACATATATATACACGTATATATACACTCACACACATATCCATACACATGCTATCTCTTTTAATGAAGAAATTTTCAAAAGATGGAGAGGGCGACCTTTTATAAGTGATGATCATCAGCTAAAAAGGAAACAAGGGCCAAAATTAAAGTTCTAAAACATTAGATGAAGGTGGGAAGAGAAAGGACGCTGGAACACATAAAATATTGTGCGTGATATATTATGGCTACACATAATGTATGTATGTGTATATATATATATATATGCTCATCACAGTCTTATAATAACACTTATCTACTCATCACAATCTTTAAAGAATACATACCTATTTCACACATCCTAAAAGAACGCTTTCACTGGTTATTTTATCCTCTTCATCAACCAAATATTAGTCTTTATCTATGAATCTATACACGTTGTTGTTGTATTTCATCTGCTTATTTATATGTTTACCCGACAAACAGCCCATCACAAGCTAAATAAGAAATACAACAGAGTTCAGACTTCATCTTGGCCTACCTGAACATCCTAAGACTGACATTCTAAACGTGTTCTGTTGTCTACAGAATCTGCCAGAAAATATTATGAAATAAAAACATGAGCAAAACATAATGTTTCTTTTTACATTTTAAATATTGTGCTTTTTTTCAGTTGTGACTCTCTCTATATCTCTCACCCACACAGACAAACACTCTCTCTTCCACACATTCTCAATCTCTCTCACAATTATATTCGCTTACGCACACACTCTCTCTCCTTCTTTTTGCCCCTGTTATATCTCCTTTCTCTCTCTCTCTCTCTCTCTCTCTCTGTGTCTCTTTTAGTTTCTTTACCATAGATGAAGAAAGAAATCCGCAACTTTAGAAAAATATATTTAAATCTGACAAGAATAGTTACTCATTTCTCAAGAGACAATGTCGGTAGTAAGAGGTTGTGTAATGTGGGTAGTAAGAGATTGTGTAATGTGGGTAGTAATAGATTGTGTAATGTGGGTAGTAAGAGATTGTGTAATGTGGGTAGTAAGAGATTGTGTAATGTGGGTAGTAAGAGATTGTGTAATGTGGGTAGTAAGAGCTGGTGTAATGTGGGAAGTAAGAGGTGGTGTAATGTGGTTAATAAGAGATGGCGTAATGTGGACAGTAAGAGGTGGCGCAGTGTGGGCAGTAAGAGGTGGTGTAATGTGGGTATTAAGAGGTGGTGTAATGTGGGTAGTAAGAGGTGGTGTAATGTGGGTAGTAAGAGGTGGTGTAATGTGGGTAGTAAGAAGTGGTGTAATGTGGGTAGTAAGAAGTGGTGTAATGTGGGTAGTAAGAATTGGTGTAATGTGGGTAGTAAGAAGTGGTGTAATGTGGGTAGTAAGAGGTGGTGTAATGTGGGTAGTAAGAAGTGGTGTAATGTGGGTAGTAAGAAGTGGTGTAATGTAGGTAGTAAGAAGTGGTGTAATGTGGGTAGTAAGAGGTGGTGTAATGTGAGTAGTAAGAGGTGGTGTAATGTGGGTAGTAAGAGCTGGTGTAATGTGGGTAGTAAGAAGTGGTGTAATGTGGGTAGTAAGAAGTGGTGTAATGTGAGTAGTAAGAGGTAGTTTCGGGAAGCTTGCAGAATGGTCCTAAAACAAAGTTGCATCTTACTTACAACTTACTTACATTTTACTTACATCTTACTTCCTTCCCGTGCTGTTAAACGTCACGTATGGCTCTCATGTTAGTTTGCAAGTTTTCTGCAAGCTTTTCATCCTCATCAAAGGATCTTATGCCTTCTAATTTGGCTTCTCTGAACAATGTCCACTTTGGAGTTTCACGTGGTCAACCTCCTCTTCTTCGTCTTTTGAGTTCCACTTCGTACCTAGGAAAATGAAATAAAAAGCTTACTCTACTTAAATTTACTCGTGATATTTTCGAGATAGTCCAGTTCGAAACGAACACAATCTCCCAGCACCTCTCCAAAGTCTTAGAGAAGCTCCGCCAGAGTCCTTTGTCTGAGAACTTTCCGATACTCCCGATATTACTTTGGACTTCATCTACGGTGTGGAGGTGGAGCTGCTTTAGCTTCAGTTTCAGTTTAAGGTACAGGGCGAAGTCAAAAGGGACTGTAAGCAATAGTTTAAGGAACAAGTCGAAGTCATAAGTGACTGTAAGCAACAGTTTAAGGAACAGGGCGAAGTCATAAGGGACTGTAAGCAATAGTTTAAGGAACAGGGCGAAGTCATAAGGGACTGTAAGCAACAGTTTAAGGAACAGTGCGACGTCATAAGGGACAGTAAGCAATAATTTAAGGAACAGGACGAAGTCATAAGGGACTGTAAGCACCAGTTTAAGGAACAGGACGAAGTCATAAGGGACTGTAAGCAATAGTTTAAGGAACAGGGTGAAGTCATAAGTGACTGTAAGCAACAGTTTAAGGAACAGGGCGATGTCATAAGGGACTGTAAGCAATAGTTTAAGGAACAGGACGAAGTCATAAGGGAATGTAAGCAATAGTTTAAGGAACAGGGCGATGTCATAAGGGACTGTAAGCAATAGTTTAAGGAACAGGGCGAAGTTATAAGGGACTGTAAGCAATAGTTTAAGGAACAGGGCGAAGTCTTAAGGGACTGTAAGCAATAGTTTAAGGAACAGGGCGAAGTTATAAGGGACTGTAAGCAATAGGTAAGGAAGAGAGTGGGGGTGTGAGTGACTTATAAATGTTAGTAAATTAATGATTTAATTAATCCCATCGTAGCACCGTACTATGTCTCAAGACCATAATTTGGAGAATATCTTACCACGAATCCCGGGTTAGTAGATCATTGCTTCGCCAACAGTTTAGTCAAAGGTTCAAAGATTTAAAGTCAGTCTCCGGGGTCAATGGATTTAGTACAGCCCTCATATATGCTCATCCGCATGCAGCAGCCTCCGTCCTAGAGTATTATAATAGATCCCATCAAGTGTTGATTCATTATGGTGCATCAAGTGTTGATTCATTATGGTGCATCAAGTGTTGATTCATTATGGTGCATCAAGTGTTGATTCATTATGGTGCGTTTTCTGCCCCCACACAGTTCAGATTTCCTACCAGCAACCTTACTTTGTCCCAGCTCCAGCCGTCTCTTCACAATTACTTTGTTCTTCCATTCCTGCTCTTTATTTTCCCACAGTCTTTCCAATAGGGCTTTATCAATCTTCCCCTTGTCCATTCTCAGACAGTCATTTATTTTAGCCTGTCCAACAAGTCTGCCACATCATTGCCACGTACTCCCGCTTGCCCTGGACATTAAAGTCAAGTTAGGCTCACCACAGTTGACTGACTGAATAGATGAACCGATTCTTTTCCAAGCAATATTTTTTCTCACTCTAATGAAGCTCACTCTGTGAATCAGTCACAATGACGCCATGAACTACATCAGCCGACACAGCCTCAAGTTTTATTTGCATGCTTGATGTGGCGACTTCGATGATTCCCGAACCACTGCTCTTCAGTTGTGAAAAATATTTGGTATATATAGATTTGTATATATGTCCTTGTCGCACTGATTGATACAGATGCTGTTGATTTAAACATGATGATTGATTTAATTATGAATGCACTTGTATGATAATAATGTCATTTTCCTTCTTCTCTACCTCACTTGTACTATTGCACATCGGTAGAAGGTGCTATATATATTATACGGAAATTCACTCCTCACTACTCCATGGTACTTCTGACTTGTGGGCCGTTCGCAGATAAATCCTTTAACTGATGCTCAACTGACAACCCAGGAATTCACTCAACAATAACGATGAATCAATCAACTAAATAACGAGGACCACCACAAGAGCACATGCTACAATAGTAACACAACTAAATGAAAGCCACCACAAGAGAACATGACACACGTGCAACACAAATAATCGAGGGCTGCCACAAAAACACATGGCCCACTAGTAACACAACTAAACGAGGGCAATCACAAGAGTACATTGATCACGAGCAACACAATTAAATGCGACTACCAAATGAGAACACGGTTCACCTAGCAACACAACTAAACGAGTGTTACCAGAGGAGTACATGGCACATCCAGCAACACAACTAAACGAGTGCTACCAGAGGAGTACATGGCACATCCAGCAACACAACTAAACGAGTGCTACCAGAGGAGTACATGGCACATCCAGCAACACAACTAAACGAGTGCTACCAGAGGAATACATGGCACATCCAGCAACACACCTAAACGAGTGCCACCAGAGGAATACATGACACATCCAGCAACACACCTAAACGAGTGCTACCAGAGGAATACATGACACATCCAGCAACACAACTAAACGAGTGCTACCAGAGGAGTACATGGCACATCCAGCAACACAACTAAACGAGTGCTACCAGAGGAGTACATGGCACATCCAGCAACACAAATAATCTAGACCACCACAAATACACGTGGAAAAGGAGCAAGACCCCTTAACGAGGGCCTCCACAAAAATATCCGGCACGCCCATTAGCAGGACTAAGCGAGGATCACCACAAGAACCTATGGATCACCCAGCAACACAAATAAACGAGGCCTATCACAAAAACATGTGCCACACCCGACAACACAACCAAACGAGGACGACCACAAAAACATGTGCCACACCCGACAACACAACCAAACGATGACGACCACAAAAACATGTGCCACACCCGACAACACAACCAAACGAGGACGACCACAAAAACATGTGCCACACCCGACAACACAACCAAACGAGGACGACCACAAAAACATGTGCCACACCCGACAACACAACCAAACGAGGACGACCACAAAAACATGTGCCACACGAACAACACAACTAAATGAAACCACCACATGAACATATGCATACGAGCAACACAATTAACCCACAAGAACATATTGCACATCCAACAACAAAAAATAAACGAGACCACCAGAAGAACATATTGCACACCTAGCAACAGAACTAAACGAGACCACCAGAAGAACATATTGCACACCTAGTAACAGAACTAAACGAGACCACAAGAAGAATATATTGCATGGCTAGCAATATAACTAATCGAGACCACCATAACAGCATTTTGCAAACAAGTAACACAGCTAAACGAGGCAACCACAAGAACATATTGCACACAAGTAACTCAACTAAACAAGAGCACCACAATAACATATTGCACACACATAACACAACTAAACGAGCGCACCCTAAGAACATATGACACCCAGGAATAGAGATAAACGAGACCACCACAAGAACATATTGCACACAAGTAACACAACTAAACGAGGGCCTCCACAAGAACATATGACACAAGAGCAACATAATTATATTAAAAATCTTAATTACGTAGATTTCGTAAGATAAATAGAAGAAGAATTCAATATGGTCCAAACTGGTTTTAGACAAGGAGAAGGATCAAGAGATCATCATCATCATCATGTGCCGTGCCGACTGGCGTTGGCTATTATGCTTCTCCAGAGTACACGATCCTTCATGCAGGCCATCAGTTCAGTTGCTGATCTCTTCTCACACCATCCCGTCAGACTGTCCAGTATCATTTCTCTTGGTCTTCCTCTTGATCTTCTTCCTTCTATTTTTCCTGTTGTTATAATATTTTCAATGCTTCCTCTTCTCGTTGCTTGTCCTATGAAAGTACATTGTCTCTCTCTTATCTTTTTGACAAGGTTGTTTGTCTCTCCAGCTCTTCTCATACATTCTTCATTAGTTATTTTTGCTGTCCAGGGGATTCGCAACATTCTTCTAATAAACCACATTTCTGCTGCTTCCAATGTTTTTGTGTAGACCTGCCTATTGTCCATGATTCACTTCCATATAACAAGATAGGTTCAATATAGCATTTTAGGACTCGTTTTCTAAAATTCATTGAAAAAAGATGTGTTAGCTAATATGATCAAGAGATCATATTTTCAGTATAAAATTAATAATAGAGAAATGCAGAGAGTTTAATGATATCTATATTTATCTTTTATAGACTACTCAAAGGCATTTGATTGTGTACAACACCATAAACTTTGGGAAATAATGGAAAAAATTGGGATTTCCACCACATCAGAGAAAATTAACATCACTGCTGTATCTAGACCAACAAGCAGCAGTAAGGATAAATGGTGAAACAACAACTTGGTTTGACATAAAACAAGGGGTCCGTCAGGGGTGCATATTGTCACCCTACTTATTTAACTTGTATACTGAAAATATAATGAGGAATGTTAGAGAAGATGTAGACACAGAATATTATGATGCCATAACAATTGGAGGTTATGAAATACCAGAGATTAAATATGCTGATGACACAGTATTAATGTGCACAACACATAAAGGAATGGAAAACAATTATGTCAGTCCCGTAAGAACAGCGAAGAGCAAAACCTCTATCTTTATGCGAAGAAAATTAAATTGATGACAACTGACAAAACAAACAAGGCAGCTAAAATATGTATAAATGAGGACACATTGGAAGAAGTGGAGAGTTTTGAATATCTTGGATCACTACTAACTAATAATGGAGATACAATGATGGAAATTAAAAGGAGGACATCTATCTCTCTTCAAAAAGTAAAACAGCTAAAGAAGCTGTGGAGAGGAACAGACAGAACTACAAATATACGATTTGAAGGGCTTGCAACTTTCACATAGCCAGATATGCATGTAAAACCTGGATTTTTCACAAAACAGCTGCGAAACACATACATTCCTTTCAATGTAATGCTACAGAAGAGTTCTTCAAATATCATAGACACAAAAACGAACAAATATATCCATTCTGTAAGAACTTAATATTTAAGAAGGCTGGCTAGTAAAGAGGATAAAACAGAGAAAACTTAAATATTTTGGACACATTAAAAAATGTCATGATAATCTAGAGAAAAGCATCTTGGAAGTGTAAATAATGGGGAAAAGAAAGAGGGGAAGACCAAGGTGAAGATGGTTACAGGACATCACTGATGGTCTGCAAATGGACGCTTCAGCAGCAGGGCGTCTTGCTTACAACCGAGAGGTCTACAGGAGAGCTGTTAGGGAGGTAAAGTTCCACAAGGGGCATGCACATGACTGACTGACTGACTCTAATGCTGTGTTGATTGTGTGTTGCCCGTGATCCAGCATTTAATTAGAATTTGCATCCACTGCCCTTGGTTACATGTAACGCATTGAGTCGTGTGTGGTAGATGTTTTGTAACAAGTTACTTTGCTATTGTTCATCGAGGAGTTGTTTGATGGATTTGCTTAAGTAAGTATGATTTGTCAGTTTTGATGAGGTCCTCCGGTTTGGCTCTTGCTACTACCTGGTCGGCCTTGTTGTTTCCGTCTATTCCAGTATGCCTTGGATAGTATACTTATGTGATGTTTTTGATATACGACTTATCAATTATTTGTATCCATTCAAATAGCTTTTTTCCCAACCGTTTAAAGAGATTTTGAGCGTTTCTAACGATTGTGATGCGTTGCGTTTTCTGTATCACCAGACATTTTAATGTCTATATTTTTATGGGCATACTTGAGCAGGTATTTGTATAAGCCCAAGCCGTGATTTTGAGTGTTTTATCTCCATGGTACATTGCTGGCGAGATTCTTCGGATGCCGCGTGTGGAGTGAAACTCCTCCGGGCCAATGAAGAAAATGCGATAATGCGATTAGGGTTGCCGGACAGAGAAGCTGGAAAGAGGTGATGGAAAGGATAAAGTGAAGTTTAATCAGTATGTCTAGTAGTCTCGAGGCGAGAGCTATTCATATCACGGCACCACTGCTCTAGAGGCCGGCCACGTACGATATCCACATATAGTGGTGAAATATGCCTAAATTGGCTTAACCGAGGGGCGACACCTGATGACTACTCATGTCACAGTACCTCCACTCTAGAGATTGGTCACGTCCCAAACACGCCCATACTGGGATAATATGCCTAAATCGACTCAACCCAGGTGTGGAAGTCACTAGTGACGAGGATTCGTCCTCCTGGACAAAAGCTCCATCCTGGTCACAACTAGGAAGGGTAGCGGCCACGACCTCAAAATGCTGAATTCGGAGACACTGGACCAGGGCAGCCTAGATAGGCAACCATCTCTCACCCGGCGGGGATGTTTGCGTATCCTAATCACGCTGAGGTTTTCCGGTGAGAAGGTCCAACTCTGGCCTGGGTGGGCTACCGCCTCTCACCCAGCGGGGATGCACTGATATCCTAAACACGTCGAGGTCTTCCGGTGAGAAAGTCCAACCCTAGACTAAACTGGTGCAACGAAAACCACGGTGTCACGCAATCCCGCTTCTGAGACCCACAAAGAATACAGGCTAAAGCCCTGTGATACTCTGAACCCCTTGTGGTCCTCTCGTGGATCTCGTGTGGTCCTTTCCGGGACCGCACAGGAGACCACGGGTCCTAACGAGGACCACAGGCGTAAATTCAGTAGGATCACAGTGCGGTTGTGGTGGTAGAAGCGAACGAAGAAGAAGAATCTTCTACCAAAGCTGGATAGACACGGGGAAATAACATTAAGCCATAACTTACAGCGCGTAACAGACTGGGAGAATATTGTTACACTGGCGCGTATTTTTTGTTATTGTCAAGGTACAACGCGAATCCTTTCCTTCTGTATGTCCGTACATTAATGACAAGTCATTATATTTATATGACTCCCTAAACTAATTAATTTATTATTTCTATTTATAAATAATACATAAAGTGTCTCTGACTTTAACTCTTTGTCTAACAAAAGTCGATGTTACGAAAAAGAATACATTAAGGAGAAAGAGAAGAATTGCTATGCCTTTTTTTTTCCTTGTAGAAAGAACGGGTCGTCATTTTAACGTAACCTGTAATTTCAACTTCTAATGAGCATGCAGTTTGTTTTTTCTTTTAGTAAAGAAGATGGTGAGAACAGATTGCAGATGAAGGATGGAAACAAAAGCAACGACTAATCTACCTAACTCACGGAATAGATCTTCTGATAGATTCATGAAATAAAGCGAGACAAGAAGTGGAGATTATAGATAGTGCTACTGACTGTATAGAATACGAAATTAGTAATGGCGCTGTATATAAACGAGTCCTAAAATGCTATATTGAACCTATCTTGTTATATGGAAGTGAATCATGGACAATAGGCAAGTCTGCACAAACATCATTGGAAGCAACAGAAATGTGGTTTATTAGAAGAATGTTGCGAATCCCCTGGACAGCAAAAATAACTAATGAAGAATGTATGAGAAAAGCTGGAGAGACAAAAGACCTTGTCAAAAAGATAAGAGAGAGACAATGTACTTTCATAGGACATGCAATGAGAAGAGGGGGCATTGAAAATATTATAACAACAGGAAAAATAGAAGGAAGAAGATCAAGAGGAAGACCAAGAGAAATGATACTGGACAGTCTAGCGGGATGGTGTGAGAGGAGATCAGCAACTGAACTGATGGCCTGCATGAAGGATCGTGTACTCTGGAGAAGCATAATAGCCAACGCCAGTCGGCACGGCACATGATGATGATGATGATGATGATGCTGTATATAGCAGATGTAATACAAACATTAATTATTTATTACACAGCTTATTAAAAATAATAACAGAAAAGCGCTAACACATTATTAATACTACAGCTATGCAGGTAATGAAGAATGTTAAAACAAGAGAAATATTTATACTGCAATATGTATGAACAATTTGAGATGAGACACGAAATTATTAGATGATAAAATATTTTTACAAGGACTGGTAAGATTTATTCCCACACGGTTGTGTATATAATCCAGGTAGTTCGCTACAGGATGTTTTATTCAGCCGTGAGTCCCTGGTAAGTTCTTTTACGTGGTGCTAGTATCTATCTCATCCAGCACTGTCTTGTGTGTCCTCTCACTTCAAGTCTTCTGTAGAAGTTTAGTTTTGTTATGTCCTGTTTGTCTGCCAGATTCTGCGTAATGCCTTCTCTCCTGTATGTGCTTTCTGTGAAAGTAATTTCATCTACTGCTTTTTTTCCACCAGATCTATTCAAAGCGTGGTTTTGTTTGATATGTTTCAGTGCCTGTAGTTATTATTTGCTTTTATTCTGTTACGTGTCTTACAAGATTTATTCACCCTTCCAAAATACTTCCGGCTTCTTTATAATATGTGATTATCTCTCCTATCTTTTCTATATCTGTGTTTCTCTTTGTGATTATATTTACTTGTAGTTTCTTCTGCCTGTAGTTTTCTGCGCCTGTAATTGTCTCTTCTTGATTTTCTATGTCAGTGGACTTCTATGTTTTTAATTTTGTTCATTTTTGCTGCTTGAGATTATCTTTGTGTCCCTTTTTGTATACTTGTAATTCTTTCTTTTTTTTATTTTAATTAGCAGCTTGTGAATGTCTATGTTTTTGGTTTTTTTTTCTTCCAGTTACTGGCTTTTTTTTTTGCTTTTCTTTTTGTATGCGATTGTATCTGCTGTTGTGTTTCTCTGCCAGTAATAGTTTCTGCTACTTACAGTTTCTGAAGATGGTTGTTTTTGACTGTAATTGTCTCTGCCTGTGATTGTCTGTTTTTGTTATTGTTTCTGTCTGTTATTGTCTAATTGTAGTTATTGTTTATGTCCGTTATTGTCTAACTGTAATTATTGTTTATGCCTCTTATTGTCTTATTGTAGTTATTGTTTATGCGTCTTATTGTCTAATTGTAGTTATTGTTTATGTCTTTTATTGTCTAATTGTAGTTATTGTTTATGTCTTTTATTGTCTAATTGTAGTTATTGTTTATGTCTTTTATTGTCTAATTGTAGTTACTGTTTATGTCTTTTATTGTCTAATTGTAGCTATTGTTTATGTCTTTTATTATCTAAGTGTAGTTATTGTTTATGCCTTTTATTGTCTAATTGTAGTTATTGTTTATGCCTCTTATTGTCTCTTGCTGTTATTGTTTCAGCTTGTGATTGTTTGTTGCTGTTATTGTTTCAGCTTATGATTGTCTCTTGCTGTTATTGTTTCAGCTTATGATTGTCTCTTGCTGTTAGTGTTTCAGCTTATGATTGTCTCTTGTTGTTATTGTTTCAGCTTGTGATTGTCTCTTGTTGTTATTGTTTCAGCTTGTAATTGTCTCTTGCCGTTATTGTTTCAGCTTATGATTGTCTCTTGCCGTTATTGTTTTAGCTTGTGATTGTCTCTTGTTGTTATTGTTTCAGCTTGTGATTGTCTCTTGTCGGTATTGTCGATACATATGCCTTTTTCTTACTGCTATTGCCTCTGTGATTGTATCTTGTTTATGTTTCTGTCTGAGATTGTCTCTATCTGTGATTGTGTCTTGCTGTTATTTTTCTGTTTTTTTATGTCTCTTGTTTCTATAACGACTTTGTCGTTAGTTCTCATTTTGTAAGAGCATTTGATTTCTGCTTTGGTTGTCTCCAGCAGCATCTGTTATCCATGCTCTTGTGAGCTTTCTTAAATGCAGTCGATTGTGTCTGTGGGTTTGTCTGTGTGTAATCATGTTTCCATGAGTCACAAGTATCAAGAGACTGCAGACCTTTGATAACACCGGCGTAAGGAAGATCCTCCAGAATAAACGTTCAGAGAACATTAGCAAAGAAGAGCTATGGTAGAAAACAAACCTACCCACAGTGAAAGAAATGATAATGAGAAGACGCTGGAGATGGACAGGACACACACTTCAAAAACCTACAACTAACACAACCAGACAGGTTCTCACCTGGAAACCCCAGGTTAAAAGGAGAAAAGGACTACCTAGAAACACCTTGGGAAGAAGTCTTGATGGAGAAATCAGAAAGATGGACTACACCTGGAGACATATAGAAGAAGCAACTCTAGACAGAAATAAACGGAGAGCACTTGTTGAAGGCCAATGCCCCAGACAAAGATAACAAAAAAAGGTGCGAATGGATGATGGAAGCATGTTTGCAGGTTTTATTTTCTTATGTGATTGTAATCACCTCTGTCTGTGGTGTTAACCTGTCTCAAGCTTGCCAATGATTTTATCTAACTGTAAACGAGGCTGATTGTGTTAATTTTATTAACTGTAGTCGAATCTATCTGTGATTTTATCTAACTGTAAACGAGGCTGATTGTGTTAATTTTATTAACTGTAGTCGAATCTATCTGTGATCTTATCTAACTGTAAACGAGGCTGATTGTGTTAATTTTATTAACTGTAGTCGAATCTATCTGTGATTTTGTCTAACTGTAAACGAGGCTGATTGTGTTAATTTTATTAACTGTAGTCGAATCTATCTGCGATTTTGTCTAACTGTACATACAGAGAAAATTGCAAATAATATTTATGATTCCCAGTCTGATTTTTTAAAAGTGTTTGACTTCATATGATTAATGTTTTATGTGTAGAGTAAATCTTGCACTGTTCTGGTTGGCTGATCCTTAATGTGGCCAAGCCAGGAAACTGTGATATCTCTCTGCAGTCAGTATTCATGAAATAGATGTACCAGTTAAAAGTTTAGAATAAAATGTAACCAAAACATGTCAGTTGGCCGACAAAAAAAAATATTCTTGTAGATATTTCCGAACAGAAAAAATATTAGAGCTATCAAATATAGCCACAAGAAAGCAATACATTCCGAGTGAAACTAATGAATAGAGTAAAGCGTAGATTTAACAAGCGACATTTATTTCAAATCATTCTCTGCTCTCTACAACTAGATTTACAAAAACAGAAAGATCCAACCATAAATAAATAAAAACATAAACAAACTAAATATTCTTTATTAATAGAAAACACATTTTGTAGAAACACTTTTTTTCTATTGTCTAGGACAACAAAACATCATCATCATGTGCCGGTTAGCGATATTCACGACGCTTCTTATTCTCTCTATTCTGACATCAGCTGAAAGCGGTGAGTATTAGACATTTATGTTTTCTTTTTCTGTGTTCTATGAACCGTTGGCGAACTACTTTGCGAGCCCTATGTGACGTCTAACGGCACGGGAAGGATATAAGATATAAGATATAAGATGAACCGTTATGGAACTTATATGTATATAGTTATGTGATTGTGACGTCTCACATGTCTTCTATGGTAAAAGCCAGTGGTTCGGATCCACTCAGAGGTACCCCATTTAGACCATTGTAGAAATGGGCTCTAGTGCAGGGAAAGAAAAAGTAGCGAGGCGTGACACAGACCACATCCTACCCTGGTCCACCACATCGTCCTCTAATCTACTACATTGTCATGTAGGCTATCACATCCATCAAATCATCCCCTAGTCTATCACATCGTCCCCTAGTCCATTAAATTGTACTGTAGCCATCACATCGTCCTCTTGTTCATCAAATCGTCCCCTAGTCTATCACATCGTCCCTTAGTCCACCACATCGTTCCCTAGTCCACCACATCGTATCATACTCCACCACATCGTCTCTTAGTCCACTACATCGTTCCTAGTCCACTACATTGTCCCGCAGTCCATCACATCGTCCCCTAGTCCACTACATTGTCCGGCAGTCCATCACATCATCCCCTAGACCATCACATCGTCCCCTAATCCATCACATTGACCCCTAGTACACTACATTGTCCCGCACTCCATCACATAGTCCCTTAATCCATCACATCGTCTCCTAGTCCACTACACTGTCCTGCAGTCCATCACTTCGTCCCCTAGTACACCACATCGTCCTCTATTCCACCACATCTACACATTTCTGTACGTGTATCTTCCTGGTAAGAAATCAAAATCCATCACTGATTGATTGACATTCCTTTTGGGCCAACATTGGCTCATAGGGCGATCATCATATCTTTCCATGTCTGACGACTGGCCACCACCCGCTGTAGGTCTTGGATGGACATGAATCCCAAAGTTGTACTCTCTCTAGTGGTGGTTCTACGTAGTCTCCCTTGGTCTGACTTGCTTTCTTTTGCCCTTCGCTGACCGTGTGAGGGCTTGGCGAGGGAGTCTGGATTCGTCCATTCTGAGAACGTGGCCGAGATAAGCACAACGACGTTTTTTGATGTATCTTCACACGTAGACTTGGTTCAATTCCTGTCTTATTGACATCACTGCATGCTTTAAATCTTAATCTACATGTTCTGAACTAAAACTGCTGGAAATGTTCATTATTTCGACTCTTCACATTATTGTTCAAAATTTTAAGTTTATTTTTCACAATGGTCTAACATTATAGCGATGACTGTCATCAGATAAAGTTGAAGTGTTTGGGGGTTCTCTGTATACTCCAGAGGAAAGAAGGTAAGACAGAGCTGGTACATAAAGCAGGATTTATGATCGTATCAGTGTATTTACTACACAGTAACATAAAACACGTAGTTTGCCCACACACTGTACTGTAAATTATAAGAAAGTGAATAATGCCAGATACAAAAAATGCACACATACACAAAATAACTACACCATACCTTAACTCTATAACAGAAACATTCCAATGTCACAGTATGAATATCTTAAATAATACACATAATGTCTACAATAACTATAAACTACATAGCAACAGTCAATTCTAAGTTTCATACTGTCAGTGACATCTAGAACAGGGGACATAACCCCAACCTGTCTAAAGCACAGCTCTGTTACCAGTCCAGAACAGAGCAATAATGTCCGAACATGGCCAACCAGCAGGGCCGTCATCACCTTACAGCTAGCTGGACATGATGCCGTCAGTGTATTCTGAGGAATGAAACTGACAAAGTACTGACCAGCCATCAGAGCTGTGAGTGCAGCCAGTGAGATCGTTTCTGGACTAGAATCCATTCATTCATTAGTACATTCCCTTGGGAGCTGTGTCCCTATCGGCCATCCTGAAGGCCTCTCGCTTGTAAGCAAGATGCCTTGTTGCTAGTGCATCCATTCACAAAACCATAAAAATGTCTTACTGCCATCTTCGGCTTTGTCATCTTCTCTTTATTTTTTTTCCATTATGTAGCCTTCCAAATCAATCTTATCCAAACTCTCCTGATGTTCAATATGTCCGAAATACTTTCCGGACTTGAAATACCTCATACTATATCTACTATAATGAAAAATCCAGATGTGTAACTTAACAATTCAAGGGCGTTAACTTCCAAAATTTAAATTAAAGTTATTCACCATATCCAGGATCCTGGTACAGGACCAAAGATTCACTGGTCAAACTGTTTCAATATTTTATTTACTTCTTAGATATTATTGGGGGGAGGGGGCGGGGCTGAGAGAAGGGGGAGGGGGTAGTTATTATTACATTCTGACATGATGACAACTTTGTATGGGGTAAGTAGTTTGAGAAAAAGTGTCTAAGATTTGTGCAAGTGTCTGTTTCCTGCTCGCTGAAGAAAGGCGAATGCTAGGAGTAATCGTGTAGGGACACAAACGATGTTTTTCTTCTAATTAGTTTTAATTCAGGAAGATGTTACCTATATCCTGCAATCACCTTCTCCTTCACACTCCAACCCCCCTCCCTCACTTTTTAAAAATCAATCAATCAGCTGCTTGTCTTAATGACATAATCGATCGGCAACTCGATGAAGGCTCCAACACCGGCGATGATGCTATGGATGTATGATGTTATCATCTTTAGCTCAGTCGATGAAATACCCTTTATGAATCTCAAGGATCTTCGAACAGGTAAAATTTCTATTCATTTTCAGTTATATATATATATATATATATATATATATATATATATTGACCTGTGAGACCGGGAAACTTAACAAAACAGGTGAGAAACACATAAATGCCTTTGAATGTAAATACTACAGAAGAGTTCTTCAAATATCATGGACACAAAATAAACAAATATGTCCATAAACAAATATGTCCATGCTACAAAACTTAATATTGAAGAAGGGTGTTTAGTAAAGAGGATTAAACAAAGAAAAAACTTAAATATTTTGGACACACTAAACGTCATGATAATCTATTGAAGACCGTCTTTGAAGGGTACATAATAGGAAAAAGAAGAGAGGAAGACCAATGAGAAGATGGCTGCAAGACATCATTGATTATCTGCAAATGGATGCACCAGCAGCAGGCCATTTTGCTCAAACCCGAAAGGCCTACATGAGTATGCAGGAAACTGTCTACTGTAGAGAGCGGAACAACAACACAACTCCTTCAGATCATCCGAAGAAGTAATCCCCCCTTTCAGACAATTGTTTCGGTCCTACTAAACTCCTGACACTCTAAAGGGGGGGGGGTGGGCCCCTCTGGGTCATGACTCCCAGAGGTCTTGTGAGTTGTTGCTTTTTTTTTCCTTTCCCGGTCCCGGGATGGAACCCGTGCTCTTCCAGTTGGCACTGCACTTTTGAAGTGCGTCTTTAGCGATTTAGCTACGTAGGACTGGTATTGGTTGTGGCAAATGAAATTACTTATGTTCCCATCGCTTGTTTCGCATACTCCACAGCCAGCATGAGGCCTTTTCTGCTGTTTCTGAAAGGCTTCTCAATGCCCTTGTTCTTGCTTGTCCCTTTATGCCCAGTTGCTTACATAGGTCATATACTGATGTTGCTACGAATCCTCTTGCTCCCACTTCTACAGCTATCACTTTTGCCCTGATTCCTGCCCTCTGCCTCAGTTGCTTGACCAGATCATTGTACATCTCACATTTGAATAGATGTTGCTCCTCTATTCTTGTTTCGTACGGGACCGTAAGCTCGATCATTATTAATTCCTGTTTTTCTGTGGAGTACACTACAATGTCCGGTCGCATTCCTGTGTTCTTGATGGCAGTCGGGTATTCTCTATTTTTCTGGAAGGTCCGCTATCAAATCCCAGTCATTTGTGCCATCTAGCATTGATGGTAAGGGAATGTACCTGATTTCAATATTTGATGTCGTACCAGCGCCTATGAAGTATTTAGGTGGGACCTCAACTCTTTTGCTGTTATTTGCTTTATCGTTTGCCCTGTCTACGATGGCTACTAGTTCCTGCAGCACTCTGTTGTGCCGTCAGGTGTAGCGTCCTTGCCCTAACGACACTCTACATGCTGACAGGACATGTTCCAATGTTTGCCTTTCGTTGCAGAGAGGGCACTTTGTATTTTCTGATACACCCCATTTGTATAGGTCGGAGCCTGTAGGCAGAAGGTCATAAGTAGCTCTGATGATGAAGCTGAGCCTCAAGGGTGCCATTTTCCAGATGTCATTCCATGTTAGTGATCTCTACAGGACTTCCTCCCATGTTGTCCATTGCCCTTGTTGTGATTGTTGGACTGCCTTATTTTGAATTTACTCAGTAGCCTGCTTTTGTCTATAACCTGCTTCACAGCACTTGAGTCCTTCATGGATGCATCATATACTCTGCAAAGGCTCTTCACTGGCTCTTCCCCTACAGTTGGGATTATTTGATTTGCCACTGTGTACGATCTTTCTATCACTTTCCCTTTTATGAGTGACAGGCTTTTTGCCTGTGCTCCACTGGTTGTTATTACTGTTGTGTCATTCATGAATGCTTTTAGTGGTGGCATTTGACATCCATTTCTGAATCTTGGGCCTTCTTGGGCCTTCTGTTGCTCCTTCTGCCGCTCTCAGGATTACTTGCATGGCTAGTACGAACAGTATGGGAGATATTGTACAACCCATTGCAATTCCTACCTGGAGCTGGATCCATCTTGTAATATATCCTGATGTTCCAAACCTCATGAGGAACCCTGTGAAGTACCTTTTCAGCATATTTGTGATTTCTTTTGGCACATGATACATGTCTAGTGCTAGCCATATCATCTGGTGCGGTACTGAGCCATACGCATTGGCTAGGTCAAGCCATATTACCTGTAGATCTTGCTTTCCAGATCTTGCCTGCTGAATAGCTTCCCATATCATTGACGCATGCTAGAGACATCCTAGGAAATCTGGAATTCCTCCCTTCTGCACGGATGTATAAACGTAACCATTGTCTAGGAGGTATGTTGTTAGTCTTTTTGCCATCACAGAGAAGAATATCTTTCCTTCCACAATCAGAAGTGAGATCGGTCTGAACTGGTTGATTTCAGTGGAATTCTGCTCCTTGGGGATGTATATTCCGTTAGCTTTTTTCCATTCTTTACATATGACTCCTTTGGTCCATGCTGTTCGCAGGAGTTTATGAAGTTCTTTAGTACTTCAGGGCATCTTTTGTATAAAAGCCTGGTGCTGACTTGCCTTTAGCTTTTCTTAAACGCTCTCTACTTCTTGTAACGTTGGTGGGCTGCATTTGAATTTGCTGCCTGGTGCACAGGACCACACTAGACCTTTCATCTGCTCGAAAGGTGTATGCAGATTTTTATCAGAGTATGTCTTGCTCAGATGTTCCTCCAGCACATCCTTACCTCCTTTCGTCGTACCTGATTTTAGCTGTTCAAATAACTGCTTGGCAAATCCGAAGAGATCTCTGTAGATCTTGCGTATCTGGTTTTCTTCTTATTTTTACATAGTCTTTCAGCTCTGCAAAGGGCATTGTGCTGGGATTTTAGATGCTGCCAAACCTGTCTTAGTCCTTCCTTTTCTGATTCATGTGCCTTCTTGAACATTTTCCGGGCATGGTTCTTCTGCTGTCTTATTGCTTCTATTTTCCTCTGTCTTCTGGACTTCCTTGGTGTCACTTTTGTTCATTTTTGCTGCTTGAGATTATCTTTGTGTCCCTTTTTGTATACTTGTAATTCTTTCTTTTTTTTATTTTAATTAGCAGCTTGTGAATGTCTATGTTTTTGGTTTTTTTTTCTTCCAGTTACTGGCTTTTTTTTTTGCTTTTCTTTTGTATGCGATTGTATCTGCTGTTGTGTTTCTCTGCCAGTAATAGTTTCTGCTACTTACAGTTTCTGAAGATGGTTGTTTTTGACTGTAATTGTCTCTGCCTGTGATTGTCTGTTTTTGTTATTGTTTCTGTCTGTTATTGTCTAATTGTAGTTATTGTTTATGTCCGTTATTGTCTAACTGTAATTATTGTTTATGCCTCTTATTGTCTTATTGTAGTTATTGTTTATGCGTCTTATTGTCTAATTGTAGTTATTGTTTATGTCTTTTATTGTCTAATTGTAGTTATTGTTTATGTCTTTTATTGTCTAATTGTAGTTATTGTTTATGTCTTTTATTGTCTAATTGTAGTTACTGTTTATGTCTTTTATTGTCTAATTGTAGCTATTGTTTATGTCTTTTATTATCTAAGTGTAGTTATTGTTTATGCCTTTATTGTCTAATTGTAGTTATTGTTTATGCCTCTTATTGTCTCTTGCTGTTATTGTTTCAGCTTGTGATTGTTTGTTGCTGTTATTGTTTCAGCTTATGATTGTCTCTTGCTGTTATTGTTTCAGCTTATGATTGTCTCTTGCTGTTAGTGTTTCAGCTTATGATTGTCTCTTGTTGTTATTGTTTCAGCTTGTGATTGTCTCTTGTTGTTATTGTTTCAGCTTGTAATTGTCTCTTGCCGTTATTGTTTCAGCTTATGATTGTCTCTTGCCGTTATTGTTTTAGCTTGTGATTGTCTCTTGTTGTTATTGTTTCAGCTTGTGATTGTCTCTTGTCGGTATTGTCGATACATATGCCTTTTTCTTACTGCTATTGCCTCTGTGATTGTATCTTGTTTATGTTTCTGTCTGAGATTGTCTCTATCTGTGATTGTGTCTTGCTGTTATTTTTTCTGTTTTTTTATGTCTCTTGTTTCTATAACGACTTTGTCGTTAGTTCTCATTTTGTAAGAGCATTTGATTTCTGCTTTGGTTGTCTCCAGCAGCATCTGTTATCCATGCTCTTGTGAGCTTTCTTAAATGCAGTCGATTGTGTCTGTGGGTTTGTCTGTGTGTAATCATGTTTCCATGAGTCACAAGTATCAAGAGACTGCAGACCTTTGATAACACCGGCGTAAGGAAGATCCTCCAGAATAAACGTTCAGAGAACATTAGCAAAGAAGAGCTATGGTAGAAAACAAACCTACCCACAGTGAAAGAAATGATAATGAGAAGACGCTGGAGATGGACAGGACACACACTTCAAAAACCTACAACTAACACAACCAGACAGGTTCTCACCTGGAAACCCCAGGTTAAAAGGAGAAAAGGACTACCTAGAAACACCTTGGGAAGAAGTCTTGATGGAGAAATCAGAAAGATGGACTACACCTGGAGACATATAGAAGAAGCAACTCTAGACAGAAATAAACGGAGAGCACTTGTTGAAGGCCAATGCCCCAGACAAAGATAACAAAAAAAGGTGCGAATGGATGATGGAAGCATGTTTGCAGGTTTTATTTTCTTATGTGATTGTAATCACCTCTGTCTGTGGTGTTAACCTGTCTCAAGCTTGCCAATGATTTTATCTAACTGTAAACGAGGCTGATTGTGTTAATTTTATTAACTGTAGTCGAATCTATCTGTGATTTTATCTAACTGTAAACGAGGCTGATTGTGTTAATTTTATTAACTGTAGTCGAATCTATCTGTGATCTTATCTAACTGTAAACGAGGCTGATTGTGTTAATTTTATTAACTGTAGTCGAATCTATCTGTGATTTTGTCTAACTGTAAACGAGGCTGATTGTGTTAATTTTATTAACTGTAGTCGAATCTATCTGCGATTTTGTCTAACTGTACATACAGAGAAAATTGCAAATAATATTTATGATTCCCAGTCTGATTTTTTAAAAGTGTTTGACTTCATATGATTAATGTTTTATGTGTAGAGTAAATCTTGCACTGTTCTGGTTGGCTGATCCTTAATGTGGCCAAGCCAGGAAACTGTGATATCTCTCTGCAGTCAGTATTCATGAAATAGATGTACCAGTTAAAAGTTTAGAATAAAATGTAACCAAAACATGTCAGTTGGCCGACAAAAAAAAATATTCTTGTAGATATTTCCGAACAGAAAAAATATTAGAGCTATCAAATATAGCCACAAGAAAGCAATACATTCCGAGTGAAACTAATGAATAGAGTAAAGCGTAGATTTAACAAGCGACATTTATTTCAAATCATTCTCTGCTCTCTACAACTAGATTTACAAAAACAGAAAGATCCAACCATAAATAAATAAAAACATAAACAAACTAAATATTCTTTATTAATAGAAAACACATTTTGTAGAAACACTTTTTTTCTATTGTCTAGGACAACAAAACATCATCATCATGTGCCGGTTAGCGATATTCACGACGCTTCTTATTCTCTCTATTCTGACATCAGCTGAAAGCGGTGAGTATTAGACATTTATGTTTTCTTTTTCTGTGTTCTATGAACCGTTGGCGAACTACTTTGCGAGCCCTATGTGACGTCTAACGGCACGGGAAGGATATAAGATATAAGATATAAGATGAACCGTTATGGAACTTATATGTATATAGTTATGTGATTGTGACGTCTCACATGTCTTCTATGGTAAAAGCCAGTGGTTCGGATCCACTCAGAGGTACCCCATTTAGACCATTGTAGAAATGGGCTCTAGTGCAGGGAAAGAAAAAGTAGCGAGGCGTGACACAGACCACATCCTACCCTGGTCCACCACATCGTCCTCTAATCTACTACATTGTCATGTAGGCTATCACATCCATCAAATCATCCCCTAGTCTATCACATCGTCCCCTAGTCCATTAAATTGTACTGTAGCCATCACATCGTCCTCTTGTTCATCAAATCGTCCCCTAGTCTATCACATCGTCCCTTAGTCCACCACATCGTTCCTAGTCCACCACATCGTATCATACTCCACCACATCGTCTCTTAGTCCACTACATCGTTCCTAGTCCACTACATTGTCCCGCAGTCCATCACATCGTCCCCTAGTCCACTACATTGTCCGGCAGTCCATCACATCATCCCCTAGACCATCACATCGTCCCCTAATCCATCACATTGACCCCTAGTACACTACATTGTCCCGCACTCCATCACATAGTCCCTTAATCCATCACATCGTCTCCTAGTCCACTACACTGTCCTGCAGTCCATCACTTCGTCCCCTAGTACACCACATCGTCCTCTATTCCACCACATCTACACATTTCTGTACGTGTATCTTCCTGGTAAGAAATCAAAATCCATCACTGATTGATTGACATTCCTTTTGGGCCAACATTGGCTCATAGGGCGATCATCATATCTTTCCATGTCTGACGACTGGCCACCACCCGCTGTAGGTCTTGGATGGACATGAATCCCAAAGTTGTACTCTCTCTAGTGGTGGTTCTACGTAGTCTCCCTTGGTCTGACTTGCTTTCTTTTGCCCTTCGCTGACCGTGTGAGGGCTTGGCGAGGGAGTCTGGATTCGTCCATTCTGAGAACGTGGCCGAGATAAGCACAACGACGTTTTTTGATGTATCTTCACACGTAGACTTGGTTCAATTCCTGTCTTATTGACATCACTGCATGCTTTAAATCTTAATCTACATGTTCTGAACTAAAACTGCTGGAAATGTTCATTATTTCGACTCTTCACATTATTGTTCAAAATTTTAAGTTTATTTTTCACAATGGTCTAACATTATAGCGATGACTGTCATCAGATAAAGTTGAAGTGTTTGGGGGTTCTCTGTATACTCCAGAGGAAAGAAGGTAAGACAGAGCTGGTACATAAAGCAGGATTTATGATCGTATCAGTGTATTTACTACACAGTAACATAAAACACGTAGTTTGCCCACACACTGTACTGTAAATTATAAGAAAAGTGAATAATGCCAGATACAAAAAATGCACACATACACAAAATAAACTACACCATACCTTAACTCTATAACAGAAACATTCCAATGTCACAGTATGAATATCTTAAATAATACACATAATGTCTACAATAACTATAAACTACATAGCAACAGTCAATTCTAAGTTTCATACTGTCAGTGACATCTAGAACAGGGGACATAACCCCAACCTGTCTAAAGCACAGCTCTGTTACCAGTCCAGAACAGAGCAATAATGTCCGAACATGGCCAACCAGCAGGGCCGTCATCACCTTACAGCTAGCTGGACATGATGCCGTCAGTGTATTCTGAGGAATGAAACTGACAAAGTACTGACCAGCCATCAGAGCTGTGAGTGCAGCCAGTGAGATCGTTTCTGGACTAGAATCCATTCATTCATTAGTACATTCCCTTGGGAGCTGTGTCCCTATCGGCCATCCTGAAGGCCTCTCGCTTGTAAGCAAGATGCCTTGTTGCTAGTGCATCCATTCACAAAACCATAAAAATGTCTTACTGCCATCTTCGGCTTTGTCATCTTCTCTTTATTTTTTTTCCATTATGTAGCCTTCCAAATCAATCTTATCCAAACTCTCCTGATGTTCAATATGTCCGAAATACTTTCCGGACTTGAAATACCTCATACTATATCTACTATAATGAAAAATCCAGATGTGTAACTTAACAATTCAAGGGCGTTAACTTCCAAAATTTAAATTAAAGTTATTCACCATATCCAGGATCCTGGTACAGGACCAAAGATTCACTGGTCAAACTGTTTCAATATTTTATTTACTTCTTAGATATTATTGGGGGGAGGGGGCGGGGCTGAGAGAAGGGGGAGGGGGTAGTTATTATTACATTCTGACATGATGACAACTTTGTATGGGGTAAGTAGTTTGAGAAAAAGTGTCTAAGATTTGTGCAAGTGTCTGTTTCCTGCTCGCTGAAGAAAGGCGAATGCTAGGAGTAATCGTGTAGGGACACAAACGATGTTTTTCTTCTAATTAGTTTTAATTCAGGAAGATGTTACCTATATCCTGCAATCACCTTCTCCTTCACACTCCAACCCCCCCCCTCACTTTTTAAAAATCAATCAATCAGCTGCTTGTCTTAATGACATAATCGATCGGCAACTCGATGAAGGCTCCAACACCGGCGATGATGCTATGGATGTATGATGTTATCATCTTTAGCTCAGTCGATGAAATACCCTTTATGAATCTCAAGGATCTTCGAACAGGTAAAATTTCTATTCATTTTCAGTTATATATATATATATATATATATATATATATATATATTGACCTGTGAGACCGGGAAACTTAACAAAACAGGTGAGAAACACATAAATGCCTTTGAATGTAAATACTACAGAAGAGTTCTTCAAATATCATGGACACAAAATAAACAAATATGTCCATAAACAAATATGTCCATGCTACAAAACTTAATATTGAAGAAGGGTGTTTAGTAAAGAGGATTAAACAAAGAAAAAACTTAAATATTTTGGACACACTAAACGTCATGATAATCTATTGAAGACCGTCTTTGAAGGGTACATAATAGGAAAAAGAAAGAGAGGAAGACCAATGAGAAGATGGCTGCAAGACATCATTGATTATCTGCAAATGGATGCACCAGCAGCAGGCCATTTTGCTCAAACCCGAAAGGCCTACATGAGTATGCAGGAAACTGTCTACTGTAGAGAGCGGAACAACAACACAACTCCTTCAGATCATCCGAAGAAGTAATCCCCCCTTTCAGACAATTGTTTCGGTCCTACTAAACTCCTGACACTCTAAAGGGGGGGGGGGTGGGCCCCTCTGGGTCATGACTCCCAGAGGTCTTGTGAGTTGTTGCTTTTTTTTTTCTTTCCCGGTCCCGGGATGGAACCCGTGCTCTTCCAGTTGGCACTGCACTTTTGAAGTGCGTCTTTAGCGATTTAGCTACGGAGGACTGGTATTGGTTGTGGCAAATGAAATTACTTATGTTCCCAATGCTTGTTTCGCATACTCCACAGCCAACATGAGGCCTTTTCTGCTGTTTCTGAAAGGCTTCTCAATGCCCTTGTTCTTGCTTGTCCCTTTATGCCCAGTTGCTTACATAGGTCATATACTGATGTTGCTACGAATCCTCTTGCTCCCACTTCTACAGCTATCACTTTTGCCCTGATTCCTGCCCTCTGCCTCAGTTGCTTGACCAGATCATTGTACATCTCACATTTGAATAGATGTTGCTCCTCTATTCTTGTTTCGTACGGGACCGTAAGCTCGATCATTATTAATTCCTGTTTTTCTGTGGAGTACACTACAATGTCCGGTCGCATTCCTGTGTTCTTGATGGCAGTCGGGTATTCTCTATTTTTCTGGAAGGTCCGCTATCAAATCCCAGTCATTTGTGCCATCTAGCATTGATGGTAAGGGAATGTACCTGATTTCAATATTTGATGTCGTACCAGCGCCTATGAAGTATTTAGGTGGGACCTCAACTCTTTTGCTGTTATTTGCTTTATCGTTTGCCCTGTCTACGATGGCTACTAGTTCCTGCAGCACTCTGTTGTGCCGTCAGGTGTAGCGTCCTTGCCCTAACGACACTCTACATGCTGACAGGACATGTTCCAATGTTTGCCTTTCGTTGCAGAGAGGGCACTTTGTATTTTCTGATACACCCCATTTGTATAGGTCGGAGCCTGTAGGCAGAAGGTCATAAGTAGCTCTGATGATGAAGCTGAGCCTCAAGGGTGCCATTTTCCAGATGTCATTCCATGTTAGTGATCTCTACAGGACTTCCTCCCATGTTGTCCATTGCCCTTGTTGTGATTGTTGGACTGCCTTATTTTGAATTTACTCAGTAGCCTGCTTTTGTCTATAACCTGCTTCACAGCACTTGAGTCCTTCATGGATGCATCATATACTCTGCAAAGGCTCTTCACTGGCTCTTCCCCTACAGTTGGGATTATTTGATTTGCCACTGTGTACGATCTTTCTATCACTTTCCCTTTTATGAGTGACAGGCTTTTTGCCTGTGCTCCACTGGTTGTTATTACTGTTGTGTCATTCATGAATGCTTTTAGTGGTGGCATTTGACATCCATTTCTGAATCTTGGGCCTTCTTGGGCCTTCTGTTGCTCCTTCTGCCGCTCTCAGGATTACTTGCATGGCTAGTACGAACAGTATGGGAGATATTGTACAACCCATTGCAATTCCTACCTGGAGCTGGATCCATCTTGTAATATATCCTGATGTTCCAAACCTCATGAGGAACCCTGTGAAGTACCTTTTCAGCATATTTGTGATTTCTTTTGGCACATGATACATGTCTAGTGCTAGCCATATCATCTGGTGCGGTACTGAGCCATACGCATTGGCTAGGTCAAGCCATATTACCTGTAGATCTTGCTTTCCAGATCTTGCCTGCTGAATAGCTTCCCATATCATTGACGCATGCTAGAGACATCCTAGGAAATCTGGAATTCCTCCCTTCTGCACGGATGTATAAACGTAACCATTGTCTAGGAGGTATGTTGTTAGTCTTTTTGCCATCACAGAGAAGAATATCTTTCCTTCCACAATCAGAAGTGAGATCGGTCTGAACTGGTTGATTTCAGTGGAATTCTGCTCCTTGGGGATGTATATTCCGTTAGCTTTTTTCCATTCTTTACATATGACTCCTTTGGTCCATGCTGTTCGCAGGAGTTTATGAAGTTCTTTAGTACTTCAGGGCATCTTTTGTATAAAAGCCTGGTGCTGACTTGCCTTTAGCTTTTCTTAAACGCTCTCTACTTCTTGTAAGGTTGGTGGGCTGCATTTGAATTTGCTGCCTGGTGCACAGGACCACACTAGACCTTTCATCTGCTCGAAAGGTGTATGCAGATTTTTATCAGAGTATGTCTTGCTCAGATGTTCCTCCAGCACATCCTTACCTCCTTTCGTCGTACCTGATTTTAGCTGTTCAAATAACTGCTTGGCAAATCCGAAGAGATCTCTGTAGATCTTGCGTATCTGGTTTTCTTCTTATTTTTACATAGTCTTTCAGCTCTGCAAAGGGCATTGTGCTGGGATTTTAGATGCTGCCAAACCTGTCTTAGTCCTTCCTTTTCTGATTCATGTGCCTTCTTGAACATTTTCCGGGCATGGTTCTTCTGCTGTCTTATTGCTTCTATTTTCCTCTGTCTTCTGGACTTCCTTGGTGTCACTTTTTCTCTTTTTGTCTGTTTGGTTCCAAACTCTTTGTGGCAGTGAAGATATATGATGTTACCAAATGCTTCCAGTTTTTTTCTCCAGGTTTTTTACTCTTAGCTGTTTGTCCAGTTCTTTGCATAATCCTGCGTCTAGGTTTTCCCATATGCTTTTTGCACTTGCTGGTGGAAAGTTAATCTTGTCTCTTGTCTCGTCGGAGAGCTGCATTGCCTCCCCGCTGCCTGACTCAACCTGAATATTCTCTGTACTGTGGATTATATCCTGACAGAGGTCTTCTAATGTCTTATCTGAGACTGGCGTCACAGTGCACTGTTGAGTATTGGGAAGCAAGGAACAACCACATCCCTTCTTGATTTTGTGTATCTTCATGCCACGTTGAGTGTTAAATTTCCTGCCACAGATGCATGGACACTCCATCCGCTGTTCTGAACTCGAAATAATTGGGGCGGGCATGGGCATCCATCATTCTCCCCACCCTCTTTTCGGTGAATCCTGGGGGCATTTCTTCTTTTTGGACTTTGTAGCATTAGTATGACGGCTGACAAGGTTGCTGGCCCTGACAGCCCAGTTCAGGGACGCTTTCCCAGTGAGGATTATGGTCTTTCCCAGCGTCGGTCGGTCTTTCCCGACTGTCCATAGGTCTTTCCCGACTGTCCATCGGTCTTTCCCGATTGTCAATGGCATCACCATGCTCTATATGCATGAAACTCTCTACTGTAGAGAGCGGAACAACAACACAACTCCTTCAAATCATCAGAGGAAGTATCCCCCTCAGACAAGTGTTTCGGCCCTATTAAACTCATGACATTCTAAGGGGGGGGGGGGGCGGGGGGGGCCCCTCTGGGTCATGACTCCCAGAGGTCTTGTGAGTTGTTGCTTTTTATTTCCTTTCCCGGTCCCGGGATGGAACCCGTGCTCTTCCAGTTGGCACTGCACTTTTGAAGTGCGTCTTTAGCGATTTAGCTACGGAGGACTGGTATTGGTTGTGGCAAATGAAATTACTTATGTTCCCAACGCTTGTTTCGCATACTCCACAGCCAGCATGAGGCCTTTTCTGCTGTTTCTGAAGGGCTTCTCAATGCCCTTGCTCTTGCTTGTCCCTTTATGCCCAGTTGCTTACATAGGTCATATGCTGATGTTGCTACGAATCCTCTTGCTCCCATTTCTACAGCTTAAATTTTTGCCCTGATTCCTGCCCCCTGCCTCAGTTGCTTGAGAAGATCATTGTACTTCTCAAATTTGAATAAATGCTGTTCCTCTATTCTAGTTTCGTACGGGACCGTAAGCTCGATCATTATTAATTCCTGTTTTTCTGTGGAGTACACTACAATGTCCGGTCGCATTCCTGTGTTCTTGATGGCAGTCGGGTATTCTCTTCTTCCTGGAAGGTCCGCTATCAATCCCAGTCATTTGTAAAATCTAGCAGTGATGGTAAGGGAATGTACTTTTATGGATTCCGCATGGGACATGCAAATGAATGAACGAATGACATGATTTGAATCTTTACTAATACTGGAGAGACAATGAGGAATATTAATAGGAGACATCTGTCGCTCTTCAAAAACCTAAACAACTAACGAAGTTGTGGAGAGGAACAGACAGAACTACAAAAATACGATTTTTAAGGGAATACATCTTTCCCGTCGCAACATATGCCTGTGAGACCTGGACACTTAGCAAAACAGCTGAGAAACACAAAAATGCCTTTGAGTGTAAATGCTACATAAGAGTTCTTCAAATATCATGGACACACAAAAAAATAAACAAATATATCCATGCTACAATGACTTAATATTGAAGAAGGCTGGCTAGTAAAGAGGATTAAACAAAGAAATCTTAAATATTTTGGACACATTAAACGTCATAATAATGTAGAGACGATCTTGGAAGAATACATAAGAGAAAAAAGATACAGAGGAAGACCAATGCGAAGATGTATGCAAGATATCTTTGATAATCTGCAAATGGATGCATCAGTAGCAGGCCATCTTGCTTACAACCGAGAGGCCTACAGGCGAGCTGTTATGAAGGGAAAGTTCTGCGAGGGACGAGAATGACTGACATATACATGTATTAGTGTATGTGTGTGTACATAGGGTTACAAGAAAGCATCGGTTGGGGGGGGGAGAACTACGTACATGTTTGTGTACCTCGTGTACGTTTAGCTGTGTGCTTTTGTTTTTGTTTTTGTCAGTGTTACCCAAAGTGGGGGATAACAACTTGGAAAACGAACCAGAGAGAGGGAGGGAGAGGGAGAGAGAGAGAAATAGGGAGAGAGAGAGAGAAGGGGATTTGAAAGAAAATGAGTCACTAAAAGTGCGATGGAAAAAAAGGGGCAGCGGGGGTTTGGGCGATGGCACTGAAGAAAAACGAGGCATCAGTCAGGTCCCAGTGGCACCTTCCTTCTTGTTCACCTGACACTGAGAAATTTGTGTCCCTACATGAAACTTATCTGTTGCAATAAAAGTTGAGAAAATAATGAAGTAGGTTAGTTATAAATGTACTCATTCTTATTGTTAAGGAAACTGGTTTGCTTTGCATTAATTTGTGTAATGCATATTTTAGTTTAATAGGTCTTTGTACGAGTAGTGCACAAGAGACGGGGCGTTGAGTATGTGGTCTGTGAGAAAAGGTGGCGACAACCTGAACGAGCATGGGAAACACCGTCATATACTTTATGAATTTTACTCCCTTTACAATCATGCACCGTCACTTCCTCTATCTGTTCACTCGTCCGTTTATTAGTCTTGTGCATGTTACTTTTTTATTGTCTAATTGTTTATATATTTAACTGTTATTACAAATAACCTGTCTCGACGTTGAAACTGACATGTTTCACAATCACAGCTAAGACTCTGGCTTCGTTTTTTTAAATGTTATTTCGTTTTTGTATTCCTTCATTTGTTATACACACCACTTATTCTGTGCACCTATTATTAATGCATCACATCGCTGTTTTGAATGAGAGACACTTGCCGAAATATCACACTTTTATCTTGTTTGTGTGACCTTACTGCTAAATGTGTTCTTGCAGTTAATCCTCCCAGCTTTGTAGTAACTCTTGCGTTAGTTGTTTTAACATCTCTATCACTGAAATATTGCATTTATATTCTTTAGTTATGAACATACACAATTAAAGTTTAGAATTTTCATTGTCCCATGTGATAGATTATAAAACTGATCTGTTATATTTCCACAGAAGAAAAGAGATAGTTCAGACTTGATCCTGTCTCCATGAACATCTTATGAACTTTCTAGCTGCAGCCATGCTCTGTAAGTTCTGAAGTCTATACAAGAAAAATATGATTAAATGAAAAATAAAAACAAATGAATTCCTTTTATAGTATGTTTTCACTTGTCTATAATTGTTATGTGTAAACCTGAGGATTGTACAACATCTATACTGGCAGCAAGAAGCAGCAATTCGAGTTGAAAATAGAACAGGAAAGTATCAACCTATAAAACAAGGGGTGTGACAAGGATGTGTACTATCTCCAGACCTGTTTTCTCTGTATAGCGAGAATATTTTAAGAACGATCATCACTGAAACAGGCATCAAAATTGGAGGATACAATATTAACAACCTTCGGTATGCTGACGACACAGTACTGATAGCTGAGAACCAACAAGACCTGCAAAATCTCTTGAATAAAGTCGTCAAAGAAAGTGAACAGAAAGGCCTTAATTTGAACATAAAAAGACAAAGACTATGGTTATATCTAAGAAACAGAATCCACCAGCATGCAGTATTAAATTCAACGGAACTGTTCTAAAGCAGGTGCAGAAATTCAAATACTTGGAACAGTAATAACTTCAGATGGGAAATGCAGAATATGACTCAAACATTCTTACAGACTTCAGTCCAAATAACCGCTGATCTAAACAATAAAAATCAGTATCTCAAACAAAAATCCTTCGAATATAAATCCTATACAAAATGTCCATTATGACAAACAACAGTACTTTATGTGACTGAACCCATGGTACTTATACAACAACTACAGCAAAATCTCAACCATGACTGGAAAACTCTAACTCGGACACGGAAGTCTTTCTGTCTGACCCCTAAGTCTATTTGTCTGACCCATAAGTCTTTCTGTCTGACCCATAGGTTTTTCTGTCTGGCCCCAAAATCTTTCTATCTGAGCCTCCTCTTTTTTTTTTAATATTTCCCGGCTCCGCTGTGAAATCACGTGATATTTCACGCATTCGTCTCATAGCACCCACTATTGTTTGATGTCAAGATCTAGAAACGTCTCTCTGCTTTTCACGCGATAATCAGCCTTTCCGTACTGTGCTAGGTCAGTCTACTAAGTCAGTTTGACTACAAACAAAACTAGTGAACGTTACTGAAAGTTCTAAAACTAACCTTTCCAACTTATGGAGTTAAAATTCTTCTCCCATTATAACATGACTATTCTGGCATATTTGCTTTTGGTGTTTCATTGCTTCTAGTTGTTGTTATTCTAGTATGTGTCTTAAATGATCTATTCTATTATGTGTCTTACATGGTTTATTGTATTATGTGTCTTACATTATTTATTGTATTATGTATCTTACATTATTTATTTTATTATCTGTCTTACATTAATTTTTTATTGTGTCTTACATTATTTATTGTATTATGTGTCTTACATTAATTATTCTATTATTTATCTTACATTATTTATTTTAGTATGTATCTTACATTATTTATTGTATTATGTATCTTACATTATTTATTGTATTATGTGTCTTACATTATTTATTGTAGTATGTATCTTACATTATTTATTGTATTATGTGTCACATGATTTATTCTATTATGTATCTTACATTATTTATTGTATTATGTGTCTCACATGATTTATTCTACTATGTATCTTACACGGTTTATTCTGCTATGTTAAAATTTGAAAGTTCAAAATTCAGACTCCGGCTTCAGTGCATGGAGACAACCCTATATATGCTCTTTCGCAAGCCGCAACGTCCATTCAAGAGTATGTTTGCTACTAGATCCTGTCAAATGTTGGTTGTTTACGATGATTTTACTGGCATACAGTTCGGATTTCCTGCCAGCACCTTTAATATGTCCTAACTCCAGCAGTCTCCTAACAGTCACATTGTTCGTACATTCCCCACTCTTCATTTTCCCCCCGTCTGTCCAGTACTCCCACAGCAAAGTCTCCTTGTTCATTGTCAGTCTGCCATTTATTTTAGCCTGTTCATCAAGTCTGTCCCTCACATCATTGCCGTGTACTGCCGTATGCCCTGGACAGTAAAGCCACCTTAAGCTTGTCACAACTGACTGGCTTAACAGATGAACCCATTCTTTTAGAACCAAAATCTTCTCAATCTTACGGAGCATTATCTGTGAATTTGTCACAGTGACACCAGTAACCACATCGTGAGCAACCAACCATTCCATTGCCCTCGACACGGCCTCAGTTACCACTCACATGCTTGATGTGCTCACTTCAAAGGCTCCCGAACCCTGTGCCATGACCCTTCCATTTCGGTCGGCAACAAAACCCCAACCACTTCCGCTGTTCCGGGTCACTGATACATCTGTACATATTACCGTCTCGGAAGACTTACACTGGTGCTGGGTGAGATCCTTTACTCAAAGTTCAACTGCTCCATGAGAACAGTCTCGGCATCAACGAGCCTTTTGTATAATAACCTTTGTTAGCTGAGGTCGGTCCTGTACCCGTAACCAATCATCACCTTTAGGCACCTCATCTAGATTGTTTCTGGTTTCATTAACCCCCTATTTGATTCTATCTTTGGTTTCAGTAACCCTCTAGTTGACTTGGTCTTTGTTTTCAGTAACCCTCTAGTTGACTTTGTCTTTGGTTTCAGTAAAACTGTAGTTGATTTTGTTTTTGGTTTCAGTAACCCCCTAGTTGACTTTGTCTTTGGTTTCAATTAAACTTCTAGTTGACTCTGTCTTTGTTTTAGTAACCCTTTAGTTGACTTTCTTTTCAGTAGCCCTCTAGCTGATTCTGGTTTCAGTAACCCTCTAGCTGATTCCGTCTGTTGTCGTTCAGTAACGCTCTAGTTAACTTTTTTTCATTAACCCTCTCTTTGACTATATCATTAATTTTATTGTCCCTATTTATTAATTTCTATTAACATAATATTTGGTCAGAGTTGTATTTCTGTTTTAACAACTGTAGTTACGAGTATCTCTGTCTGTCATTTTTGTCTAACTGTAGTGGAGTCATATTTTTCTCTTATGTTAATCAATTTTGTTTGTTGTTTTGGCTAAATGTAATCGATTATATCTGTCGATTTCACTAAATGTAATCCATTATATATGTTATTGTTATCAAATGTATTAAATAATGTGTTTTTATGTGTTAGGTTTTGCTCCGTCTATAAAATTTCCTATGCTTCATAATTTAAGTGAGCGCATAAACAAGTATACACAAATAAACAACAACCAGAGAAAAACATACACAAATATAACAACAGCTGGAAAAAACATACACAAATATAACAACAGTTAGAGAAAAACAGACACAAATATAACGACAGCCAGAGAAAAACATACACAAATATAACAACAGCTAGAGAAAAGCATGCACAAATCTAACCACAGCTAGAGAAAAACATACACAAATCTAACCACAGCTAGAGAAAAACATACACAAATCTAACCACAGCTAAAGGAAACCATAGGCAGATGTAACCACAGCTGGAGAAAAGCATAGATAAATATAAGCACAGCTAATAAAAGGCATAGATGAATATAACCATAGCTAGTGAAAGGCATAGATGAATATAACCATAGCTAGTGAAAGGCATAGATGAATATAATCATAGCTAGTGAAAGGCATAGATGAATTTAACCACAGCTAGTGAAAGGCATAGATGAATATAATCACAGCTAGTGAAAGGCATAGATGAATATAACCACAGCTAGTGAAAGGCATAGATGAATATAACCACAGCTAGTGAAAAGCATAGATGAATATAACCACAGCTAGTGAAAGGCGTGGTTGAATGTAACCATAGCTAAGTGAAAAGTATAGACAGAAGCAGCCGCCGATAAATGAAAGCAAAATAAATTAAACTAAGTATCTTTTATTAAAAGAAAAGAAAAAAAACACATGTTATAGACGCACCGCGTTTTTATATTGTCTAGTGCAACCAAATATCACCATCATGTGCCAGTTAGCATGTTTTCTTATTGCAACGGTTCTGACATCAGCTCTAAACTGTGAGTAATATGTACGTGTGTTTTTTTCCGAGTGTTCCAAGAAACTTTATGAAACATATATACTACATGTGATTGTGCTTCCTGACTATCTCAGTGGTGAAGTAGTTAGAGCACTAGACTTTGGTGGAGAAGGTCGGTGGTTCGTGTCCTGTTAGAGTATGTAGATGGATTCTTCGGAGTTATAACAGGAAAGTAGGTGAGGCGTGATGCCTGCCACATCACCCACTAGAATGACAAAAGATAAAGACCCTTAAAAATCGTAGGTTTTAAAGCCTTGTTATTACCCTATCAGACATGTACTGTGTTACAAGTCCTGAACTCCTAATACAAAGTGTTGATATACCTTTATTATATCATTTTGTGTGAAACTGGATGTAGATTGATACTCTTAAGCTTAAAACTACATTTCGTATGCTATGTAACTTCATGAAATGTGAATAAGTACGGAATAAAATTGTCAGAAAAAGTTTGACAGTTCATTTTCATATAGAGTGGAAAAGAAGTGTTGGACTACTGGAGAATAAATTGATTATTTTATTAAACTATAACCATTTCTACATTATATACTCAAATATAAACTGAACATGACGAATGTTAGAGAAAGGACGAGGCTCTTCAATCTTCAATAAACAGTGAAAAAAAAGAGAAAATTGTCAAGTTCACAAACTTGATTAAAGAGACAATTGTCAAATTCACAAACTTGATTAAAGAGACAATTATCAAGTTCACAAACTTGATTAAAGAGACAATTGTCAAATTCACACACTTGATTTCAAAACGTGATAACATTTCAGTCTGACATAAATGACATTATGGATATCAATACAACAAAACAAATAAATTATGAAATGAGTTCCACACAGAAAATTATGTTTCTTATTTGGTTATTATTCAAGGTAGAAGGACACACAGATTTGAGACTGATCATATCAACTATAGCGAGCCAATAGGTAAACGAAGCTGTGGATATTAGCACAATTACCTGTACATACTTGTATGGCATGAACACAAGTAAGACGACCTTCCACTATATTTCCTATAGACAAGAACGGAATGGAACAGATAAAGAAATAAACAAGCACTCACAACATATTCTCTGTATGTCACATCATGGAATAGGCAAGTACTAGTATTTGTGTAATATCCGATACTATTCTTTGCTGCATTAAACATTTAAAGAAAAAAATATATATAAGGTTGAATACCGCGCCTTGTATGACTCAGAGCTATGACACATCGATCATTTTATCTTTCACCGACCATAAAATTAGTCTCATAAGAACCAAATAATGGTCAGTGTTGTTTATTAAGAGGAAGATCAACAGAAGATGGCTGCAGGACATCGTTAACGATCTGCAAATGGATGCATCAGCAGCAGGCCATCTTGCTCACAACCGAGAGGCCTACAGGAGTGCTGTTTGGGAGGCAAAGTTCCGCCAGGGACATGCAAATGAATGAATGAAATGAATGTTGTTTATTATAGTATGTGAGCAGAGCACATCGCCAGCAAGAAGCACACATTCTTCTAAGTGCCCAGTTCTACTACCACGGTAGAAATGTTAAGACAGAACAACCCACAGCAGTAGTTACGTTGTCAGACGGACTTGAAGTGTTGTGTGACACACAGACAGACGGTGGAGGCTGGATTGTCATACAAAGACGTGCGAGCCCAGACGTGGACTTCTACAGGAACTGGACAGATTACAAAAAATGGATTCGAGAATATCACCGGCAATTTCTGGTTTGGCAATGAGAACATTCATCGTTTAACATCCCAGAGTCCATACCAACTGAGGGTAGAGTTCACTTTCAACATTTTCAAATTACTTCGCAATTTATTCTCATTTTTGTGTGTCCGGTGAAGATGACAAGCATAAACTCGATGTTAATGGTTACTCGGGCAGCGCTGGAGACAATGACCACTGGAGACATCCTTCAGTACCACAGTGGCCAGGCATTTAGCACTCTTGACCGAGTCAATGATCAGTACAGCAGCGGGCACTGTGCCCAGATACATCACGGCTCTTGCTGGTATAAAACTTACCACTTGGTTAATCTGAACGGACTATGGGGTTCAAAGAAATTTGGTGAAGGTCTAAATTGGTACAATACCACTACCTACTACGATTCAGCTACATTTACTGAAATAGAAATAAGACCAGTAGACTGATATATATATAATATATATATATATATATGTGACACAGATTTTTTTTCGGAAACTGGAGATCCTACGTCCCTTCTAATCCCGACCGGCAGTTTACTACACAGGCGGTAGACGGCAGATGGCGCTTTATGTAACATACACATCGCCATGTGTGGAAAGATTTGCGTGGGTAATATCATAGTATCCTCATTATTTACACTGTATTTGGTAGCAGTTCTATTACTTTGTAATTAATTTTGTTTCTTTCACTTACATTCTTCCATTGCTACATTTCTTTTTCTTGTTTGTTTTTCCCCAAATTTCCACACTTTACTTTGAGATTTATTTTGTGCCACGTCTCTAATCCGACAAGATTCAGGAAAATTACACCTGGTATCAGACCTGTGACTTATATCAACATTCAAATAAAATCTATAAAACAAGCATACGTTTATCTGTGTTTATTTCACATGATGCGTTTGTCAGTGTTTATGAATATACAAGCGTCAGACACGCGATAACTCAGAGATCAGTGTAAGTTACCATACCGCATAAAGATACAAACAGACAGAAGAAGAAGATTGTGTGAGTCAATATTTATATCAGCATCTGTCAATCTTCTTCAGCTCAGAGCACACACTGAACTAGTCACGCCACTTTTCTTTTCCTTCTCTCAAGAAGATTTTGTGAGTCAATATCAGCATCTGCCAATCTTCATCAGCTCAGAGCACACACTGAACTAGGCACACCACTTTTCTTTTCTTTCTCTCAAGAAGATTTTGTGTTTTAAAATCGGAGGAAGTAGCTTTGGAAATAGTCCAGTTGGGAAAGTACACAATGATCCCAGCGGTTCTCCAAAGCCTTAGAGAAGCACGGCCCAGATTCTTTTCATGGAAACTGTCTGATACTGCCTTCGATTCTGTTTGGATTTCATCTAGCGTGTCCAGGCGGCGTCCCTTCAGTTTCATTTTATGGAAGTCATAAGGGGCTAAGTAAGACGAGTAGGGAGGACATAAGGTTTTGTTAGCTACTTTCTACGGTATTAGATACATTTTACTGTATGCTAGTTTCTTCTTCAACAACAGAGAGGATGTTGAGCAATGGAGTGCTCACCTGGGCAAGAGCAGAAAAAAAGGCAAAGGACAGGCATTTGTGGAAAACCCTTGCGGAAGCCCCATGTGCTCTGGGCACTTAAGGTTCAGAGAGAAAGAGAGAGAGAGAGAGAGTTTCTTCTTCATATCATTAAGAAAGATGCCTTTCTCTTACATATTCGTGATGTTTATTCATTTGTGCTCTTGTCGTCAGCTATTGTTCTTCCAAGGTAATATAATGCATTTACTTGTGTCAGTGTCTTTCCTGTGTAAGGAAGTTGCGCTTTTGGATGTTTTTATCTTGTTTTTTTTCATTTTTACATTGCTTCCGTCTTGTTGCTGTTTACCTCTAGGCATCTTATATTGCTCTCTTCAATAATCTTGTTAAAATATTTCTGCAGATTGTTTTCGCTTTCCGTTAAAATATTGTCGTCTGTATATTTCAGGTTATTGATATCATGACGTCCTATTTTAACTCCTTTCACATTTGTAACGACCCCTCATGACGTATTCATTCTTTAACGAGAATAGATCAAGTGACAGCATGACCCCTTGACTTACGCCTGTAAATATCTCCTGATATTCACCTATGTCTTTGTTCACTCTCATTGCTGATCTTTGCTTCCAGTATATGTTCTTAATAATTCGTATATCTACATTATCTATATTAATTTATTCTAGCTTTTTCTCTGATGTTCTTTTCTAAAACTCTATCTTTGTTTATCTCTAGAGATTGTTATATTACAAACTTATGTTATTTTTGTGATTCGGGTCATTAACCTGATTATGCCTTGCTCATCACATTGCGTCCAGAAAAGAACAATAATTACCCAAATAATTATAAACTTAAAAAGATGTCACGAAAACACCAAGTACTAATAAAACAAAATTAGTTATAGAATGAAAGTGACAGAGGAAAACGCAGAAAAATATACAAAAAAGAAAGAGGGACAACAGAACTTAAGTAATTAGTGAAGTGAAAATATTCTTCTTCTTCTTCTTATTCTTTTTCTTCTTCTTCTTCTTCTTCTTATTATTATTATTATTATTACATGACCTTGGAATGAAGAAAAATGTATTGTCTTCACGTTCAGTATTTCGATGTTAGTATATTAATTTGTTAGGTTACTGGTTAAAGGTTTACCTCAGAAATATTGCTGGTTGTGATTACAGACACACGTCAATAACAGTGGTATAGTGTTGTCGTTTTTCTTCTTATTACTATCGTTATTATTATTATTATTGGTATTATTGTTATTCTCGCTGAGTGCATCTAAAATCCTGGGGATGTGCTATACCTCTTTATCAGACTCCACTACCATGGGGACTGTGGCGATCCCTGCTCCCTTAGTCAGGCCTATCATCAACGGACAAGTAGGACACAGTTTTGGTCATCTATGGTTAGCAGTCCCAGGCCCTAGCATGTCATCTATGGTTAGCAATCCCAGGCCCTAGCATGTCATCTATGGTTAGCAATCCCAGACACTAGCATGTCATCTATGCTTAGCAAGCCTAGACGCTAGCATGTCATCTATGGTTAGCAATCCCAGGCCCTAGCATGTCATCTATGCTTAGCAAGCCTAGACGCTAGCATGTCATCTATGGTTAGCAATCCCAGGCCCTAGCATGTCATCTATGGTTAGCAGTCCCAGACGCTAGCATATCATCTATGGTTAGCAGTCCCAGACGCTAGCATATCATCTATGGTTAGCAGTCCCAGACGCTAGCATGTCATCTATGGTTAGCAGTCCCAGACGCTAGCATGTCATCTATGGTTAGCAGTCCCAGACGCTAGCATGTCATCTATGGTTAGCAGTCCCAGACGCTAGCATGTCATCTATGGTTAGCAATTCCAGACGCTAGCATGTCATCTATACTTAGCAAGCCTAGACGCTAGCATGTCTTCTATGCTTAGCAAGCCCAGACGCTAGCATGTCATCTATGCTTAGCAAGCCCAGACGCTAGCATGTCATCTATGCTTAGCAAGCCCAGAGGCTAGCATGTCATCTATGCTTAGCAAGCCTAGACTCTAGCATCTCATTTATGGTTAGCAAACCCAGACGCTAGTCCATTGGTTATTGATTACCAAAGTGGACAGCCCATCAACTTCCATATTTTGTTGCTAAAAACGTATTTCTTCATCATCTAAGCTTTCGGAGAGTTCTAACAGTTCTGCTGTCTCAGAATCTGGTAGCTTTTAACTGAGAAGGACGCTGATGACAGAAGGTCCATTTTTTCTGCTTGTCTTGGTGCTCCATATGTCTTTCTTAATAAGCTTAATCATTTCCAGTATTTATATTTGAGAACCTTCTTCTTGCCGGCCTCCTGATCTTCTTCTGGCGTGTCTTCTTGGACAATGTAGATTATTCTCCATCCACCATGAGCCATTGACCTGTATGTGTTATCCCTAACATGAGCCCTTGATCTGTATGTGTTATCCCTAACATGAGCCCTTGATCAGTATGTGTTATCCCTAAGATGAGCCCTTAATCTGCATTTGTTATCCCCAGATCCTGCAAAGCTTATTGTTTATTGTTTCAATTATGATAACTTCTGTAGGCCTGGGCATTATAATTTTATGTTTCCGTTATAATTTCTGTGGGCCTGGGCATTATAATTGTATGTTAATGTTATAACTTATGTGGGCCTGGACATTATAATTTTATGTTTGTATTATAACTTCTGTGAGCCTGGACATTATAATTGTATGTTAATGTTATAACTTATGTGGGCCTGGACATTATAATTGTATGTTTTTATTATAACTTCTGTGAGCCTGGACATTATAATTTTATGTTAATGTTATAGCTTCTGTAGGCCTGAACATTATAAGTTTATATTTTTGTTTATAAAGGTTCTTATGCCGTGTTCTTCATTTCAGCATTATCTCAATGAGGAGGAAAGTGTATGTGTGGGAGAGAGGGTACGGGGAGAAAGAGAGTGAAAGAGTGTGAGAGACAGCTTGACAATAAGGGGATGGAGACAGTGCGTGAGACAGAGAGACAGAGTGTGAGGGAGTGGGTGAGAGAGAGACAGAGAGAGTGAGAGAGAGAGAGAGAGAAAATGATGTAGCAGGGATAAATTTGTATGTTAATAATTATTTAGGTACAAAAATGTGTTTACATTTTTCGAAGAAAAACTGAGGATACTATCAGAAATCACATTTGGGTATAGAGTCACATAACTGTGAAAATACACAGGCTAACACAGCCACAGTAATTCACACAAAATTAAGAGTCATCACATGGAAAGTGGCTGTTCGTCGAGTGGAAGCATTAGATGAAGAGGAAGCGCGGGTCAAACATAGACATAAAAGACGCAAGTGCCAGGAGAGTACAGCTTAGAACACAGACATTTCTTGCTGACCTTGAACATTCCTTGGTGACCTTGTATACAAATCAGAACTGATCGTCTCAGCCGTCACAAGTTACTGAGGAAAATGATGCTTCATATTTCTGCCATGGTATATACCGTGTCATCCACAGTTTAATCAACGTCATCGTTTAATAAGCGCACGAGCAGTCTCTCTTCTATCAAATCCCTGAAGTGTGGGGATTATGAAGTTCTATAAACAAATCCCTAAAGTGTGGGGATTATGAAGTTCTATAAACAAATCCCTAAAGTGTGGGGATTATGAAGTTCTATAACCAAATCCCTAAAGTGTGGGGATTATGAAGTTCTATAAACAAATCCCTAAAGTGTGGGGATTATGAAGTTCTATAAACAAATCCCTAAAGCGTGGGGATTATGAAGTTCTATAAACAAATCCCTAAAGTGTGGGGATTATGAAGTTCATAGAAAACTAGATGTTTGTTTTTTTTTCAGTTTTGTAGGAAAATATAATGGTATATAATGGGAAAAAGAAAGAGAGGAAAACCAAGACGAAGATGGCTGCAAGACATCGTTCATGATCTGTAGATGGATGCATCAGCAGCAGGGCATCTTGCTCGAAACGAGAGGCCTACAGGAGTGCTGTTAGGGAGGCAAAGTTCCGCAGGGGACATGCAAATGAGTGAATGAATGACCAAAATAGTACTTGTCAAATAATGAGTGCGCCTTATTCGTAAGTGTGCCTTCTATTTGACTTTTTCCTGTCTATCTTTATAATCATCCATCATCAGTCTTCCTATCTATTCACCTGTGTCTTCATCAATCTTGTCCATATTTCTTTTTTCTTGTCTAACAGTTTATATATTTAACTGTTATTACAAATAGCCTATCGCGACGTTAAGACTGAAAGTTTTCACAATCACAGTTCAGACTCTAGCTTTTATTTTGTTTTGTTTCTATATTTCTTTATCTGCCACACACATCACCTATTCCGCCCAGCTAATGCATCACATCGCTGTTTTTTTTAATGAGAGCTACTTGCCGAAATATCACATTTGTATCTTGTTAGTGTAAAGCTTATTCTGAATGTTTTCTTGGAGTCTCCTCCTATATTTATTGTAACCCTTGCATTATTTATTTTAACATGTTTATCATTGAAGTATTGTATTGTTTTCTTTAATTATGGACATACACAAGTATAGTTCTGAATTTTACTTGTCCCGTGCGACAAGTTATAGAACTAATCTGTTATATTTCCACAGAAGAAAAGAGATAGTTCAGACGTGATCTTGGTCTCTGTGAACATCTTATGAATTGTCTCGCTGTAGCCACGGTCTGTAAATTCTGAAGTCTATACACGATACAAGGAAATATTATTAAACAAAAAATAATCATAATATAAATAAAGTCATTTGGTATTATATTTTCAGTTGTCCATATTGATTATATGTCTCTCTCTCTCTCTCTCTCTCTCTCTTTCTCTCTCTTTCACACAGGTACACACACTCCTCAGTACCTCAATATTTTCATACTCATTTCTGAACCTACAACCTGCCTCCAGTCATGTCTGATACTGACCTTCTGGCTCGAGCTGTAGTTCTCTTTCCTCTTCATGCATGTTTTCTCGCCATTTTCCTCTTGTTATTTTTTTCACGCCTTTGAAGAAGGAAATCAAAAATGGCCCCCAAGAAAGACATTTATCTTGTGGCTTTAAAGATAACCTTAACAACAATCCAGTCAGCTGGTGTCAGAATATTCTCTCTCTGAATAAGTGATCTTAATCCCTCATGTGTAAAGCATCGCTCTACCCTAGATACAGTGAGGAAAGCTGTAAGACGTTGAAGGTGACAGTTTGTAGAAAATCTTCCTGTAGATGTTTCAGCTTTTTACCAGGAAACCATGAATACACACATCAATCTTCTTCCTGACTCAAAAGATGCATTTAAAATACGTATATAATATACATACATTGTGAGATTACACTTTCCTACCCGTTAACCAATACGTAAAAACAGGTAAGTTTATTATTGATTGCATGGGGTGGAAACACCCAGTCTGGTAAATAAGCCTCTGTTTCAGAGCTTTCCACTCTTTGCTCTACTGCGTCTGTCTGGCCGCAGTTTGTGCCCATCTTTCTTACTAGGATAAGATCAAATAAAAATGCTGTATTTTTCATCTGTATTTCTTGTTTTGATCTACTGTGCTGCTTTTTATGTGATCCTATTAAAAGGTTTTAGGTAAAAGTATTGATTTGTTGTATGTTCTTCGTTTGTGTGTGTATTTGTTGTATGTTCTTCGTTTGTATGTGTCTATCTTCTTTTCTGCCATTTTTGTTCCTGCCCACTTTCCTCACGTTGTCTATTTCCTTTTTTTTTTGTTTTTTGTAAAACTGAACAGTGCACCTCTATATGCTTTCATTACCAGAACCAGTTTTACTGTAGTCGTCATTTGTCTTATGTCTTTCATAGGTATGTCACTACAAAGCTGGGAATCCCGGCTGCCAACCTGGCATTTACATGAACCAGCCAATGGAAAGTCGTGATTTAATGTTTAATTTTAGAAACTGACATTCCCCACTTTTCACAGAAGTGTAGGCAGATTTCCATAAATGACATACAGGGACAATCGGACCTTACATGTCACGTTTAGGAGCTAAACTATTTTCATTCTTTATTCGTAAGCCCACGTCCTAAGAAAGTGTACACACCAGACATTGAGCCTCGTGTTTAGAATCACCATACATCTTTCCCATATCTGTACAACTGAACTAATTAACGAAGAAAAAATAATGGCATCGTCAAAAAAATACAACGAAGGAAGAAGTAATGAAAGATAAAGAAAAATAACTCTAAAGCAAAATAATTAGCCAGTGCGCAGAGTACAGTGGTTCTAAACATGTCTAGAATAGGTGGATATAATGTAGCAATTTCTTGCCTAGCAAATGAAGCCATTGATCCCAGCTCTCAAACTGTAGTGCCTGACAGAAACGTAAAGCCATTGATCCCAGCTCTCAAACTGTAGTGCCTGATAGAAACATGAAACCAGTGATCCCAGCTCTCAAACTGTAGTGCCTGACAGAAACGTAAAGCCATTGATCCCAGTTCTCAAACTGTAGTGCCTGACAGAAACATGAAACCAGTGATCCCAGTTCTCAAACTGTAGTGCCTGACAGAAACGTAAAGCCATTGATCCCAGTTCTCAAACTGTAGTGCCTGATAGAAACATGAAACCAGTGATCCCAGCTCTCAAACTGTAGTGTCTGACAGAAACGTAACGCCATTGATCCCAGTTCTCAAACTGTAGTACCTGACAGAAACATGAAACCAGTGATCCCAGTTCTCAAACTGTAGTGCCTGACAGAAACATGACAGTATGAGTAGTGGGTTAACAGAACTATGAGAGGAGCATGCAGAACAATGACAGTATGAGTAGTGGGTTAACAGAACTATGAGAGGAGCATGCAGAACGATGCACACGCGGTGCACCACAGGAAGTCTCCGTCTAAGCGGGAATTATGAAGTGAGCACGAACTAGCCAGACAATAGAATAGCGACAGTGACGACAGATTGGGTGAGGGTGGCCCATAGAGACGGGGGTAGTCAAGAAGGCCCCCAGAGAAAGAGAGAGAGAGAGAGAGGTAGCACGACACAGAGGACGGACGAACAAGGACCGGACATAGAAGAACAATTGTTGTGTGAAACATTGATGAAGAACTACGTCTAAATAAAAAGGAATTGAACTACCAAGGCAGCATTGTTGAGAGCTGTACTGAATTATTGGCTTCACTGTTCAATATTCCCAACGGTCCTTCCTGAGGTCACACAGAGAAAGAGAAACTCATCAGCTGGGGTGGACAGCCACGGCTCAAGACTAACGATCGGAAACTGACAGCCGTGGGAGAGAGAGACAGACAACATCATCAACAAAGACAGAACCACCAGACCTGGACTGCTCAACAGACGTTACCGCGCTTTCTCTTTCTAACTTCCGGACTCTCCCACAACTGTTGTATTTTTTTGGGTCATTTATGACTACTCATCTTACTTTCTGTTAATCTCGGTCTTGCTCACGTCGTCTACCTACCTCCATGATTCACAAAACCTGCATGCTATTTTAGACTTTTCTTACAGACACTGAATTCAGTTCATTATTTATTCTGAATAGCACTGGAATTGTTGTTTGCTAGATAGTCATTTTTACATGCATGTAGTTGCTTTAAGAAGTATGTGCCTAAACTCGGCACAAGATAAGAGAGTATTGGCATTTGAAGCAGGAAGAACTGTGTCTAAACTCGGCACAAGATAAGAGAGTATTGGCATTTGAAGCAGGAAGATCTGTGTCTAAACTCGGCACAAGATAAGAGAGTATTGGCATTTGAAGCAGAAAGAACTGTGTCTAAACTCGGCACAAGATAAGAGAGTATTGGCATTTGAAGCAGGAAGATCTGTGTCTAAACTCGGCACAAGATAAGAGAGTATTGGCATTTGAAGCAGAAAGAACTGTGTCTAAACTCGGCACAAGATAAGAGAGTATTGGCATTTGAAGCAGGAAGAACTGTTCCTACACAAGATCAGACAGTATAGACATTTGAAGCAGGAAGAAGTGTGCCTATACAAGATCAGACAGTATTGACATTTGAAGCAGGAAGAAGTGTGCCTATACAAGATCAGACAGTATTGACATTTGAAGTAGAAAGAAGTGTGCCTATACAAGATCAGACAGTATTGACATTTGAAGTAGGAAGAAGTGTGCCTATACAAGATCAGACAGTATTGACATTTGAAGCAGGAAGAACTGTGTCTAAACAAGATAAGACAGTATTGACATTAGAAGTAGGAAGAAGTGTGCCTAAACAAGATAAGACAGTACTGACATTCGAAGCAAGAAGAACTGTGCCTAAACATTTAAGACATCATTGACATTTGAAGCAGGAAGAATTGTGCCTAAACAAGATAAGGAAGTATTGACATTTGATGCAAGAAGAACTGTGCATAAACAAGATAAGGAAGTATTGATATTTGAAGCAGGAAAAACTGTGCCTAAACAAGATAAGACAGTATTGACATTTGAAGCAGGAAGAACTGTGCCTAAACAACATCAGACAGTATTGACATTTGATGCAGGAAGAACTGTATCTATACAAGATCAGACAGTATTGACATTTGAAGCAGGAAGAACTGTGCCTAAACAAGATGAGACAGTATTGACATTTGAAGCAGGAAGAACTGTGTCTAAACAAGATCAGACTATTAACATTTGAAGCAGGAAGAAGTGTGTCTATACAAGATCAGACAGTATTGACATATGAAGCAGGAAGAACTGTGCCGAAACAAGATCAGACAGTATTGCCATTTGGAGCAGGAAGAACTGTGTCTAAACAAGATCAGACAGTATTGACATTTGAAGCATGAAGAACTGTGCCTAAACAAGATCAGACAGTATTGACATTTGAAGCAGGAAGAACTGTGTCTAAACAAGATCAGACAGTATTAACATTTGAAGCAGGAAGAAGTGTGCCTAAACAAGTTAAAGAAGTACTGACATGTGAAGCAGGAAGAACTGTGCCTAAACAAGATACGACAATATTGACATTTGAAGCAGGAAGAACTGTGTCTAAACAGGATAAGACAGTATTGACATGTGAAGTAGGAAGAAATGTGCCTAAACAAAATAAGACAGTATTGACATTTGAAGCATTAAGAACTGTGCCTAAAGAAGATAAGACAGTATTGACATTTGAAGCAGGAAGAAGTGTGCCTAAACAAGATGAGACAGTATTGACATTTGAAGCAGGAAGAACTGTGTCTAAACAAGATAAGACAGTATTGACATTTGAAGCAGGAAGAACTGTGTCTAAACAAGATAAGACAGTATTGACATTTGAAGCAGGAAGAAATGTGCCTAAACAAGATAAGACAGTATTGACATGTGAAGCAGGAAGAACTGTGCCTAAACAAGAGCAGACTATTAACATTTGAAGCAGGAAGAAGTGTGTCTATACAAGATCAGACAGTATTGACATATGAAGCAGGAAGAACTGTGCCGAAACAAGATCAGACAGTATTGCCATTTGGAGCAGGAAGAACTGTGTCTAAACAAGATCAGACAGTATTGACATTTGAAGCATGAAGAACTGTGCCTAAACAAGATCAGACAGTATTGACATTTGAAGCAGGAAGAACTGTGTCTAAACAAGATCAGACAGTATTAACATTTGAAGCAGGAAGAAGTGTGCCTAAACAAGTTAAAGAAGTACTGACATGTGAAGCAGGAAGAACTGTGCCTAAACAAGATACGACAATATTGACATTTGAAGCAGGAAGAACTGTGTCTAAACAGGATAAGACAGTATTGACATGTGAAGTAGGAAGAAATGTGCCTAAACAAAATAAGACAGTATTGACATTTGAAGCATTAAGAACTGTGCCTAAAGAAGATAAGACAGTATTGACATTTGAAGCAGGAAGAAGTGTGCCTAAACAAGATGAGACAGTATTGACATTTGAAGCAGGAAGAACTGTGTCTAAACAAGATAAGACAGTATTGACATTTGAAGCAGGAAGAACTGTGTCTAAACAAGATAAGACAGTATTGACATTTGAAGCAGGAAGAAATGTGCCTAAACAAGATAAGACAGTATTGACATGTGAAGCAGGAAGAACTGTGCCTAAACAAGAGCAGACAGTATTGACATTTGAAACAACAAGAGTTTCTCCGTTGAGTCGGCAGTTGTGAAGTATAATGGATGTCTAGTGATATTTTTCTTCTTGTAAGAAAGAACTTCAGTATACAAACTCTCTGAGATCTAAATTTGAGATCTTGACTTTTTGTTTCTATATTACACACTTAGAAACATGCACACAAACGACCTAGGCACGCGATCTCCAACCTCTAGGACAACATCGAAACAATATGGCTTATACTTGTCAGACTCTCACACTTCATTACTTGACATGTCAGAAAAAATCAGAGGCATCGGTGTAGAGCAGACTGACACAGCAAAGGAGTTTAATGAATACGAAAATGAGGATGAAATAAGTGAGGATGAGAAAAAAAACAACTGGCAGAAGGCAGGAACTGACAAACAATCAAGGCATGGCTTTCTGATAAGAAAGTGTTTGCCGTTGCGAAGTAAGACAACTAATGATAAAAAAAAACTAAGCAGTTGCATACTTACAATTCTGAAAAACATTATCCGAATAACACAACATTTCAAAATGTGACTTAATAAAGTACTCAAGCTGAGAAATACCACACTAAAACTACTCAATGAAAAATAAGAACACGCAACTGCAGTGAAAATAAAGATAAGTCAATCAATCAATCAAGCAATCAGTCAATCAGTCAATCAATCACTTTTCTTACTCTTTCTGACTTTTTTGTAAAATGTTAATATTCACATCTGTACATCTTTATATATAATAAAATATCTTTATACTGTCCACAACACAAAGAGGAATGGAAAAATTAATTATGTCAGTCCGTAAGACCAGCGAAGAGCAGAACCTCTATCTTAATGCAAAGAAAACTAAAGATATGACAACTGACAAAACAAACAAGGCAGCTGAAATATATATATATCAATGAGGAAAAATTGAAAGTAGTGGAGAATTTTGAATATCTTGGATCACTACTAACTAATAATGGAGATACAATGAGGGAAATTAAAAGGAGGATATCTATCGCTCTTCAGAAAGTAAAACAACTAAAGAATCTGTGGAGAGGAGCAGACAGAACTACAAAAATAAGATTTTTAAAGGCATGCATCTTTCCCATAGCAACATATGCCTGTGAGACTTGGACACTTAACAAAACAGCTGAGAAACACATAAATGCCTTTGAATGTAAATGCTACAGAAGAGTTCTCCAAATATCGTGGACACAAAAAAGAACAAATATATCTATACTACAAGAACTGAATATTGAAGAAGGCTGGCTAGTAAAGAGGATTAAAGAGGGAAAAATTAAATATTTTGGACACATTAAACGTCATGATAATTTAGAGAAGACAGTATTGGAAATATACATAATGGTAAAAAGAAAAAGAGGAGTCAATCAATCAATCAAGCAATCAGTCAATCAGTCAATCAATCACTTTTCTTACTCTTTCTGACTTTTTTGTAAAATGTTAATATTCACATCTGTACATCTTTATATATAATAAAATATCTTTATACTGTCCACAACACAAAGAGGAATGGAAAAACTAATTATGTCAGTCCGTAAGACCAGCGAAGAGCAGAACCTCTATCTTAATGCAAAGAAAACTAAAGATATGACAACTGACAAAACAAACAAGGCAGCTGAAATATATATATATCAATGAGGAAAAATTGAAAGTAGTGGAGAATTTTGAATATCTTGGATCACTACTAACTAATAATGGAGATACAATGAGGGAAATTAAAAGGAGGATATCTATCGCTCTTCAGAAAGTAAAACAACTAAAGAATCTGTGGAGAGGAGCAGACAGAACTACAAAAATAAGATTTTTAAAGGCATGCATCTTTCCCATAGCAACATATGCCTGTGAGACTTGGACACTTAACAAAACAGCTGAGAAACACATAAATGCCTTTGAATGTAAATGCTACAGAAGAGTTCTCCAAATATCGTGGACACAAAAAAGAACAAATATATCTATACTACAAGAACTGAATATTGAAGAAGGCTGGCTAGTAAAGAGGATTAAAGAGGGAAAAATTAAATATTTTGGACACATTAAACGTCATGATAATTTAGAGAAGACCGTATTGGAAATATACATAATGGTAAAAAGAAAAAGAGGAGAACCAAAACGAAGATGGCTGCAATACATCGTTGACGATCTGCAACTGGATGCCGCAGCAGCAGGCCATCTTGCTCACAACCGAGAGGCCTACAGGAGTGCTGTTTGAGAGGCATAGTTCCGCAAGAGACATGCAGATAAATGAAATGACATCTTTATTACAATTACCGATGAGAGTCATAGGAATAACAATGTGATTATACCACGAACAATCGGACCCGCATCGTTAATAGAAAGAGACATACCATTAGCATAACAACGAAATAAGTATATTTTTACCATGAAAAACAATGACACTGTTGACACTTACTTACCTACAATGGACATATATTGCAAATAAATGTGTGTAGATACCACCAGCTTATGGTAATAGCTAGTTCCGCTTCGGGCGTTTAGTTCTTTTACGGTCCAGTGCAATGCTATCCGTTATGTTGGGAACCAAGTTGCCGTATTTATGACAATAAATGTTAATTGGTGGATGAATAGACCTGCATGAATGATATATTTTATGGCGGGTTGGGGGGGGGGGGATAAGAGAAAAATAATTCTGGCTCTTTGGTAATTTTGATATGGTTACCCGTATTTGTTTGTAGGTTGCTTGCTGAAGCCAGACCATTCGTGATGAGATTTGCGACACGTGGGTTTACAGCGAAAGATTACATTTCTCTACTAACTAGTTTAGCTAAATAAATGAAAGTAATTTTGAGCTGTCCACAACATATGTTACTGTATTGATTACATGCGCAATAGAAAAAGGCGTAGGAAGATTTGATTTTATAGAGTATACAGACATTGTGGAGAGAACATACGTTTCGTGAATGCGGGCATTATTTCATCATGGTTGTCCATAGTAACATTTGCTAGAAAGGATTATCTAATGTAGATACTGCTACGTGCCAGAATGTAAAATAGAGAAACAGTTATGGAGTAAAAATACAGTGTACAGAATTTGTAAAGGTTAAAGAGAAATTGAGACAGAGACAAATAGAAACAGAGAGAGATAGAGACAGAGAGACAGAGAGAGATATAGACAAAGAGAGACAGAGAAGAAAGATGTTGCAGAAAGAAAGACTGAGGAAAGAAAAGCAAGGCGATGTTGAAAGTGTGAGAGAAAAGGGATAGAAAGAAAAAAAAATTAACTAACACAAGAGAGGATGAACATATTAAAAAAGAAATGGAGACAAAATATGAAATGACCACAACAAGAGAAATGTATGAACATTAAGAATGAAAAATGAATGAAACAAAGAATTAGAAAACGAAAAAAGAAGAAACGAAACAACTGAGAAATGAATAAAGAAAATTAAGAAATTGAAGAAGTTGAAGAAAAGAAATAACACATGAATGAAAACAAACAAGTGAACTGAAACTGGTTTTTAAAAATATATTTGATATAATATAACTCATAACTAACAAATAAAACCAGCGGTGGTATTAGCTTTACAAATGAACAAAACCTCGACTAGGAATCTACAGACAGAAATATGGGTAAATGTTTTTGTCTGTAATAAGCTAACGTCGAGAAGGAGTTATTGCTACCATTAATGATTATATATACATGCTCGTATATGTTAGCTAGGGTGTGTTCATTCATTCATTTGCATGATTATATATACATGCTCGTACATGTTAGCTAAGGTGTGTTCATTCATTCATTTGCATGATTATATATACATGCTCGTACATGTTAGCTAGGGTGTGTTCATTCATTCATTTGCATGATTATATATACATGCTCGTATATGTTAGCTAGGGTGTGTTCATTCATTCATTTGCATGATTATATATACATGCTCGTATATGTTAGCTAGAGTGTGTTCATTCATTCATTTGCATGATTATATATACATGCTCGTATATATTAGCTAGAGTGTGTTCATTCATTCATTCATTTGCATGATTATATATACATGCTCGTATATGTTAGCTAGAGTGTGTTCATTCATTCATTTGCATGATTATATATACATGCTCGTATATGTTAGCTAAGGTGTGTTCATTCATTCATATTTGCATGTTCCCTTGCGGAACTTTGCCTCCGTAACAGCACTCCTGTAGGCCTCTCGGTTGTGAGCAAGATGGCCTACTGCTATGTATCCGTTTGCAAATCATCAACGATATCTTGCAGCCATCTTCGCCTTGGTCTTCCTCTCCTTCCTTTGCCCATTTTGTACCTTTCCAAGACGGTCTTTTCAAGATTATTGAGACGTTTAACGTGTCCAAAATATTGAAGTTTTCTTTTCTTAATCCTCTTTACTAGCCAGCCTTTTTCATTATTAAGTTCTTGTAGTATGGATATATTTGTTCTTTTTTGTTTCCATGATATTTGAAGAGCTCTTCTGTAGCATTTACATTCAAAGGCATTTATGTGCTAGGATGTGTGCTAAACTTGTTAATAATTCCCTCTTTTCTGTTCTGTTTATTAAAGAGAGTTCAAGGTGTTTCTGATGTTAAGTAAGAAGAGGCTTAGAATAAAGAGAAGATGAAGGCGGAGAAAAGAGCAAAGCCCACATCTACGAATAGTTTATCTAACACACGAAACAGCCAGAACTGAACCGAAATAGTTACATTTTAAAAAGGGGGAGATTGGAAGTGGAGAGAATAGACAGGTAGTGTTACTATATAGGATACGACTGTGGTAATGGTGATGTATATGTTATAAGTAATTAAAATATATAACATGTACATAAATCGTGAGCCACAAAACAGTCATGGAGGTAATGAAAGATGCAAAAAATACCGAAACCACGCAAACATTATTAGATGACAAAATGTGTTTACGATGACATGTGAGATTTATTTTTCCATTACTGAGTATAAATTCTGGCTGTAGCTGGCTGTTACTGGCTGCTTTGTTCAACTGGTACGTTCTTGTAGCGGTTTCAGTACCTATCTCACCCGTCACTGTCTTGTGCATTTTCTCGTTACTAATTTTCTGTACAAGCTTAGAAATATTATGTTATATGTGCTTGATAAAACCTGCGTGTCTGCGTCATTCCATATGATCTCTTTCTGTGAGTATGATTTGTATCTACAAGTGTCCCACCAGACGTATACAAAACGTTTTATTTGTTTCTTATGTTTAGCTGCACGGTTGTTAATTACTTTTTTCCGTTTTGTCTCTTACATTATTTATTCACCACTTCAAAATCTTTGTTTTTTATTTGTGATTTTTCTCTGTTTGGTTTACTCTATCTGTACCTGTTTCTGTCGTTGGTTTTATCTGTGCGGTTGTTTCTGTCTTTGGTTTTATCTGTGCGGTTGTTTCTGTCTTTGGTTTTATCTGTGCGGTTGTTTCTGTCTTTGGTTTTATCTGTGCGGTTGTTTCTGTCTTTGGTTTTATCTGTGCGGTTGTTTCTGTCTTTGGTTTTATCTGTGCGGTTGTTTCTGTCTTTGGTTTTATTTGTGCCGTTGTTTCTGTCTTTGGTTTTATCTGTGCCGTTGTTTCTGTCTTTGGTTTTATCTGTGCGGTTGTTTCTGTCTTTGGTTTTATCTGTGCCGTTGTTTCTGTCTTTGGTTTTATCTGTGCGGTTGTTTCTGTCTTTGGTTTTATCTGTGCCGCTGTTTCTGTCTTTGGTTTTATCTGTGCGGTTGTTTCTGTCTTTGGTTTTATCTGTGCCGTTGTTTCTGTCTTTGGTTTTATCTGTGCGGTTGTTTCTGTCTTTGGTTTTATCTGTACCTGTTTCTGTCTTTGGTTTTATCTGTGCCGTTGTTTCTGTCTTTGGTTTTATCTGTGCGGTTGTTTCTGTCTTTGGTTTTATCTGTACCTGTTTCTGTCTTTGGTTTTATTTGTGCCGTTGTTTCTGTCTTTGGTTTTATCTGTGCCGTTGTTTCTGTCTTTGGTTTTATCTGTGCGGTTGTTTCTGTCTTTGGTTTTATCTGTGCGGTTGTTTCTGTCTTTGGTTTTATCTGTGCCGTTGTTTCTGTCTTTGGTTTTATCTGTACCTGTTTCTGTCTTTGGTTTTATCTGTGCGGTTGTTTCTGTCTTTGGTTTTATCTGTGCGGTTGTTTCTGTCTTTGGTTTTATCTGTGCGGTTGTTTCTGTCTTTGGTTTTATCTGTACCTGTTTCTGTCTTTGGTTTTATCTGTGCCGTTGTTTCTGTCTTTGGTTTTATCTGTGCGGTTGTTTCTGTCTTTGGTTTTATCTGTACCTGTTTCTGTCTTTGGTTTTATTTGTGCCGTTGTTTCTGTCTTTGGTTTTATCTGTGCCGTTGTTTCTGTCTTTGGTTTTATCTGTACCTGTTTCTGTCTTTGGTTTTATATGTACCTGTTTCTGTCTTTGGTTTTATCTGTGCGGTTGTGTCTGTCTTTGGTTTTATCTGTACCTGTTTCTGTCTTTGGTTTTATCTGTGCGGTTGTTTCTGTCTTTGGTTTTATCTGTACCTGTTTCTGTCTTTGGTTTTATCTGTGCGGTTGTTTCTGTCTTTGGTTTTATCTGTACCTGTTTCTGTCTTTGGTTTTATCTGTACCTGTTTTTGTCTTTGGTTTTATCTGTGCTGTTGTTTCTGTTTGTGGTTTTATCTGTACCTGTTTCTGTCTTTGGTTTTACCTGTGCGGTTGTTTCTGTTTGTGGTTTTATCTGTACCTGTTTCTGTCTTTGGTTTTACCTGTGCGGTTGTTTCTGTTTGTGGTTTTATCTGTGCGTTTGCTACTATTTTCGGTTTTATCTACCTGATTGTTTCTTAATTTTATTTTATCTATGTTGTTGTTTCTTGTTTCTTTGGTTTTATCTGTATTGTTTCTTTCTTTTTGCTTTATCTACGTGGTTGTTTCTTTTATTTTGTTTTATTCATGTGGTTTTTTTTTTGGGGGGGGGTATCTATGTAGTTGTTTCTTTTTTTGTTTTGTTTATCTACGTGGTTGTTTTTGTTTTTTTTGTTTTATCTATGCGTTTTTTTTTTCTATATGGTTGCTTCTGTTTTTTTTCCTCTATCTGCAGCTGAATTGTGCCTTTCAAAAATGTCTGTGATTCCGTTTTCTTTTACTTATTTGTTTTTTGTTCTTTCTCTTGTTGTCTATTACTGAATTTTCTCTATATGTACGGCTGTTGTTTCTTCGGCTTTCTTTGTCTGTGGGTCTCAGTAAACTTCTAATTCACTTTGTCTTTGATTCCAGTAATCCTCTGGTTGACTGTTTCTGTGGTTCAGTAATCCTCTAGCTGAATATTTCTGTGGTTCAATAACTTGATTCTTTTGTTCTAGTAATCCTCTGGTTGACTGTTTCTGTGGTTCAGTAATCCTCTAGCTGAATATTTCTGTGGTTCCAGTAACCTGTTTCTCTTGTTCTAGTAATCCTCTGGTTGACTATTTCTGTGGATCAGTAACCTGTTTCTTTTGTTCTAGTAATCCTCTGGTTGACTGTTTCTGTGGTTCAGTAATCCTCTAGCTGAATATTTCTGTGGTTCAGTAACCTGTTTCTCTTGCTCTAGTAATCTTCCAGTTGACTGTTTCTGTGGTTCCCGTAACCTTCTAGTTGACTATTTCTCTTGTTCCAGTAACTCTCTAGTTGACTATTTCTCTAGTTCCAGTAACCCTCTAGTTGACTATTTCTCTAGTTCCAGTAACCCTCTAGTTGACTATTTCTCTAGTTCCAGTAACTCTCTAGTTGACTATTTCTCTAGTTCCAGTAACCCTCTAGTTGACTATTTCTCTAGTTCCAGTAACCCTCTAAGTGACTATTTCTCTAGTTCCAGTAACCCTCTAAGTGACTATTTCTCTATTTCCAATAACCCTCTAGTTGACTATTTCTCTAGTTCCAGTAACCCTCTAGTTGACTATTTCTCTATTTCCAGTAACCCTCTAGTTGACTATTTCTCTAGTTCCAGTAACCCTCTAAGTGACTATTTCTCTAGTTCCAGTAACCCTCTAGGTGACTATTTCTCTATTTCCAGTAACCCTCTAGTTGACTATTTCTCTAGTTACAGTAACTCTCTAGTTGACTATTTCTCTGGTTCTAGTAACTCTCTAGTTGACTGTTTTTACTGCTCCTGTAACCCTCTAATTAACTGTTTTCTGGTTCCCGTAACCCTTTCATTGACTATTTCTGTGGTTCAAGTAACCCTCTAGTTGACTCCTTCTGTGGCTGTAGTAATCATCTAGCTGACTTTTTCTCTGGTTCCAGTATCGCTCTAGTTGACTGTTTGTTATTCCAGTACTCGTCTAGTTGACTGTTTTTGTGCTTCCAGTAATCATCTAGTTGACTGTTTGTATGTTTTCAGTAATCCTTATGTTGGCTGTTTCTCTAGTTCCAGTAAACCTCTAGTTAACTCAATGTTTCTGTGCCTTCAGTGACCCTCTATTTGACTATTTTTGGTGTTTCCAGTAATCCTCCAGTTGACTCATTCTTTGCTTCCATTAACCTTTTATTTAACTGACTGTTTCTGTGTTTTCAGTAATCCTCTGATTGACTGTTTCTGTGGCTCCAGTTACCTTCTACTTGACTATTTCTGAGTCTCCAGTTACCCTCTAATTGACTTTTTTGTGGCTCCAGTTACCCTCTAATTGACTGTTTCTGTGGCTCCAGTGACCCTCTATTTGACTATTTTTGTGTTTCCAGTAATCCTCCAGTTGACTCTTTCTGTTGTTCTGCTAAACGTTTCGTTAACTGACTGTTTCTGTGGTTTCCCTAATCCTCTAACTGACTGTTTCTTTGGTTGTAGTAATCATCTAGTTGGCTGTTTCTATGGTTGTAGTAATCCTATAGTTTATTGTTTTTGTTTTTCTTTAATCCTCCAGTTTAATGTTTCTGTTTTTCTAGTAATCCTCTAGTTAACTATTTCTACGGTTCTAGTAATCCTCTAGTGAATTGTTTCTACGGTTCTAGTAATCCTCTAGTTGAATATGTAATTAGTTTTCTTGTTCTAATTCCATTAGATTCTGGGGTTCGTCGTCTTTAACATTATGGGTGGCCGATGTTGTAATTGGTTTTTCCTAATTGTAACCTTGCCTGTCTGTGATTTTCACTAACCGTAATCAAGTCTGTGTATAATTTCCTGTAATTTTAATCTTTCCGTGGTTCTCTCTAACTTTAATAGCGTCAGTATGTGATGTTCATTAACTGTAACTGAGTAAGTCTGGTATTCGCTGAGTATAACTGAGTTATTTTTTAAAATATTTATAATCAAGTCGGTCTGTGACTTTCACTAATTTTGATCTAGTCGGTCTGTGTTGTTATTTTCTAATTGTGACCGAGTTATTTTTATTTTATTTTTCTGGTGTATAATGATTATTTTTCTGTTCACACGGCTACACTACCTCATGCATGAAAGTGAGTATAGTATGTAGCTACATCTACAGGATAGCATGGACAGGTCAGACCGCAGACAGATAAAGGTATATAGTCAAATTACAATACAAATCTTTTATTTAAAAACGTGATAATAAATTTTGTCGTATCACCTCCTTTTTTTCCCTAGAATCTAAAGCAACTAAACATCATCATGTGCTGGTTAGCAATATTCAGTGTGTTTCTTATTTTCCCGATTCTGGCATCAGCTCAAAGCGGTGAGTAACATACCTTGTATTTGTGTGTTTTCTTTCCAAGAATTCTATGAAGCGCTGTGGAAATATTATTTATTAGTTCTTCTATTTGTTCAGCGTTTGAGTGTTAAGTCTCTATAGTCTCTGGTAGCGTAGGTCGTTGGTTCGAACCTGGCTGTACCTGGCTTTTTCTGGAGTTGAAGGAAAAGATGGCCAGGTGCGATGGTGAGCAGTTCATCCCTAGAGTATGAAGTGACTAGGAATATATGGGCATCCATACCATATCCCATTGAAGTGTCCAGGAATATATGAGCACCCATACCATAACCTATAGAATGTGAAGTGACCAAGGAAATTATGAGGACCCATATCGTATCCCCTAGAAAGTGAAGTGACTAGGGAAAATATGAGGACCCAAGCCATATCCTCTAGATGCTTCCATGATATGGCAGTGTTACCTTCACCTTTAAACTTTACTTGTGTTTGTTATGTGTTACCGGATAATGCGTTGTTTACTTCATGTATCCATACATGTGCTCCTTGGCGTTGATTTGTGTGTTATTTTGGTTTGTTATTTTTCTTTGCTATTTTTTCTTTGTTGCTTCTTTTATAACAAGAGTTCACTCTACAAAGAAATACGAACAGATTAAAAGTTACATCTATAAAGAAATGGTTACAACTACGTGCAGATGAAGAAAACACGACCAATAGTACAAACTCTCAAGAAATGAGCAAGTTATAATATTTCGATTTAGAGCAAGACACTACAAGCTGAGACACTTTCTGTACTAGCAGTTCCCTGTCTCTGGTAAACTGAGCATTATTAAGTGATGCGAGAGTACATTATAGATTTCTTGTAAGTGTTAAGTATTGCATACAATCAATCAGGGTCCATGGCACTGGATATTACACACAAGCTTGTGACCCCAAACTTATATGCTGTTAATAATAAGGTATTCGAAAGACCCGATGGATCTCAGCAACCTACAGGAGAAGCTGTACAGTGATGTGAGGAGAGAGATTCACCTCGTTTTCTATCTGAACAACGAAGATGAAGAAGGATATTTGATTCTAATTTAACAAAAAGCTGGATGAATTAATATCAACTTTATCAGCATGACCGCGCGTCTCTATTTCTTTTTTTTTTAATGTCACGCGTCTCATTTTCTCGTCCAATCAGGTTGCAGTTCCGGGGGTAAAAGTTACGCCCATCTTGACACATTCCCACACGCTAATGGCTGCGCTAATCTCCAGTGTCAAAACGGAACTATTGCTACAACATATGAAGGTAAATACGAATATAATAGGTACATTTGTTGAGCAAAGTTTGTGTGGAGAGAATAAATAAAATGGTAAGGGTACAGAACCAATGCTGAGTTGACGAGTATAATATCTGAGAGGTTTATGTACGTGGTAAATGGGATAGAAATAAGTGACCTAGTTTCCAGGACGTAATGAATATATTAACAGTGTTTTCATTACCACAAGAAGCGCGCCATCACAAGTTCGTTGATAATAAATTAATCTATCAGTCGGTTATCACGAGCAGCTGGTGGAGGTAGGATATGATCTTCTTCTGGTACTTGGTTTATCCTCTAGCACAGCGACGAGTTAACCACCATCATGGCCCATAGACTAACTTAGAGCCCTTGTTTCTTCTTATCTATACAGCTCATCTCTTGATATGTAACCTAATTCCACTTCAGATATGATCCGTATTATTACCACATACTTTGAATTACACTTGAATTACAGACCAAACACACACTGATAAATCACTGTATTTGGTGTGACAGTACATGCTAGTGCAGAAATAACAGTTATAAATAATTGCCACACGAAACAGTAATCTATTTCGATTACACATTGTTTCTTGACACGAAACCTCCACATTTTGAGGACCTCTGGCTTAAAATCTGTTAGCCTCATTATAATCTATCAAGTCTTTAGCTCGATTGTTTTCACTTGACAAGTCAATAGACCAGGAACACTTTGCGATGTTCATTCATTCATTCATTTGCATGTCCCATGTGGAACTTTACCTCCCTAACAGCACTCCTGTAGGCCTCTCGGTTGTGAGCAACTGTCCCTTTGCGATGTAGAAATACGAAGATACTGTGCAGATCATTAAGTAAAGAAGCAATTTTAAAATGAGAACAAATGTACTGTGATCATAAATCAAAAGTCGAACATGTTCTCAGTTATTAGACCACAGTAAATGGATGGCAGTCGGCTGAGGTAATAAGAAATGTTTGTGTGATGTGCCACGTGACTTCAAGCTAAGAAAAAAATGATTTTGTAAGTTTATAAAAGGAATTATAAATAAACTAATAAATGTAGCTGTTGTTGAGAAGATAGATAGATTTTAAGCAGTGACGATAAAAGAAAGGAAAAAATAATGGACGCCAATTAAATGAGATGTAACTAGCGAAAAGAAAAGTCACATGAATAGAAATGAAGTCAAGAGAGAGAAGATAGCCATGAAACGAGATGAACACTGTAATGGAAGGGAGATAAAGAACGCATTTACGAATTTACGATCTTTCGTGGCTCTAAGAAACCAAAACACACATTAATAACACACACACTCACACACACACACACTCTCTCTCTCTCTCTCTCTCGCCATCAGTAATATTATTATTTGTATTTGGTCATTAAAATGCATCTTAAAGTGTGACAATCAATACACACATTGATTACTGGAAATGGTAGGGGAGCAGATATGGGAATGTCCTGAATGCACTGACGTTATCTCCTGAGATATCTGAGGTCTCTATATCAATCAAACAATCTAAATTGACAACATAATCTTCTGGGGTTTTTTTCAGCTTGTGGCAAAGAACTGGATAAAAAATGCCATGCAGTCAATGAAGTATTCCTATTTCGACGTCAAACTTACATATGTACAAAGAATTCTACCGGAGTCTACAAGCTCGATCTAGCTCCGAAATCCAACTGCACGGCAGAGGGGAGGGTGTTTCAAAATCTAGAAATCTTTAAGTTGTCTGACGGATGTAATAATTACCAGTGTGAAGATGGAGAAGTTGTTGCCATAACCCCTGAAGGTAAATATCAGTATTTACGAAATATTAATCTTGGTTTTCATGTTATAGAACCTGACCTGGAGTGAACGAACAAAGATCATAATTTGTTTTTGCAACTTTACAGCAGTCATGTTGTTAACAATTAAATATTTAGTTTTATACACTTACAGGTAGGGATACCCGCCGTTGCCTAGGTAGCTGTCATGTAACAATATTAGGTGAATGTTTAAATTGTACGCCACAGTGTTATAAATAAATTTGTAAAATGAATGACACTGATACTGACCATATCACCCTCTAGTGTGCTGACAGGTCAAGGAAAATATGGGCACTAACACCATATCCCTATGTGCCTCTAAAGCATGACAGGATTACCTTTACCTTTTTTACCTTATATATATATATATATGTATAATCATGTGTCGGAAGGATTATTCTAAGCATATATGGGTTCACTTTCAAGCTGTACAAGATTTGCCATGTTTTCGGCCATGGCAGGAAAACGTGTTCCTGAAATGTTCCATAGGGTTAAGGTCAGCTGACACTTCTGGCCATGGACTGAGAACATGAATGTTGTTCTGATAGAGAAATCCCATGGGCACTTTTGCTCGACAAGGAGCTGCATTGTTGTGCATAAAAGTAAAGCCTTCTCTCTGGATTTAGAAACAAAGGCACGGCATCAGTTATCAGGACCATGTCTATGTATCGCTGGCAGTGATGGCGCCCCGAATTGGTACCAGCTGTTTTTTAAAACTTCACATAATGATACTGCCCCCCCCCCCCCCGCCCCAACCTAACTTCTTTGCCTCTCGGATGTAGCTATCAGCATAACTTTTATGTGGGCGTCTGTACACGCTGATCCTACCATCATGCCAGTCCATCACGAATCTGGACTCCTCTGACAACATGAAAATGTGATATTGCCTCGCAGCCATCTGACGTATTCATTTGCCCACCGAAGTCTCTTCTTGATGTGGCGTTGCGGAAGTCTATGACGTGGGACTGGCTGGCGTGGACGTATGTCTCGTTCCATCAGTCGAAGTAAGACAGAGTCCAGCGCAACGTGCCTGTTATTGGGTACTACATCTATGGTGCCAGTTGTCTTCTGAGCAGGCTGCTAACTGTCCCGTAAATGAACAGTTGGAATAAATCCGACTTGCTTTCTCGTGGCCATTCTTGTTTTCTCTGGTCTAGTACGGTCTCTGGTGACGCCTGTAACGCAGAACGTAGTTGTAATCGATAAACATGCTTACAAAACTTGTACTTCTTGTAATCGATAAACATGCTTACAAAACTTGTACTTCTTGTAATCGATAAACATGCTTACAAAACTTGTACTTCTTGTAATCGATAAACATGCTTACAAAACTTGTACTTCTTGTGTCAGCATTAAAATACCCGATAATCTTTTTATTTTTCATACTATGTTACGCGGGATAATGAGAAAAACAGTAGTTAATCTAGATATAATGATATCGAAATTAGCGCGATGATCTAATCTTTAGAAAGAGTGATAACAGTTACACTTGAGACGAATTTATAGAACAGGAAGGGAAAACCCACACATTTCACGTCATTTCACAGTGTGAGCAGTTTTGTGTGTGTGTGTGTGTGTGTGTGTGAGAGAGAGAGAGAGAGAGAGAGAGAGAGAGAGAGATAAATGCGAAATGAGTACTATTCACATATTTAGAACTTTCAGGGATTAACATGATGTCAACACATTGAAACTGAGTGAGTACATTTCAGAATATACTATCTTCTTAAGTATGAACTTTTTTTTCAGTTGCATTCTTTCAAGTCGTAATCCTGATGTCTTTTATATATTTCTATCATAATGTAAGGTTACACATAATATCTTATCTTACATCTTACATCCTTCCCGTGTCGGTAAACGTCATATAGAGCCCGCATGGTAGTTCGCCAAGATGTCATGTCCTCGGCGAGTTTGTCAGTCTTATCAAGGGATGTTATGCCCACTAAACCGGCCTCTCTTAACAATGTCCTCTTTAGAGTTTCACGTGGTCGACCTCTTTTTCTTCGGTCTGTTGTGTTCCATTTGATAGCTTGTTTGGGGATTCTCTGATTGTTTCTGCTCATTACATGACCGACATATGCCCATCTTCTTTATCTGATCACCCATGAGACAGGCTGTTGTTTGCTCGTCAGTCTTATCTCTGCGTTGTTCTTGAATTCGTTCCACTTTATACCGAATATTTTCCTAAGGAATTTGTTTTCAAAAGAGCCTAATTTCTTTTCTATGTCTTTAGTTTTCCAGCTTTCACATGCATAAACGAGGGTGGATATTAATTTGAATTTAACAGTCTTAAATTGGTTTTTGTGGTATAGCTTTTGAATGCCATAAGTTCTCAAGATTTTTGAAGATTTTCTAATTCTAACTTCCTTTCCAGTGTCATTATCCTGGTCTATGTAGCTGCCGAGATATGCAAACTGGGTTACTTCTTCATAACCTGTTCCTTCTACGTACATTATCCCTTCGTGGTTAATGAGACGTTTCCTTATTTTTTGTTTTATCCTTGTTAATTTCATGTCCTATTTTACTAGCCATTGAAAACAGGCTATCTGTGTTTTCTTCCATTGATTTTACATTGTCACTGAGAAGAGTTATGTCATCAGCAAAATCAAGATATTCTAGTTGGGTCTCATGTACCCAATCAATGCCCGTTTTACCTGTGCAGCATTTTATTTCATTATGAGGTCTAATCTTATCTTATATCTTATATCCTTCCCATGCCGTTAAACGTCACATAGGGCTCGCAAAGTAGTTCGCCAATTATTTTAAGAGGTCTAATGCAATTATAAAAAGCAATGGAGATAATATACATCCTTGTTTCGTGCCTGTTTCAATCTGAAACCATTCATTCATTCCTTCTTCTATGTTGACTGCATAAATATATCAGTTGTAGAGGTCTGTAATGATGTTAACAATCTTAGATGATATCCCATGTATTCTTAAAATTCTCCACAATGAATCTCTGTGTACGCTATCAAATGCCTTTTTAGTCTGTGAAGTTCAGGATTAATGGTTTTTGTTTTTCAAGTATTATTCTTAGAGTAAAGATCTGGTCGTGACAGCTTCTCCCTTTTCGAATCCTGCCTGTTTTTCTCTCATTGCAGCATCCACTATGTCTTTAATTCTATTCAGAATCACTTTGTTGAATACGTCTGATACAACTGATAGTAAGATTACTCCTCACCAGTTGTTGCTATGGCTAAGGTGGCCTTTTTTGTGGGCATTTTAACAATTATTCCTTTTTTTTTCCTTTTAGAAGGGACCTTCTCTTCTTTCCAAACTTTATTAAAAATGCTCTGTAGTTGGCCCATGTTGTCACTGTTAATTGCTTTTCGCATTTCGGCTGTTATTTCATCTTCACCTGAAGCTTTATTGTTAGTCATTTTACATACATAATACTACATAATAATGTATTTTTATGTAACACTTCATTGTTCCACTGACATGAAATTTCATGAAGTGTGATTCACAATGTTAAGTGAGCAAAGTAAATGTTAGGATCATTACCGACTGACAGTAAAAGAACAACCCGGATTATAAGACAACGTATCTGATTCACAAAAATCAGTTACTACTTTAATCGTATAATATACTGCCGGGTAAATCTGTCCTTGTGTGTGTGATCTTCCCATGACATTAGATAACATTTCTTTATGAAATCACTTTCATTTCTTTAAAACCTACAACTGTGTTACACATATCATTTAAAGGATAGTATACCAGAATACTACATAGGAAGTTTTAAAATGAGTAAATGATTTGTGATTTAAATTTGTGAACTGCTTTTGACATCCAGGTTCCAACACTGGGAGAACAAACTAAAATTTAGAATTAAATTGTGTCTTTTTTTTTCTTGTGTCACTGGTCCTGAATGCAGATTTCTTGTGTCACTGTTCCTGAATGCAGATTTCTTGTGTCACTGTTCCTGAATGCAGATTTCTTGTGTCACTGGTCCTGAATGCAGATTTCTTGTGTCACTGGTCCTGAATGCAGATTTCTTGTGTCACTGTTCCTGAATGCAGATTTCTTGTGTCACTGTTCCTGAATGCAGATTTCTTGTGGTATCAGAAGAGAGTTCTCTGTTTACAAGTACAAACACTAACCATGTTGAACTGACCTTATAATGTACTGCAAAACGGTTTTTATTGTTTTTGTATTTGATTTTTTTATGACATTAGAGGAAACTAAACCTGACTGACAAGGCCGAGTGAGCATATTATATGAAAATTAACCACGTTCAAATCAAAACATCAAACATAAAATGAAACTAATCCTTAAAACAAATCTGAACACAGAGATGACGAGCTGTAAATTACCTTTCGAAACTCGTAAATAGTTTTTGGGTATAAGTAATTATATGTGACTAAATACATACATATACACAAAGCCACTGAAGTAAAACTGTAACAGGAACGGCCGTTTTAATTAACCAGCACACAGCTACAATTTTTCGATTGACACCTTAATCATAGAAAAACATACGAGACAAAGAAATAAGAAAGGAAGATAAAATATAGATTCACATGAATGATATACAACAAATAAGAATGGGGTAAAATAGAAAAAAAAGAAGGGAGCACTAAGTTGTTATATGTAAGAAGCTGCCTGCGACAGGGAATGTAGTAGAGTATTATGAATGTTTAAATAAAGATTTGTAAGGTGTGGCTTGTTGGTGCTAGAGAGAGGATAGGGGATCGGAAAGGAGAGAGAGGGATATAATGGTAAACCAAGTCGAGAAATGGGTGGATGGAATAGATTAATGAGATTGTATAGAGAGTTTGCAATTTAGTACAGTGAAGGTTCTGAAGTGTAAGTTACAGGTGAGGAAAGAATATGCATGTATAGCTTGAGTTCAAAACGTGTGGTCCAGCTTACCATAGTAATGTATGTAGCGATTTTCAAGTAGTTTATGAAATCATTGTTTAATAGCTGTTTCTAGAAAATCTGACTTCCCTCTGTAGTCGGGGATGTTAAAATGATTGGAAACTGGCATAGATGCATGCTGGTAGATATCATAAACATATTTCTTCATACAATCAACTGACCTAAGATCTGTCTCCTGAGTGTGCCGAGTTTCTTTTCATGCCCTCAAGGGACGGCTTTACATCCATACTAGAGAAAGATCTTGGTAGCTTCATCAGTTTCGTCCTTCTCATATGTCTCTACAATTTCTGTAAATGTTCTCGACATTGCCGTTAATATTGCTCCCTCAGAACTTAACACTTCAATTTACTACACATGCACTGATTCTCACAACAGTCTCTTTTACTTCTCATCTCTCCCCAGATCTTGTAAGGCCTCTATTCCTTTTTCTCAGCTCTTTAGGTTAGACGTTCATGTGCTGAGGATCTTGATTTCCATGATCAAGCCCACAAAATATTGGATTTCTTTCGCCAACGCGACTATTTAAAATATCTTCACATTTATCCGTGAACCGTATCTGCCACATCTTATGGCAACACGCCCTTATAAATCATCCTGCATCTCAGACAGAGTAGACCTGGCTTTTACCTACCCCGCCCCCACAGTTTTGCAGTTAAGCGATCCTGTCTCGTCATATATCCTCCAAAAGGAACCTGACACACGAAAACTCTTTGAGGAACCTCCACTGGTAGCTTAGAGGCGGGACAAGAACTTCAAGGACCTACTGGTTAGACGTTTATTCAAGTCAGCGGAGACGGCTTTATCGGGTACCACACGTTGTGGTCGCCACTGGAATATTTGTCAGTTTTTGTTCAGATGAGCCAGATTCCCTTCTCAAAATCCACGCCATCAGTTCAGAAGGGCCTTGCCTGCAGTTCCTGCAACGTTATTTATGTCACTGTGTTCAAGCGATGCAATATGAAGCATATATGGGGTGTGACTTACGCTTAGGCGATCGGTTCCGCCAAATTCTGAACGACATATCCAAGATAGTACTGCCACGATGGCCACGTACTTCTGTCAAGGAGACGGCCGAGGAAAACGGGACATTTCTGTAACAGTAATCCGTTCTTGTTCTTCGGATGAACGATCTTGGAAAGCTGTGGAACAGCTCCTTATTTAATAGACTGGCTGACTCCGCTCAGCTGGAATTAATAATATATTCAGGTTTATTTAATCCACTTCACATACCTACCTAATTTCAACCTCTTTCTTTTTCTGTTATCCACTCCCAGCTTTCTTGTCTTACCCCGACATACAAGGTGTGGCCGGTAAGTAATGAGACTGATTCCACAACATTTGATGTGTTCAATATATATTTACATATACTTAATATTCCTCGAATAAACATCCTTGAGCATCACTACACTGTTGCCAGCGGTTCTGCCACGAGTCGTAGCTCACTTGGAAGTCTTGAAGAGGGATCTCCTTCAAAGCACTCGTCACAGCAGCTTGCATGCCATTAAGGTTCCCACAATGGTTGCCCTTCAAGCTTAATTTGAGTCGGTGAAACAAAAAGAAGTCATCCCGGGCCAGGGCCGGGCTGTAGGGAGGTTGGCATAGCGTTGCCACGGTTTGTTTCGCCAGAATATATCTCACTATCAGCGACGCATGGCTTGTCGCATTGTCGTGGTGAAGAACCCAGGTGTTGGCGATCTCCGGGCGGACACACGCGACTCTGTTCTTAAGCTGTTTAAGCACTTCCAAGTGAAATGCTGCACTGAACATTTGTCCGGGAGGTACGAACTCCTTATGAACAACACCTTTATGGTAAAAAAAAGACAATGAGTATCGATTTCCTCTTCGATTTGCACATTCGAGCCTTCTTTGATCGAGGAGACTCGGTAGTGTGCCATTCAGAGTTCTGTCTTTTCATCTCTGGTTCGTACTCAAAGACACACGTTTCATCAACGGTTATCACTTTCTCCAAAATGTCAGATTCACTCCTCACACGGTCCAAAAGCTCACGAGAAATCAACACACGGTTTTTCTTCTGTTCGTTGCTCAAAACCTTAGGACCAATGTGACACAAAATCTTTCATATGCTATTCTTAAGTGATAATTTCATGCACAATGGATTTTGGAAGTCCCACTTGATCTGTTATCAATCTACCTCAGACGTCGGTCAGAGCCCAAATCCGCTTTCCCTCTGTCAGCATTTTCGGAAGTGTGAGACATTAATAGGCGCCCTGTGCGTTGTTCATCCTCGACCCTCGCTCTTTCTTCGTTGATCGTCTTGTGCCAACAAAACACTCGTGCTTTAGATAAAGCATCCTTCCCATAGGCTTTCTCTGTCATAGCAAGCGTCTCGGTGGCGGATTTTCCAAGTTTAACATAAAACTTTATCGTGTATCGCTGCTCGACACTCCTCTGCATTGTGACCGTCGTTACGCGTTGCTACAACAGCTGTCCACTTCGAAAGTGATCCGCACTCTGTAAAATCTCAGAGCCAAAAGACGAAATATCGACCAGTTACCTAACATTCCCCTACTAACCTTCAAGCCTGGAGAATCCCCCTCCTTCTCCCCCCCCCTCCCCACACGGCCCTGCTGATTGGCTGAATAAAAGAAGTCCCATTACTTACTGAACAAACCTTGTACTTTGCTACGTGGGAAATGCAGACGATTTCAGTTTAATTTTCCAGCGCATTGTAACCTCCAGTTGCCAGAAGACTTTGATAACTCGCTTGTCCAGGCATTCTAAGCATTCTTATCTTCTCTGTCTTCTCTGGGTTCTCTGTCTTCTCTATGTTCTCTGTGTTCTCCGTGTTCTCTATGTTCTCTGTCTTCTCTACGTTCTCTGTGTTCTCAATGTTCTCTATGTTCTCTGTCATCTTTATGTTCTTTTTGTTCTCTGTCTTCTCTGTGTTCTCTATGTTCTCTGTGCTCTCTGTGTTCTGTGTGTTCTCTATGCTCTCTATGTTCTCTATGTTATCTGTGTTCTCTATGTTCTCTGTCCTCTCTCTGTTCTCTATGTTCTTTGTCTTCTCTATGTTCTCTATATTCTCTATATTCTCTGTCTTCTTTATGTTCTCTATGTTATCTGTGTTCTTTATTTTCTCTGTCTTCTCTATGTTCTCTATGTTCTCTCTCTTCTCTATGTTCTCTGCCTTCTCTATGTTCTTTATGTTCTCTGTCGTCTCTATATTCTCTATGTTCTCTGTCAGTGTCTCTATGTTCTCTGTATTCTCTGTGTTCTCTATGTTCTCTATGTTCTCTGTGTTCTCTATGTTCTCTGTCTTCTCTGTGTTCTGTATGTTCTCTGTCTTCTCTGTGTTCTGTATGTTCTCTGTCTTCTCTGTGTTCTGTATGTTCTCTGTCTTCTCTGTCTTCTCTATGGTCTCTGTATTCTCTGTCTTCTCTACGTTCTCTATGTTCTCTGTGTTCTCTATGTTCTCTATGTTCTCTGTCTTCTCTGTGTTCTCTATGTTCTCTATGTTCTCCGGCTTCTCTATGTTCTCTGACGTCTCTGTGTTCTCTATGTTCTCTGTCTTCTCTGTGTTCGCTATGTTCTCTATATTCTCTGTCTTCTCTGTGTTCTCTATGTTCTCTATAGTCTCTGTCTTCTCTGTGTACTCAATGTTCTCTGTGTTCTCTGTCTTCTCTCTGTTCTCTATCTTCTCTGTGTTATCTGTCTTCTCTGTGTTCTCTATAATCTCTGTGTTCTCTGTCTTCTCTGTGTTCTCTATTTTCTCTGTCTTCTCTGTGTTCTCTATGTTCTATATGTTCTCTGTCTCTGTCTTCTCTGTGTTCTCTATGTTCTCTGTGTTCTCTGCCTTCTCTATGTTCTATATGTTCTTTGTCTTCTTTGTGTTCTCTATGTTCTCTATCGTGTCTGTCTTCTCTGTGTTCTCTATGTTCTCTGTGTTCTCTATGTTCTCTGTCTTCTCTGTGTTCTCTATGTTCTCTGTCTTCTCTGTGTTCTCTATGTCTCTGTGTTCTCTATGTTCTCTGTGTTCTCTATGTTCTCTGTGTTTTCTATGTTCTCTGTCTTCTCTGTGTTCTCTTTACTCTCTAAACTTTCCTTCATCCACACACCCCCTCCCCCAGTTGTTTTCTCACTTTTATTACCATACCGTCAGAGCGATTTTGTCTAGGTCACAGTTCACCGATGGTGTCAAGTCTGGAACATAACACCATACTGTTTACCTTATGATACTTTTGTCATCATCCCTTTACCTCATTTCTCAGCCAATCATCTATTTCCACTTTGTGCATACCTGCCTCTGTCTGGGCGGAAAGATTTTTTTAAAATCTTTTTGCGTGTTTTTGTTTGTTGCTTTAATTTGTATGTGATGAGTGACAAAGGCGTTTGCCGAAATATTTGACTGTTATATGTTCTTTGTTTTATACGTGAGCATCCCACTTTCTGCGAGCCATTCTTGTTTCTGTCCACTTTCCTCACCCTTTCTATATGTTTGTAAATCTGAAAGTACATCTCTATCTACTTGCTTTACAAATAACAGTTAAAAGTAAATGTAGTACCACGGAAGGTATTTATTCAATTATCCTCAGTAGACAGCCTGTGGACGTGCACTTTTTGCAATTTTTTTTGTGACCGACCTTTAATTTTGCATAAGGTGGTAAATTTTATTTAATCTTTTGAAAGGGGGAACATTGTTTTTACCTATTGTATTTTTAATCCTTGAAGTAATGTCTCTTTAGATCTAAGGTAGATTTAGAATGTGGTTAAACGATGAGATTTGCCGAAATCGAGGTAGGAGATGATAATATCATACGGCCTTAAAAATTCACAATCGCTTCAGAAGTTACAGGAACCTGTTGAAATAACTTTCAATGTTTCTATAAGTAACATATGTTTACAAGATCGTGTTAAATGTCAAGAACGTGAGCATAAAAAAAAGAAACTATAAAATTTCTTCTAACTTTAGCTTGCGGCAAACAGCTTGACGGACAATGTCATTTGGTCGACTCCTGGACCTTGGTCAGCGGGAAAGTTTATAAATGTGTGAAGACAGTTACGGCTGGGAAAGCCACTTATTCATACACAGAAATAAGTAAGTTATTTCCTAATTTGGAATGTGATTTTTCTTATTCCATTCTGTTGGTCGGACTGTTGTCTGTTTCTTCATCCTTCGGATCTATTTGTCTGCCTGTCATTTCTTGTATTTTCTTGTATTTGAACCTCTACTTGCTTCTGTATCTGTCTAGCGTGTTTGCCTGGATGTCTCTCGATTTAGTTAATAGTAACTGTCAACGATATAAAGCAATAAAAAATCGGTACCTAATGCAATAATTTATCTCTTTTCAGAACCAACGCCTGACCCAAATACAAGTAAGTATATTTTAATGTGTCACGTCACGTACGACAAATGTTACTTTCAGACGAATAACACAAAACAAAGTAGTTTTGTGAAGGTGTTGAAATCTTCGTGACCTAGTCATATCTAGACAGTAATGTTCTCAGTATCATAAATATGAATGTTAGAAAGTTAACTCTGAGACTGACCTATTGATTTGGTCAATCATACCACTAAAATTATGGATATTAAACAAGACATTTAGACCCCTTTTTTCCTGTGATAAAGTGTGACAAATAACTCCTTGGACAGGCACAAAGAACCCCTCATCTTTGCTTTACGGGACGTCTTTACGTGCTCCTATTTCCTTTTCACTATCTCCATCAATGTACGATGACTGATTTACACTCGCTCTGTATTCATGGACTATCTTCTGGAGCTATTAATTAGCAGTCCATGTTTTCTCACACCATGTTTTACACCTAACTTACTCTAGGAATAATACTTGAAGAACGTATTGTAAAACAAAAATCATTAGTCCTGAGCTTCATCGACTTTAAAAAAGCATTTATAGCATACACAGAGATTCATTGTGGAGAATGTTAAGATACTATGGAATACCATCTAAAACTGTCAACATCATTAAGGAGTTCTAGAATGGATATATTTGTGCGGTCAAGACAGAAGAAGGAATGAGCGAACGGTTTCAGATTGAAACAAGCGTGAAACAAGGATGTATATTATCTCCCTTCCATTTTGGAATTGACATAGATTTTATAATGAAAAAAATGTTGTACAGGTAAAACTGGCATTGGTTGGGCACATGGGACACAAATAGAAGATCTTGATTTTGCTGATGGCATAATTCATATCACTGACAATGTGAAATCGATGCAGGAAAAAACAGATTCCCTATCTTCCTTAACTAGCAAAATAGGTGTTGAAATTAACAACGACAAAACAAAAATAATGCATTTTCTCATTAATCAAGAAGGAAAATATATGTAGAAGAACAGCTGTTGATGAAGTAAACAATTTTGCATGCATTGGCAGCTATAAAGACCAGGAATGGAGTTAGAATTAGAATTGCAAAACCAGCATTGTTCTTAAAAAATCTTGAGAATATATGGAATTCAAAAGTTATAAGCACAAACACCACGTTAAGATTATTCAATTCAAATGTGATATCCACCCTCATTTATGCATGCTAAAGCTGGAAAACAACTAAAGAAATAGACAAGAAATTAAGCTCTTTTGAAAATAAATCCCTAAGGAAAATACTCGGTATAAAGTGGAACGAATTCAAGAACAATGCAGAGATAAAACAGATGGGCAAACAACAATCTGTCTCTTGGGTGATGAGGAAAAGGAGATGGACATATGTAGGCCATGTGATGAGGAGAAACAATCAAAGAACCCCCAAACAAGCTATCAAGTGGAGCACAACAGGCCGAAGAAAAAGAGGTCGCCCACATGAAACTCTGAAGAGGACATTGTTAAGAGAAGCCAGTTTAGTGGGCATAACATCCTTTGATGAAGTTTAAAGACTCGCCGAGAACAGGAAAACTTGGCAAACAACTATGCGAGCCCTATGTGACGTTTAAAGGCACTGGAAGCATGTAAGATGTAAGAAGATATATATACACACATGTATATATATATATATATATATATATATATATATATATATATATGGTTCAGTGAATCGGAACAGCAGAAGAAGTTAGGGTTTTGTTGTTTACCGCAAATGGAAGTTTAGTGGCACAGTGTTCGGGAGCCCTTGAAATCACCACATCAAGCATGCGAATGGAAATTGAAGCTGTGTCGGCAGAAATGGAATGGATAGATGGATGTCCATGATGTATTTCGTGGCGTCATTGTGATTGATGCATAGGGTATGCTTCGTAGGATTGAGAAGGGAATGCTTCAAAAAGAAAGGGTTCATCTGTTAAGCCAGTCACCTGTGACAAGCCTAACGTGGCTTTACTGTCCAGGGCATGCGGGAGTACATGGCAGTGATGTGACAGACAGACTTGCTGGACAGGCTGAAATAAATGCCAGACAGACTTCAGGCTGAAATAAATGCCATACATACTTCAGGCTGAAATAAATGCCAGACAGACAATGGACAAGGGCGACATTGCTAAACCCAGTATTGGAAAGACTTCGAAAACGAAGAGCGGGAATGGAAGGAGAATGTAGTTGTGAAGAGTTCCCTGCCTGTAGGCAACCTGAGATTACTGGCAGTAAATCTGCGTGCCAGAAAACCCATCATAAACAACCAACACTTGACAGGAATCGCTAGCAAACAACAGTCTTAGATGGACGCTGCGGAATGTGGCGGGGCATATATGGGGCTGCTCTGAATGCAATGACGTCGGTGGCTGAATTTTGAACCTTCAAACCTTTTATATGAATTATAATTGACAGGAATTACATTGATGTTAATTAATTATAACTGAGAAGTGAAATGTAAATGATATTAATTAAAACTAACAGAAATTATAACTGAGAAGTGAAATGTAAATGATATTAATTAAAACTAACAGAAATTATAACTGAAAAGAGAAATGTAAATGATATTAATTAAAACTAACAGAAATTATAACTGAGAAGAGAAATGTAAATGATATTAATTAAAACTAACAGAAATTATAACTGACAGGAATTATAACTTCTTCCTCCCTGGTGAAATAATAACGAGCAGTGTCTTTAGATGGTCTCAGTGCTCTTTCTCTGATCCTGTCTTCAATTGTCTTTTATTAACGAGGAATGAATACGCAGATAAGAGAGAGTAGATGTCATATTATTACTTGTATTTTACAGCATGCACACTTAGCAGTACAAAGTACACGAATTTGCAAATCTTCAAGAATCGAGTAGACCAATGCGACTCCAGACAGTGCCAGAATGGCAATTTGGTGTTTCTTAACAGAGGTATGTGTAAATATGTATCTAGGTCACAGTTATGCCAACATTTCCTTTAATGTTTTTACATGTCTGTTGTTGTGGATGCAACATTCATTTTGTTAAAACTATTTCAGAAAAAGGTAGAAACAGCTTTGTTAATTAATGAGCACACAGTTGTGACATTTTGGTTTGTACATTAATCATACAAGAACATACAGGACAAATGTATTTATATATATTTAAAAAGCAACCTTAATGTTTTATTTGAATAAAATGTACACATGTAAGTGAAAATTTCAGCGTAGCCATTTCCACAGATTCACCAAAATCTAGATTTCTCCAAAACAATTTTTTTTTAAAAAATGGCCAACTCTGTGACCAACTATACACGACATCTTTAATTTCTTCTTTAGTGCTTAACTTCTTCCCACCTAGCGCTTTGTATGTGAGTGTATGTAATGTACCCCGCGTTCGGCCTCAGATTATACATCGTGGAAAACCATATCCTTCAGTTTAAAAACGTCGTTAAAGAGTTTCACAAACATCCTCACGATTTCTTATTAGATTAGGGGTAAGGTGTTGTGGTACCCACCTGACCGAGACTTTTCGGTAATGTAGAACTTCGTGCATGCTCTATTGCACATAACTACTACTAATCTTCAGTTCTCCAGTCACGTTGGTGATGTTAACCGCCAGGTTCTCCCTATCATTTGTTCCGCTTTAGTCTAAACGTCAGGGCTTTTCGCAGTGTCAGGCGGCTGGATCTAGCTGCATTATTCAAGTACGACACACCAACTTTAAACTTCCTGTGCCATTTATGTACTTGCTGAAGCGACACACACACACATTTCCCCACATTGCCTCTTTATTGTGAGATGACTATCTCCAGGTTTCTCACCTTCGCTACCCAAAAAGCGAATACATGTAAGGTGTTCTCCCGTGCATCCTTCCAAGGGTTGGGTAATCTTTATCTTGTCTGCTATTTTCAAAATGGCAAAAAAACGCCATCCATCAAACACGTACCTGGAGAGGGATGGCATAACATATATGTACTAGAGCTGCCTACTACTTCATTTAGATATTAAGAAGAAAGTTAAAGTTATATATACATATATAGTCAGTGTACTGTGAAAAAGTTGAAAATGCTAAACATATATGGTTAGGTGCACGTTAGTCCAGCATTAAAAACACAGGAGTGCTGAGTAAGAAATCTACGTTACCATGTGTGCCACCACTGAAAAAATTTGCTGCTATAGTTTTAGCAAGTAGTCAAGAAAGACATATGCAATATTATTATCTAGACACCTTCTGTGTAGTCAAGAAAGACATATGCAATATTATTATCTAGACACCTTCTGTGTAGTCAAGAAAGACATATGCAATATTATTATCTAGACACCTTCTGTGTAGTCAAGAAAGACGCATGCCTTATTATCTATACACCTTCTATGGAACGATCTGTCCAGCATTTATTTATTTGCAGTTCGTATTTCATTGGTTTTGTTATCCCGTTAAATAAGGGGTATTCTGGGGTCTAGTACCATAAAACTCTGGTTAGCAAGTTAGGGGTATCCCCTGTCAAAGGAGATGTAAGACGCATCCTTACCTCCATTAGTCTACGGGACACCCTTGGGCAAGGTAGAGTACCCGTATAGCACCCTGATCAGGGTGACGTGAAGCCGTGGGAGCAGGTGGTTGATAGAATGAATGGGCGGGGGGGGGGATAGATAATGTTGGTTATGGTCACCATTCTATGATGGTAGGCAGATGATCTCAATGTAGGGACAATGGCTACGATCACTGACTAGTACAGTCAATGCCCGGAAGGAAAGCAATGGTAAACTAATAGTGGCTTTTTACTTAGACAAATCAACATCAAAAACATTACTAGGTTACAATCTAGTAAGTGACAGAATCCTCACAATCAGACTTAAGGGCACTCCTTAAAATGTAACAATCATCCAGATATATTCAACTACATCAGCAGAAGAAGAAGAGGAAGTAGAAGACTTTTATAACAAACTGCAAACGACGATAGATCAGGAACGAAAAACTGAAACTGTATTAATAATGGGGGATTTTAATGTAAATAAGGTAGATAGAGGTGTATGGTGCAGTTTTACAAAGTGAGGGAGGAAGTGAGCAAGGTGAGAAAAAAAACGAATATATAGTATGAGAATGTATAAATGAAAAACATACAACATCCGATATTTCGGCGTGAGCCTTATTCGAGGATACATGCAAAAACAAAAACAAAATACAAACATATATAACTTATCTGAAGCGTCTTGCTCTCAGTAAAGCGGAAATGTGTGTGGAAGAAGGAGGAGGAGGAAAAAAAACCGTTGCCTACAGACAAAAGATTCCCAATACAGCCAATCATAGCGAAGAAGCGGAGAGAGAGGAGCAGAACAAGTGGGAGAAAGGGGGTGGGGGAAGACAATAGAAACATGATATCCGCTAGAGGTGTCGAGGGGGGGGTGGTGGGGGAAGGGGAGAGAAAAGAGGACGCGAGAGATAATGAATGAAGAACTTAAACGCCTACAGGGAGGAAATATAAAACTGGTGAATGGGACAAGACCAATATGTTGGCAGAGAAGGAAATAGGATGGTGGTATGGAGGTGTAGCATAGAGAAAGAAATTAGAGTATAAAAAAGACCAGTGGAAAAATAAAGAAGATACAGAAAGCTGAAGACATTGTTAATTCCAGCTGGGTGGAGACAGCCAGTCTAAGCAAAGATTGGTACAGAAAGAGCAGAAGGCGAAAGATATGTTTTGGAGAAATTTAGTAAAGGACATAGAAATGAGGCAGGTGACAATCTAATGGCGTTTTGCATGGAAATGAACTAATAGTTGCTAACATACTTTTTAAACAACATCCAGGAAAACTTTACAAATGGCTCTCACCTGATGGGAAAACCAAGAATCAAATAGATTACATTTTAGGGCAAAGAAAATGGTGATCAAGTATAACATCAGCAAAAACTTTACCAGATGGTGATTGTGACACGGACCATGAGTTATTAATACCAAACATGAAGATAAAGATAAAAAAGAATGAATGAATGAATAATCTTTACATTTAAAGAGTAAAGCATTGGGCACGCAGGCCCGTCTTACATTCTGCCCTTCATCACTCCATCTTTCATTCTTCCCACACAGTCAAAGACAGGGAATAAAGACCACTACGCTTTGATCTTACAAAAATACCAGAACAATACAGTATAGAAGTGAAGAACCGTTTCGAGACACTTATGGCATTTAATGAATTGCCTACGCAGGCCAGAGATGTCTTAATAATAACAACAGCTAAAGACATGGTTCCAGTAAAGAAAACACAAAAGAATAGATGGATTACAGCAGGAACACTAGAACTGATAAAATAAAGTAGAGAAATGAAGACGCAATGGAAAGTGACAAACAAAAACAAAGAGGAATATAAATCTTTAACAAAAGAAGCAAGAAGAAACATAAGAAAATACAACAATAGCAGTACATACAAGATTGTTGTGAAAGAACAGAAGGACATCAGAAGTGTGGAAGAGATAGTGAAATGTTTAAAGAAATGAAGATATTGACGAGAAATGTAACACGTAAGCTAAATGTAAGTTGTGATGAAATGGGGAATACCTTGACAGAAACAGAGGAAATTTTAGAAAGATGGAAGGAATATTGTAGAGGAATGTAAGAAACAACTGACTGTGAAAGCAGAAATCAACAGTGTGAATTATTATTGGAGGAGAAAGAACCCGAACCGACAATATAAAATGTTTTATGGGCAATAAAGAATCAGAAAAATGATAAATTTCCAGGATGTGATGAGATAACAGCTGAACCTATTAAAGCAGGAGGAAAGAAATGTGCAACAATCTATCATGCACTATGTAAAAAGATATGGCATTCAGGTATTTGGCCAAAAGAATGGAAAAGAACTATGTTCATAACACATTCATGGGTAACTTGAAAATATGCACAAATTACAGAACTGTTGCCCTGATTAGTCATGCCAGTAAAATTCTGTTAAAAATCATAATGGGTAGAATTCGTAAGAAATTAGAAGAAGAAGTCAATATGGTTCAAGCTGGTTTTAGGTAAGGAAGAGGATCAAGAGATCATATATTCAATATAAGATTAATAATAGAGAAATCATCATCATCATCATCATCATGTGCCGTGCCGACTGGCGTTGGCTATTATGCTTCTCCAGAGTACGCGATCCTTCATGCATGCCATCAGTTCAGTTGGTGATCTCCTCTCACACCATCCCGTCAGTCTGTCCAGTATCATTTCTCTTGGTCTTCCTCTTGATCTTCTTCCTTCTATTTTTCCTGTTGTTATAATATTTTCAATGCCCCCTCTTCTCATTGCATGTCCTATGAAAGTACATTGTCTCTCTCTTATCTTTTTGACAAGGTTTTTTGTCTCTCCAGCTCTTCTCCTACATTCTTCATTAGTTATTTTTGCTGTCCAGGGGATTCGCAACATTCTTCTAATAAACCACATTTCTGCTGCTTCCAATGATTTTTGTGCAGACTTGCCTATTGTCCATGATTCACTTCCATATAACAAGATAGGTTCAATATAGCATTTTAGTACTCGTTTTCTAACATTCATTGATAAGGATGTGTTGGTCAATATGTTTCTCATTCTCTGAAATGCAGTCTTTGCGTGGCCTATTCTGTTCCTAATTTCTGTTCTGCATTTCCCATCTGAAGTTATTATTGCTCCAAGGTATTTGAATTTCTGCACCTGCTTTAGAATAGTTCCGTTTAATTTAATACTGCATGCTGGTGGATTCTGTTTCTTAGATATAACCATAGTCTCTGTCTTTTTGAAATGCAGATAGTTTAATGTGAATCTATATGTATATTTTATAGACTATTCAAAGGCATTTGATTGTGTACAACACCAGAAACCTTGGGAAATAATGGACAAATGGGATTTCCAACACATTTGAAACAATTAACATCACTGCTGTATCTAGACCAACAGGCAGCAGTAAGAATAAATGGTAGAATAACAACTGGTTTGACTTAAAACAAGGGGTCCGTCAGGGGTGCATATTGTCGCCTTACTTATTTAACGTGTATACTGTAAATATAATGAGGAATGTTAGAGAAGATGTAGACAAAGAATATTACGATGCCACAAAAATTTGATGTTATGATATAAGAGAGATTAGATATACTGTCCACAACAAAAAAGGAATAGAGAAACTAATTATGTCAGTCCTTAATAATAGTGAAGAGAAAACCTGTGTCTTAATGTGAAGAAAACTAAATTGATGAAACTGACAAAACAAATAAGACAGCTGAAATATGTATCAATTAGGAAAAATTGAAAGAAGTGGAGAGTTTTGAATATCTTGGATCATTACTAATAGTGGAGATACAATGAGATATATTAAAAGGAAGACATCTATCGCAAATCAACAAGTAAAACAACTAAATAATCTATTGAGAGGAACAAACAGAACTACAAAAATAAGATGTTTAAGAGCATATATCTTTCCCATCGCAACATATGCCTGTGAGACCTGGACACTTAACAAAACAGCTGAGAAACACATAAATGCCGTTGAATGTAAATGCTACAGAAGCGTTCTTCAAATATCATGGACACAGAGAAGAACAAATATATAAATACTATAGAGCTTAATATTGAAGAAGGCTGGCTAGTAAAGAGGATTAAACAGAGAAAACCTAAATAATCTGGTCATATTATAAATCATGAGAATTTAGAGAAGACCGTGTTGGAAGGGTACATAATGGGAAAAAAAGAGAGGCAAAGATGGCTGTAAGATATCGTTGACAATCTGCAGTTGGATACATCAGCAGCAGGGCATTTTGCTTACAACCGAGAGGCCTACAGGAGAGCTGTTAGGGAAGCAAAGTTCCGCATGAGACATGCACATGACTGACCATAAACTTCTTCTAGTCATTATGTATAAACTAGTAAGAACTGGGAACAGCTTTATTAATTAATAGCACTCATTTGTGAAGTTTCAGTGTGAACTTTAATCATACAAAAAACATACAGGACGAAAGAACAGAGAAAGAAGATAAAATATGAATCCACTGAATGCTATGTAAAAAGTAGGAATTGAAAAAAATACAATAAAATAACATTCTTGGAGCACTTAGCTGTGACTTGTAAGACGCTGTGTCCAGAAATGCGTAATGGTGGAGTGTTGAGAACGTTGAAGCGGAGACTTGTAATGTGTGATAGGTGGGTCGTAAAGCGCGGGGGGGGGGGGGGGGGAAGAGACGCGAACAGCAGAAAGGGGAGAAAGAGAGAGAGAGCGGTATAATGGTAATCTAGTCGGGAGAAGGTGGAATAAGTGATTGCAGATCATAATCCTTCTGCACCAAGTTTCACTCCTTTCTCACTTGCCACACATGTTTCAAAATTTCCTCATGGCATCAGACTACAGCCCCTATACCATGATTGTCGGAGTGGCGAATTTCAGATACTGGTCAGCTGAAAATCCACAATTACTGCATTGCTGTACCCAGGTGTTTAAATGGGTACCCGGCTTCTTCTGGAGTTGGGGAAGGAAAGGCAGCCAGGCGTGATACTGACCATATCACCCTCTAGGTGCTGACAGGTCAAGGAAAATATGAACACTAACACCATATCCCTATGTACCTCTAGGCATGACAGGATTACCTTTACCTTTACCTACCTACTGCATGAGAAACCGCTCCATAGTGAACGAGTAGCAGTGTGGTGTGACGTGGCATCACTCGGCGTTATTGGCCCATATTTTTTTAAGACGAAGACGGGCATCCTCTTACTGTTAATAGCGATCACTATGTGCAGATGCTAACTGAATACTTCATTCCAGAGTTGGCCAATAGAAATAAGAGACTAATATGATTTTAACACGATGGAGCAACTGCCAACACAACCCGTCAGTCCATGGCCATGATGCGACAAGCATTTCCCAAACGTCTTATTTCCAGATTTGGGGATATTCATTGGCCGGCAAGGTCACCGGATTTATAGGCCGCAGACTTCTTTTTGTTGGGGTACCTCTAGAATATGGTGTATGCTAGTAGACCACAGTCAATGCAGACCTAAAAGATCGAATCCGACACTGCATTCAAAATATCCCTTTGAACTTTTAAATGGTTTTATGCGGGAATTTTCCAGACGCCTGGCTGAATGTATCAAATGTAATGGCTGGCATCTAACCGGAGTAATTTTCAAAACCTAAATACAATTGTCAGTAATAATAAAATTACCTACTTTTCCGAGTTTGATTTCACTTTTTTAAAACCAAAAACATGTACGCTGCTTAATTCATTTTCCATTTTTAAAATCGATATGCCGGAAACTGTACGTTAATTATTTTAGTCATTCTGCACTTTTTAATTACACAGTTTCTAAGTTTGTAAGTTATCTTTGAGATATTTTAAAATCAGCAAGGAGCTCTAGGAACCAGTGCTGAAAGATCAAACTACGCGGGGGTGCAGTAAGAGTAAGGGCGCAGCAATACTTGAGGAAATGAGGGTCAATATGAAGACAAGAGACCCGAGGACAAAGAGACTAAGATTCTTATGACCCTAACACTGATGGCTGTTACTGTGATCTAACACATAAATCCAGTACTGGTAGAGTTAGCAATGAGAAGAGCTGTCCAGTTAAATGATACTTGGCAGAATCCACAACTAACATATACCTGCTTCTAAATCGTCTTCCAAGACCAGAAGTGGATTTACTATTATTATTGTTATTAAACTGAAATATTTATATATGTTGAAGTGTAAACCAATGTATATATATATAAACATAATATAAATGAGTGTATGTTTTTGCGCTGTTACTGTGACGTTCAGTGTGTCGCTTCGTACAAGACAAGAGAAAATGTTATCCACTGGGTCAAAGCTGGGCCTTCAAAGGTCGTGTCTTTAAATGTGTACTCCAGTCTGGAGATGCTAAGGCCGTACTAGCTTCACCTAAACTTAGGAAGTGTACTGTAGGCTCCACCACCTACCAAGACTTGGAGACCTTCACATCTGGCAACGGATGTGAGACGTCTCAGTGCCAGAGCGGACAGGTCAAGGTCATCGAGTCACGTAAGTGTTGCGTCAGTCAGTGCGTTTCTTCTTATATTTGCATCTGCCCGAGCCTTTACGGCTTAGTTTAATAGAATTTAATCTCACTTATTTGTTAGTTCCTTAATGCATTTGTCCAGTAAACTGATACCACGCTGACAAGGAAAGCCAGAGAGTTCCACAACAAAACAACGACCAGGTCAAAAGTCCCATCAAAGTTACATAAACGCGAATGGGAATCGAGAACTCAAGGTATCACAAATGTGATACTATTCACGAGCTTTTTAGTGAGAAACAGGTCAGGGCTTTCAGGCTCTGCACAGGCCACAGCAGACGTAGCTGAAGATAGCCATAACAGGATGAGGTACTCGTAGTATATGTTATAACAGGCTACAGTTAGGCAACATAAACTGATATAGTACATGTAATAACAGGTTTAAGCTACGCAACTGATTAAGATATCACATGCATAACATTCATATATATATATATATATATATATATATATATATATAAAATGAAATATCACATGCATAACAAGCTGAAGATATATACAGAGTATTGATATATCTCATGCATGACAAAACAGCCGAAGATATACATCAGTGATGAGTGCTGCTATGAGGTACCAAGAAAACGACAGCCCAGCATCTGCTGTGATACTGTTCTGAACATGATGATCAAAGAAGACCCGCTTGGCCATCACCAATACCAGCCCACGCGAAAGTATATGAGTATATCAACAACCAGAAGCGGGCTGCTATGTTCTTCAAAAACATTCAAATTCATGAATCTCAATTTGGACGAATAAGAGGAATAAGAACGAAAATAATAATAATAAAAGGAACACATAGAACAGAAGATAATGATTTTGGTAATAAAATCTAATTTTCTGAAGTAATATAAATCTATGCTGTTTCATTCATTATCATTACTTGTTTGAGCGAATAATTACTGCCCGATCATTTGTTTGCTCTTCTTTGATGCTTTCTATGTTCTTCTATAGCAATCCTTGGTTCTTTGATGTTTTATATGTTATACTATAGCTACCCTTGGTTCTTTGATGTTTTCTACTATACCTATCCTAGATTCTTTGATGTTTCTATGTTCTACTGTAGCTATCATATATTCTTTGAAGTTTTCTATGTTCCTAGGTTCTGTGCTGACAATGCCACTACCCACCTCCAGAAAAATCAATACATTTTTGAATTCTCCTTCGCTCCTGAATTAATTTTCATGCTCTGCCAGAATAGAATTTTATGAGAAATTTTGGTAGAAATAGACTATGAGGAGATTACAGTTTCGAAATTCTGGTTTGATTAGAAATGGCACATTTAGCTTTTGTCTAAATATCTCTATGATCACTGATTCACACATGCGTGAAAGATGTCCAAGCACTGACACTATTATTTTGTGTGAGTCAGTAATAAGTAGGCAGTGACATCTCCAAAACGTGGACAAGTTCACACGATCAGAGAGATGAGAGGACAAATAGCTGATTGAGAATGTTAGAGCGCCCAGCCTCAGAAACTCCAGTAGAAATGTATTCTGTATTCGCTATGTCAAACGCGTACATTGTATCTGAAGTAGATATATTTGCACTGGTCTTTTCTAATAGCATAGGAGTATGTTTCACGGCAGATACATTGTATTAAACATGTGATTAATGGTTTCATACAAGTATATTTCTCTGTAAGGCTGCAAAGACAGGACCGGACAATGTGTCAGTCTAAATCACTCATGGAAAGTAGCTAACATAACTTTCAAGTGCATCTTTGACGCTTCCTGGGGTTACACCATCGCTCGAGTAGCTGGTGAGTGGAGTTTGTTTATGTTATATCTTGTTCTTGTTCTATATCCATGGAACTATTTTAGCCAATGCTGTGAAGATGTTGAAGTCCAAGCGTTATACGGGATTGGGGGGGGGGGGGGTTACGAACGTTATTTTTTTCAATAACTGATGAAGCAAGAAAAGCAGAGAAAGGTGCTTTTATTCTTATCAGACCAGACTGCCATGTAGACAAAGTCCTGGTGCTAGCAGGTTAGCCGTGAGTCGCTGAAGAGTAAATGTAACAGCGTCTCCACCCACAGTTTCAGTAGTATAATAGTTGTAGTATACAAGTAGACAGTATACATAACCATGTGTGATCATGGCGAGACGCGCGTAGCTGAAATAATAAAGGTAGATAGAGGAGTATGGTGCAGTTTTAAAAGGCAACAGAAGGAGTGAGTCAGTGAGAAAAAAACGAATAGAAAGTATGAGAGTAAGATGGGAATGAATAAATGAAAAACATAGAACATCCAATATTTCGGCGTGAGCCTATTTCGAAGATTGCATACACATGCATACATGGCATATAATTAACAGAAAATGAAAAAAACTATCTTAGTGGGACACTAATCACGCTCTCACTGCTTTTGAGACCCTTACACTCCTGCCTGGTCACACCTACCGTATCTTCAACCTTGATGTAGTATCCTTATACACATCCATCCCGCATGATCAGGGACTTCAGGCAGTCAAGTTCTTTCTGAACAAAAGACGCGATCCCTCTATTTTTACGTCTACTATTCTGAGCCTTACACGACTTGTCCTCCAACTCAATTCTTTTGAATTCAATGGCCCGTACTTCGACCAGATTAGTGATGTGGCCATTGGTACCAGGATGAGCCCCAGCTACGCATGTCTGTTCATAGGCCATTTTGAACATAATGTTCTTTGAGCCTATATAGGCCCTTTTCCAGCCTTCTATAGACGCTACATATATGACGGCACTGGGGTCACATCAGTGCCAGAGGAAGACCTTGACAATTTCATTAATTTTGTTAATGAATACAATCCTGTCATTTCTTTCACCTCCGATGTCTCTACTACTTCCGCTAACTTTCTTGACATTGCCGTTACTATCGGCCCTACCGGGCTTACTACTTCTATCCACTATAAACCTACAGACTCTCACAGCTATCTCTTGTACTCTTCCTCCCATCAAAGATCGTGTAAGGACTCTATTCCTTTTTCCCAGCTTCTTAGGTTGCGACGTTTGTGTACTGAGGATGTGGATTTCTTCCGTCAACGCAGCTATCTAGTTCATGTTCATGAACTGATGATGTCGTCTTGGAACCACATCAGCCATATATCGCGGCAACATGCCCTCACTCCTAAACCGCACTGTAGCTCGGACAGAGTTAAACTGGTACTCACGCACCCCCCCCCCCCCATAGTTTGGCAGTTAAGAACATACTATTTCGCTATCTCTATCTCCTCCAGTCCGAGCCTGATACACGTGATCTCTTTAGAGAACGACCCGTTGATGGCCTACAGACGGGACATGAACATCAGGGACCTTTTAGTTCGAAGTCGCCTTAAGGCGATGACTTTTTATGATACCAGACGTTTGCGGACGTCGTAGATGTAACATTTGTCCGTTTGTTGTCGCGTCCAGCCAGAGCTGCTTCCCTAAGTCCACTTTATCAGTTCAGGAGAGGTTCACCTGCATTTCACGCAATGTTATTTATGTTATTTTGCGAACGTTGTGATATGAAGTATATAGGGTAGACCGGTATGCGTTTATGAGATCGTTTTCGGCAACATCTTAACGAAATTTCTAAACATTTTTGCCCTAGCAACCACAGGAGAAAACGGGACATTTCTGTTAGTGCCATCCGCTCTTGTTCAGTTGATGTACGATCTCGGAGGGTCCTAGAACAGCGCCTTATTTTCCAGGCTGGCTGTCTTCCACCCAGCTGGAATTAACAATGTCTTCAGCTTCCTTTAACGTCTTTAGTTTTCTAATTTTTCTCTGCAGTTTATATTCTACTTTCTTGTTTCTCTCCCCTAGCCACCTTCTCCTTTTCTCTGGCGTCCTATAGGTGTTTATTGCCATTCCGGGTCTTGTCCTTCACTCACCAGTTTCATATTATCTCGCTGCTTCCCTCTCCTCTCTTCCAACAACAATCTGTATCTCTAGCGCCTTACATATGTTTGTGGTTTCTTCTGTTCGTTCTTCATTTATTATCTCTCCCCTTCCTCTCCCCCCCCCCCCGACATCTGCTTTTCTATCGGCCGACACGTGTTTATTGCCCTTCACTTCCCCCACCTCACCTACCTTCTATCGATAGCTTCTTATTTCCGATTGGCTTCATCTGCTATCCTTTGTGGCCACCGCTCTCTCTATGCCTCGCCAATGGAACACACATTCTTGTATTTCCTACATAAGAGGATGCCACTAAGATACGTTTTTCATTTTCTGTTAGTTATGTGTCGTGTTTGTTTGTGTATGTAATCTTCGAAAAAGGCTTACACTGAAATATTGGATGTTGTATGTTTTTCATGTATATATTCTCATACCTTCCAGTCGTTTTTTCTCACTTTACTCACTCCTTCTGTCGCCTTATAAAACTGCACCATACACCTCTTTCTACATTTATTATTTGAACTAGTTTTAATGCAGTCGCCCTTTTTTGTAGCTGGAATAAGAACCATTTTTTTCATGTACGGTTATTTGACCATTTCTTTTCTACACTTTCTAATACATAATGTTTTTTCTTTCTTACTTCGATGGTTAAGATTAATTTATACTTAGGATAGTTGAGAGTATAATCTTAACTGAACACTGGACGTGTATTCAATTTACTGTCTCAGAATCCCTCACAGATAAATTAACTCCGCATCTTTCTGTACTCGTTACTTCTTGGTCAATGTTCAAAGTTCAGCCCTGTTTGTCTTAAATCTTAATGTACATTTTCTAAACTAAATTTGCTGATAATGTTCATTATTTGGACTCTCTTCATACTCATTGTTAAATATTTTAAGATCAATTTTCATATTGGTTTTATGTTAGTCCATGTCTCGGTCATCAGAGGACGTGTCAGTTACACCGTGCTGTCATAGTTATAACTTCAGATGTGAAATGTGGGACAGAAATTAGAAAAAAAAGCTAAACAAGGACTGTATTTCAGAGAATGAGAAACATATTATGCAATACATCCTCATCACTGAATGTTAGAAAACGAGTCCTAAAATGCTGTGCTGAACCGACATTATTATATGGAAGTGAATCATGGACAATAGGCGGGTCTGCACAAAAATCACTGGAAGCAGCAGAAATGTGGTTTATTAGAAGAATGTTACGAATCCCCTGGACAGCAAAAATAACTAATGAAGAATGTAAGAGAAGAATTCGGGGGACAACAAAAATCGTTTTAAAAAATAAGAAAGAGAGACAATGTACTTTCATAGGACGTGTAAGAGGGACTTTGAAAATATTGTAACATGAAAAAAATAGAGCGAAGAGGAGCAAGGGGACGACCAAGAGAAATGATACTGGACAGTCTGACGGGATGGTGTGAGAGGAGATCACCAACTGAGCTGATGGCCTGCATGAAGGATCGTGTACTCTGGAGAAGCATAATAGCCAGCGCAAGTCAGCACGGCACCTGATGATGATGATGATGTTGATGATGATGATGACGATGATGATGATGCTGCTGCTGCTGCTGCTGCTGATGATGATGATGACGATGACGATGATGATGATGATGATGATGATGATGGACTCCAAGAGCATGCATCGTGAGTCCCCCAGGGGCATGCTTCGCTGGGAGTGGGCCAACCTAGACTGCCAGGTTGCAGAACTCATATGGTTGTACTGCCCTGAGCATACAACATTCCAGGCTGGTGAGTGAGTAGAAAGACTGGGCGGCACGACATCCATGCAAGCTGTGCTGAGACTATACTATTCCGACGTCTCTGAGGTTGTTATGAACACATTTTGTTGAGAGAATAAACAGTACACCACCAGAATAAAGGAGCTATGGTTGAGGAGAGTGATGTATGGTGGGGAACATGGAGTGAGAGAATAAGCTCTCTCTGTAGGCGGAATTGAGGAACCTACAAACAAAGGGACACACACTGTACACACCTCACGTTATTACTGAAAGTGGCTCGAAGTAGATATAAGAATGTCCTTGCAATAGGACGTTTATGAGATCATTCGTATCCTTGGAGCAAGGGACTTTCTCGATGTGTATTTCATTAGCTAGGACTTTCTCTGTGTGTATTTCATTAACTAGGACTTTCTCGATGTGTATTTGATTAGCTAGGACTTTCCCGATGTGTATCTGATTTTCTAAGACTTTCTGTGTCTTTATTGACCATATAAACTTCTCTTACAGATACAATTGAAATAGTGAACCCCTGATAAGACAGTAAACATTACGATAAGACAGCAGATAGTAAAATAAGACAGTAGACAATAAGATAAGACAGTACACAGAATCATCTAATGAATTCTCAGAATGATAAACACAAAGGTAGGAGTAGATATATTCGATTATGGTGAATAAATTAAGGAAGTACTACATGACATTTTCTTCTTGACCGCCTGTTATAAGTATATTAGGAACTTATATTAGTATGTCTGTACTTTACCTAGAATTATGTGGAAGAAGAAGAAGAAGAAGAAGAAAAAGAAGAAGAAGAAAAAGAAGAAGCAGAAGAAGAAGAAGAAGATTGATTGACTAATGGATTGATTGATCTTTATTTCAAAAGGGTTAAGAATTGGGCACGCAGGCCCGTCTGACATTCTGCACTTTATAATACATCTTTCACTCTATTCCAGACATTCTACAAATATGCTGCTCATGTAACAAACATAATTAACATTGAAGCTGAGAGACATAAAATAAAATATAACATTTACGTTTCGCTCTTAAACATTCACTCAGTACAGAAGTAACTACATACATATATAAATGACTATCTACTGAAGACACATTTCGGAACTATTCAGAATAAACAATTACCTGTATTCGGTGTCTGTAAGAGCAGTTTAAGATAACTTTTAAAAGAAGAAGAAGAAGAAGAAGAAGAAGAAGAAAATAAACTCATATTCTCTTACTTATTATTTTTCTCAAAGATTTCAACTAATGTTATTGTTATCTGTTTTTATTTCACAGACGCAACAGGTAAGACAAAAATTTCCTGTCCAAAACATTTCATTGCACAGGTAATTTGGACATATAAATTAGACAGGTATGTTATGAAAGTAAATTAACCCAGAAAATTAGAAGAGAAAAAAGGTAACTTTCAGTGACGATATAAAAAGGTAAACTAGAAAGTTAAATTATTACAACTTGTTCTTTATTTTAACGTCAGGCGAACTGGACTTGAATATGAAGTCACAATGTGTATGGTCGAAGTCGTACCAGTGTGATAAAGATAATGTTTACTTTCTTTGAGATGTTAACACGTTGTAGACCACAATCAGAACTGAGCAAGAGCAGAAAAAAAGAAAAGGGGAAGCATTTGTGGAAAACCCTTGTGGAAGCCCCATGTGCCCTGGGCACTTAAGGTTCAGAGAGAGACATATACCGTTTATAAAGCTAGACGTAGAACTCCGTTATAACTAATACAAATACATTCACACTTAGTGCAAACGAGTGGAAGCGTTTCACATCCGAGTGCTCTTATTTGTCAGAAGATCACTATTTGAAACAGAGGTATAGATAGATAGATAGATAGATAGATAGATAGATAGATAGATAGATAGATAGATAGATAGATAGAGATTGAATGATGAAATAACTGCCCCTACTGCTTATTATCAAAATTATTTATTGTTAATTTTTATTAAGATTTGCATTACGGCAATGGCTTACGACATTATATAATGTAAAATTATATAATGTAAAATTATATAATGTAAAATTATCTGGCATTATATAATGTAAAATTATCTGGCATTATATAATGTAAAATTATCTGGCATTATATAATGTAAAATTATCTGGCATTATATAATGTAAAATTATATAATGTAAAATTATCTGGCATTATATAATGTAAAATTATCTGGCATTATATAATGTAAAATTATCTGGCATTATATAATGTAAAATTATCTGGCATTATATAATGTAAAATTATATAATGTAAAATCTGGCATTATAAATGTAAAATTATCTGGCATTATATAATGTAAAATTATCTGGCATTATATAATGTAAAATTATCTGGCATTATATAATGTAAAATTATCTGGCATTATATAATGTAAAATTCTCTGGCATTATATAATGTAAAATTATATAATGTAAAATTATCTGGCATTATATAATGTAAAATTATCTGGCACTATATAATGTAAAATTATCTGGCATTATATAATGTAAAATTATCTGGCAGTATATAATGTAAAATTATATAATGTAAAAGTATCTGGCATTATATAATGTAAAATTATATAATGTAAAATTATCTGGCATTATATAATGTAAAATTACATAATGTAAAATTATCTGGCATTATATAATGTAAAATTATCTGGCATTATACAATGTAAAAATATATAATGTAAAATTATCTGGCATTATATAATGTAAAATTATATAATGTAAAATTATCTGGCATTATATAATGTAAAAGTATATAATGTAAAATTATCTGGCATTATACAATGTAAAATTATCTGGCATCATATAATGTAAAATTATCTGGCATTATATAATGTAAAATTATCTGGCATTATATAATGTAAAAATATATAATGTAAAATTGTCTGGCATTATATAATGTAAAATTATATAATGTAAAATTATCTGGCATTATATAATGCAAAATTATCTGGCATTATGCAATGTAAAAGTATATAATGTAAAATTATATGGCATTATATTATGTAAAATTATATAATGTAAAATTATCTGGCACTATATAATGTAAAATTATACAATGTAAAATTTTCTGGCATTATATAATGTAAAAGTATATAAATGTAAAATTATCTGGCATTACACAATGTAAAATTACATAATGTAAAATTATCTGGCATTATAAAATGTAAAAGTATATAATGTAAAATTATCTGGCATCATACAATGTAAAATTATATAATGTAAAATTACATAATGTAAAATTATCTGGCATTATAAAATGTAAAATTATATATGTAAAATCTATTTGGCATTATACAATGTAAAATTATATAATGTAAAATTATCTGGCATTATACAATGTAAAACTATATAATGTAAAATTATATGGCATTATACAATGTAAAATTATATAATGTAAAATTATCTGGCATTATACAATGTAAAATTACATAATGTAAAATTATCTGGCATTATACAATGTAAAAATATATAATGTAAAATAATCTGGCATTATACAATGTAAAATTATAAAATGTAAAAGTATATAATGTAAAATTATCTGGCATTATACAATGTAAAACTGTATAATGCAAAATTATATAATGCAAAGGTACACAATGTAAAAATATATAATGTAAAATTATGTAATGTAAAATTAACTGGCATTACACAATGTAAAATTATACAACGGAAAACTATATAATGTAAAATTATCTGGCACTATACAATGTAAAACTATACAATGTAAAAGTATAAAATGTAAAATTATATAATGTAAAATTATGTAATGTAAAAATATATAATGTAAAATTATATAATGTAAAATTATCTGGCATTATACAATGTAAAATTATATAATGTAAAATTATACAATGTAAAAGTATCTGGCAATATACAATGTAAAATTATATAGTGTAAAATTATATAATGTAAAATTATCTGGCATTATACAACGTAAAATTATATAATGTAAATCTATAGAATGTAAAATTATATAATGTACAATTAGCTGGCATTATACAAGGTAAAATTATATAATGTAAACTTATATAATGTAAAATTATCTGGCATTATACAATGTAAAACTGTATAATGCAAAATTATATAATGCAAAGGTACACAATGTAAAAATATATAATGTAAAATTATGTAATGTAAAATTAACTGGCATTACACAATGTAAAATTATACAACGGAAAACTATATAATGTAAAATTATCTGGCACTATACAATGTAAAACTATACAATGTAAAAGTATAAAATGTAAAATTATATAATGTAAAATTATGTAATGTAAAAATATATAATGTAAAATTATATAATGTAAAATTATCTGGCATTATACAATGTAAAATTATATAATGTAAAATTATACAATGTAAAAGTATCTGGCAATATACAATGTAAAATTATATAGTGTAAAATTATATAATGTAAAATTATCTGGCATTATACAACGTAAAATTATATAATGTAAATCTATAGAATGTAAAATTATATAATGTACAATTAGCTGGCATTATACAAGGTAAAATTATATAATGTAAACTTATATAATGTAAATTTATATAATGTAAAATTATATAGTGTAAAATTATATAGTGTAAAATTATATAATGTAAAATTATCTGGCGTTAATGCTACACACTGCAGATTATGGTGATTGTGTTCTAACCGTGGTTATGTTTCTACTCAGATCCTAGACAGTTCCTGCCCACGATGCAGATCCCACTTTTCCTGCCCCCACCCTGGAAGCCAGACCCATAATCCTTGTCTAGTTATTAAATCATCATCCTATAAAAAATAAAAACAAATTTCCCCAGACTTGAAACCCCCCCCCCCGCCCACTCTGAGCATCCGCTCTCTTCTTTGAGAACCACTAATGGAACATAAGCCACAGACCAACGCTCTTCACTTGCCTCCTACTGGCATCTTTAGCTACACTTTTTTTCCATTCTCTAGTTTATCTTCTTTCTACAGTTCTCTAGTATACATTTTTTCCTTTTGGCCTGTGTAGAATTGTTCATCTTTCAAAAGCCTGACATATTTGTTAAAGCAACAAATATGTCCACTTCTTCTACAAACTATTTTAAGTCCCACAGTCTCATCATAACATACAGTGTGAAATAAACACCGTTCTCCCCGTATCTTACTTTATTACTATATCCTTTCAGTGCATTTGGAAGATTACTATTCGATAACGATCTCAGAAGCTCTTAGTCTCGATTGGTTCAGAAGATTGTTATAAAAGTTGTTAAAGATCCCGCTTAAACACGTTCACCTACCATTCGTAGATCCTCAAGTTAGCTTTGAGTACACTTCTGTGTTCAGTTTTACTTCCTCCTTGATTGGCGCCTCTGTTTGTTCGTAGATCTGTGCACGCATTCATTTGTTAGATGTTATCCTAGAACAGAGGTTCTCAGCCAATGGAGAATACTCCCTCTTCGAAATTTCTCAGGTGGGAATTTTAGAGTTTCCTTGGGGGAATACATGGACCACAGATTCAAACTGTTTCAATATTGGACCACCTTAAAACCTGGAATACAACTTTTAAGTCAGGCAGTGAGAATGACATTCTGACATTTTGTCGAAAGAGTGCACGAAGAAAAAAGAAAGTTTGACAATAACTGTACTAGAATTTTGCAATGATTTTGCTTACTACAGTCTTGGAGAAGGAGTGTACGGGCACTAATGACAATTTTCTTCTAATTAGAAAGTTTTGATTCAGACATAATTTAATTATATCTAATGCTTCGTCTGGGCATTTGGTCTAGAGTTAGTGCTTTCTCATTCTGCACTTTTCCTTTGCTTTATTCTGCCAGTCAGCTCCAGAGAAAAACACGACCCACAAATCAGAAAATCCAGCAGAGTTCCAGCGCATGCCAGAAGGTGGCTATGATAAACGAGCATGCTGTCAGCTATTTTCTGCTATTCTAAGTCTCCCATTATAGTTAAATTTGGAACTTATATTAGTATGTCTGTATTTTCTCTAGAATTAAGTGAAAGAAGAAGAAAAATAAAAGAAGAAAGCTTGTATTCTCTTACTTACTATTTTTCTCAAAGATTTCAACTAATTTTGTTTTTATCTGTTTTTATTTCACAGGCCCACCAGGTAAGAGAAAAGTTTTGTGTTCAAAACATTTCATTGTAAAGGTAATTTGGACATATGAATTAGACAGGTAAGTTTAGAAAGTAAATTAACCCAGAAAATTAGAAGAGAAAAAAGGTAACTGTCAGTGACGATATAAAAAGGTAAACTAGAAAGTCAAATTATTACAACTTGTTCTTTATTTTAACGTCAGGCGAATTGGACTTGAATATGAAGTCACAATTTTGTATTGTCATAGTCGTACCAGTGTGATAAAGATAAAGCATACGTTTAGTTGAGATGTTAACATTGATTATGGAACACCACAATTGACACTTACTACAAAAAGTTTTAATTTCAGTCTTTAGATAGGAAGGAAACTATACCATAGAATCTTATCACTGGCCCAGTGATTATTCACCTATTTTGGGTCGTGGCTTCCAGGTCTGGTAAGAGAACAGCTTTAGACTTCTTTGAATCAAAGTAAAGCCATAAGCAGAATACCGACGATACTAAGATTTGTTTGTAATCGAGTCGGTCCATTTGGTGATCAGTGGACCCTCAAATTTTTTCTATGGATACCCTGTGGGATCCATGGATACCAGGTTAAGAACCACTGCTTTATGCTTCTGTATCGAAATGCTGAAAAGGAAGAAAATTACTGGCAACTAACTCCACCATCGCCATCAATAAGAACGCCACCAAAAAGTATCGCTTACATCATTGCAATCGTTATAACCTGGCTCTAAATGGTATAACTATCAGACCAAGACCTGGACATTTCTTTTCAAAGCCTGAACCCCCCAGAAGTGTATAGGTATAGGAGGAAAAACTGGCGAAAGATCAGGCTACATGGAGCGTAACCATGAATCTAGATAACAAGTATATGAGAGCAGAAAACAGGGAGACATAAACCGAAAATGACTTTTAAGTCAGACAGTGAGAATGACATTCTGATATATTGTCAAAAGAGTGCATGAAGAAAAACAGTTTGACAATAAATGCCCTAGAATTTTGCAAAGAGTTTGTTTTACTACAGACTGGAGAAGGAGAGTGCAATAAATATAAATGTGCGGACATTAATGACACATTTCTTCTATTTAGAAAGTTTTGATTCAGACATATTTTAAGTATACCTCTGCTTCGTTTGGGCATTTGGTCTAGAGTTGGTGCTTTCTCATTCTGCACATTTCCTCTGTTTTATTCTGGCGGTCAGCTCCAGAGAAAAACACGACCCACAAATCAGAAAATCCAGCAGAGTTCCAGCGCGTGCCAGAAGGTGGCTAGGATAAACAAGCATGCTATCAGCTGCCCTCGCATACGTTTCCTAGGATATTTTCATTTGAGAACTTTATCAATGCCTTTGAATCTAACGAGCCACCGAAAATTCCCTGGATTTTCCTGTGATAGGGCAGTGTCGCTCAGTGATAAACATAAGAGAGAGGGGGAAACTGCCTGGCATAGAATAAAAATATTTACAGTAACAATTTCTTCCCACTTGTCTGGGAGACATTAGCTAGAGATGTGATCTATTTTCTTTGTAATATTTGTCTATAAGTAGCCAGGTAAAAATGTGATTCTGTTTCTTGTAGTACCTGTTTGTGAGAACCCAGGCAAAGACGTGATTTTTCTGATGGACAAGTCTTCAAGTATCGGCGCCCAAAACTTTGAGAAGCAGAAAGAGTTCAGTGCACAGCTGACTCGAAGATTCTTCATCGGTACCAACAAGAGCAACGCTGAGTACCTGTTTGGTACGGTCTTGTTTGGCTACGACGTGGTTAAAGTCTTTGACCTGAACACCTACCTGTCCGACATCCCCTTGTTCCAGGTAAAATTGTCCCTGTCATTCGTTTCCAGTTCTGGCTTAGTCTCGTATTTATGGGATGGATATTTACGTGAACTTCTGCTAATACCTTTCCCACGCTGGTGGTCTTGTACAAGTGTATAAAGCACTTGAGACAGACAGGCTCTAATTCAGAGGCTCTGTTTCTAAACGCGGCGATTCAGGTACCTAAAATTATAGCCTTTTTAGATGAGGCTTCGACTCTCTTTCCTTTGGGTGAGAGTTTGCTGCACTCTCGAAACTTTTTCTTTCATAGTTTTGTAATGTGTTTGGGTCTGACCAGGACTGATAAGAAAAAAAAAGCGATTTACTTGTTACGGAGAACTGTACATTTAGTCCTGTCTGACCTTCTGAAATACGTGTTCTTTATTTATACTTTCATGTCCTGAATGAGTATAAATCAGTCACAAAGCTGTAGAAATGGGTACCTGACTCTATATGAAGCTATGGAACGGAAAACAGAAAGGTGCGATACAGATGACATCAATCTTTAGAGTGTTAACAGGACAAGGACACTACGGGCACGAACACCTCGTCCTTCGCTGCCTCAGAAGATACGAGTGCTCTTCCATATACTTTTATTTATGTTTTTATTTATTAAAGGGCAGAGTAACAAAGTTATCTTGTTTAAGTAACAAATTTATCACATTTGAGTAACTCTCACGTTTGAGTAACAAATTTATCATATTTGAGTAACATAGTTATTATGTTTGAGTAACAAATTTATCATGTTTGAATAACAAATTTATCATGTTTGATTAACAAATATGTCATGTTTGAGTAGCAAAGTTATGAGATCGCCCTCCTAGAATTTCCTCCTGTTACATTGCTGGGTCCAACAAGGAGTGTTTACTTGTTAGCAGGTTCATCTTAATCCAAGCTAACAAAGAGTGTTTACTTGCGAGCATGTTAATTTTAATCCAAGCTAACAAAGAGTGTTTACATGTGAGCAGGTTCATCTTAGTTCAAACTAACAAAGAGTGTTTACTTGTGAGCAGGTTCATCTTAGTTCAAGCTAACAAAGAGTGTTTACTTGCGAGCAGGTTCATCTTAGTTCAAGCTAACAAAGAGTGTTTACTTGTGAGCAGGTTCATCTTAGTTCAAGCTAACAAAGAGTGTTTACTTGTGAGCAGGTTCATCTTAGTTCAAGCTAACAAAGAGTGTTTACTAGCAGGTTCATCTTAGTCCAAACTAACAAAGAGTGTTTATCTGTTAGCAGGTTCATCTTATTCCAAAATAAGAAAGAGTGTTTACTAGCAGGTTCATCTTAGTCCAAACTAACAAAGACTGTTTACTAGCAGGTTCATCTTAGTCCAAACTAACAAAAAGTGTTTACTAGCAGGTTCAGCTTAATCCAAGCTAACAAAGAGTTTTTACTAGCAGGTTCATCTTAGTCCAAACTAACAAAGAGTGTTTACGTTTTAGCTGATTCCTCTTAATCCAAGCTAACAAAAAGATCTGTCTCAAATGTCTTACCAAGAGGTTCCGTAGCTCGAAACAGGACAGTCGTTCCCTGCGTATCCTCCTAATCACCAAGGCAGTGTCATCAACTAAGTAACTCGCAAATTGAAATATTTTATCAGTCACAGTTATCAGGTAGTGGTTAAGTATATCCTTAGATAGTATCATCATCAAACTTTATAATAGTTGTATGTAGGGGGCGCTGGGAGTTATTTCCGCATGCGCAAAGCAATAACAAATTGTCTACCTAACTGTTAGTGTGTACCAAAGAAAAACAGAGAAGTGTAGTGCAATTTTTGTGGGCTAAAGGACATTAAGTTGAGGACATTTATATGGAAATGATTACAGTTGATGCTGAAAAGTGTTTATCACGTAAAGTATAACTGGGTAAAAGAGTTTTCTCATGGACGCACCGAAATTGTTGACAAAGTTCGCCTTCTGCGGGGAAGGTTGTGCTGACAGTGTTCTGAGATTATCAAGGAGTGTTGTTAACCACGTCCCAGAAGTATGGTGACGGTGTGAATTCTGTATCGAATTGTGAAGTTCTGTCGATGCTACGGGATGCAATTCGAAGAAAACGTCCTGGTCTGCTGACTAGAGGTGTGCTTCTCCTTCATGACAATGCCAGACTACATACGGCTCGGTTAACCCAAGAGAAAATTAGTCAGTTGGGTTGGGAAGTTCTTGAACATCCACCCTATATTATTAACTTAGCTCCAAGTGATTTTCACCTATTTGACCCATTGAAAAACCACCTTGGCGGGAGAAGATTCTCAAGTGACGACGAGGTGGAAACAGAAGTAAAAAAAAAAAATGGTTCAGAAATCTGACTCCCGGTTTTTACGCCATGGGGATTGCATCACTGATTATACGATGGGACAAATGTATCAATGTTGATGGCGATTACGTTGAGAAATAGGGGAACAATTTAGGTTAAAAATTAAAAGTTTTCAAATTACTGTCCCATTTAGTTTTTTGTTTTTTTTGTAACAGGCATTTGCGAGTTACTTTGTGACTTCCCCTCGTGTGTGTGTGTGTGTGTGTGCAGTTAAAAATAAAAAAAAGAAATGGAAGTCAGAACATTTGAGTTAATAAGCTTCATATGTCTAACTATTTAAGAGTCGTCATGGATCATCTCTCCATCGGCCATTTTCTCGTCTCTGAGACAGAGAGAGAGGCAGAGATAGAAGGAGAGAGAGAGAGAGAGAGAGAGGAGAGAGAGAGAGAGAGAGGAGAGAGAGAGACTGATCTTTATTTCCAAAGGATTTTAGAACTTGTCATGCAGGCCAGTCTGACATTCTTCCCTTTATCACATGCGCCTTCTCTTTGTTCCAGACATTCTACAAATATGCTGCGAATATAACAAACATAATTTATATTCAAAAGCTGAGAAAGATAAAATAGAATGAAACATTTTTACCTATAACTCTTTTCTATGCACTCAGTACAGAAAGTCACTACATATATGTACAATCAGTTTATCTCGCAGTCTCACACAATCAATATCTACCAACTTATTATTCATGAAAAAATAATCAGTTAAATCAGGACCTGTCAAAACAGTCTCAAATAACAAGTGAAATAACAAGTAAAATAAGTAAAATAACAAGTCAAATAACAAGCCAAATTTATGAATCATTGAGCCAATGTAGTCGACATCAAGTGTATGGTTATTGGAAAGAAGAGAGAGAAAGGAGAGAAAGAAAGAGAAATATAAATAGAGAGAGAGAGGGGGGGAGAGAAAGAGAGAGAGGGAGAGAAAGAGAGAGAGAGGGAGAGAAAGAGAGAGGGGGAGAGAAAGATAGAGAGAAAACAAGAGAGAGAGAAAGAGCACATTCACATACATACGTCCTAAAATTTAGGTTAGTGAGTACAGTATGTGAATATATTACAGTACTAAATGAGAGAGAGGCAAGAGAGGATACATTCACATGTGTATTCACAGACCTAAGTTTGAGTACACATGTATCTGTGTTCTCTCTCTCTCCCTCACCGCCCCCCCCCAACATTCCATCTCTCTCATTTCATTACTGTAAAGTCTGTTTCGCAACTATTCTAACTTTGCGTTAATTATTTTTGTTGACATCTTAATGTGTATAACTTTCACATCAAATTATATCATAGTTATAATAAACACAGGCATTGACTGGGTACATGGGACCCAACTAGAAGATCTTGATTTTGCTGATGACATAACTCTTATCAGTAATAATGTGAATTTCATGCAAGAAAAAAAAGATAGCCTGTCTTCACTGGCAAGCAAAATAGGACTTGACATTAACAAGGACAAAACAAAAATAATGAAACTTCCTCTCAATCAAAATGGAAAAATACACATAGAAGGGACAGATATTGAAGAAGTCAATCAATTTGCATACCTTGACAGCTACATAGACCAGGATGGTGACACTAGAATGGAAGTTAGGATCAGAATTGCAAAAGCAGCATCAATCTTCAAGAATCTTGAGAACATATGGAATTAAAAAATTATAAGCACAAAAACCAAGTTAAGACTATTCAGTTCAAATGTAATATCCACCCTCATTTATGCATGCGAAAGCTGGAAAACAACTAAAGAAATAGACAAGAAATTAGACTCTTTTGAAAACAAATGCCTAAGGAAAATATTCGGCATCAAGTGGAATGAATTCAAGAACAATGCAGAGATAAGACAGATGATTGAACAACAACCAGTCTCATGGGTGATCAGGAAAAAGAGATGGACATATATTGGTCACTTGATGAGAAGAAATGATCAGAGAATCCCAAAACAAGCTATCAAGTGGAACACAACAGGCCGAAGAAAAAGGAGCAGACCGCCTGAAACTCTGAAGAGGACATTATTAAGAGAGGCCAAATTAACAGGCATAAAATCCTTTGATGAGGTTGAAAGACTCGTCGAAGACAGGAAAACTTGGCGAACTACTTTGCGAGCCCTATGTGACGTTTAACGGCACGGGAAGGATATAAGATATAAGATAATATATGTATTTATAACACAATCGCATATTATGCATAGTTTGATATTGTTCACAGTTACTGTGATCAGTGTCAAAGATTGGAACCAAATCACCGCAGATGTTGGGTGGGGGGTTTGTTGTAGAGAAAAAGTATTTATATTAATTTTAAACTAGTTATTTCATCCATAATGCACTTTGTTTCTTTCTAATTTTTAATCAAACACAGGCGCTATTGAAAATTGGTTACACTGGTGGAGGCACATCAACCCATCTGGGTCTAGACTATGTCGTGAACAATAATTTGTTTGATACGGCGAATGGAGGAAGAAACGATGCTGAAAACTACCTGGTAGTTTTAACTGACGGCCAATCAAATTCGCCACCTTTGAGTAAGAGAATTGTGATATTGACGCTAGCATAAAACCTGATATGACTGTTTTTGTATGTAGCGATCAAGTAAATACAAAGTTAATTAAGAGGGTGCTGGAGTGGTGCAGTGGTTTGTAGCTCATCTCTTTCTCCGAGGTTGCCTGTTCAAGTAAGGCAGGACGCAGTTAAGTCAGCCAGGTGTAGAAATGAGAAGCCATGTCCATCTGGAGCTTTGGAAGAAAGGCATCCCAGGAGGAGTCTTTTTTATTTTTATAAAAATATAGTGCACTGTTTCCGTTACAAATGTGTTTTATAAATCTGGTTTCTTCTTCTCTAATCCCCCCAACCTACCTTTAGTTACCTCTTATGATATGGGAGGTAGCCTAATTATCTCTCTCCCTCAACCTACTTTTAGTTACCTCTTATGATATGGGAGGTAGCCTAATTATCTCTCTCCCTCAACCTACCTTTAGTTACCTCTTATGATATGGGAGGTAGCCTAATTATCTCCCTCCCTCAATCTACCTTTAGTTACCTCTTATGATATGAGAGGTAGCCTAATTATCTCCCTCCCTCAACCTACCTTTAGTTACCTCTTATGATATGGGAGGTAGCCTAATTATCTCCCTCCCTCAACCTACCTTTAATTACTTATTACGACCTGAAAGGTAGCAGAAACTGCATAGCCCTCGGACATAAAACCACAACCTACAGTCACACCAGACTTTAGACACAGATCATAAGAAGTTTTGGAGTGAAAGTCCAGAGAGCCACCGACAGCAATCAGAGCGTGTTTCAGGTGTCACATCAGGATAGTGCCAGGTCCCACTTTGCCCGTCATATACAGTAGTTTCCGGCAAATTCGGGTCCGTATCATGCAGATTGGCTGGGAAATAAAATTAAACATAGAAAATATTTGGGACATAATAAACGCCATGATAATTTAGAGAAGACCGTCTTGGAAGGATACATAATGGGAAAAAGAAAGAGAGAAAGACAAAGGCGAAGATGGCTGCAAGACATCGTTGATGATCTGCAAATGGACGCATCGGCAACAGGCCATCTTGCTTTGAACCGAGATGCCTGCAGGAGAGCTGTTAGGAAGGCAAACAAAGTTCCGCAAGGGGCATGCAAATGTCTGATCATGCAGATATTAGCTCTAACCAGATAAAAAGAGAGGAATTTGAATGGGTTGGGTTTGTTCTTCTCGACTACTCGCTGTTGAAGGGGCACGGTGACCCTGTTTTCACTGTTTTTCTTATTACAGACAGAATTCAGGAAAACAAATCAGCGTATAAGACAGTGAAAGAATGATTACATTAAAAACAGCGTATGCGTTCGCATGTGAGATCTACTTTCTGTGTTTGGATAGGGAACGTATCAATACTTGACTCTGGAGCCAAACATAGATCCCAACAGTCTTGGCTCTAATATAAACTGTATTAAAACATTATGAGATATAACGGGCTGTCATGTAATGCAGTAACAATCTGGACTAAATAATAACCTATAGCTAATTATTACGGCCATATCGCACGGCTTGCTTTCCCCTAGTGATCACTCAGAGACTGGTACATTCCGTGCGTAACAGAGTCCAGGTATGTTTCAGTGTAGACTTCAGACATGTCTCAGTGCACAAGGTGGTCACCTGCGATATTAACATCGCCATGTCTGGAAGTAGTAAAACAATAGGGATGGTTGGGGCTGGTGGGGGGAGAGACGCACTGAATCAAAACTCAGAAATGACCTCTGATTTAACACATTTTATCCATGATTGTTGGAAAGAATCGTTATCACAAACACATAAGTACCGTTGAAAGATTTTTAAAGTTTATGTTTGATTAACTTTTTATGTTTGTTTAACTTTTTATGTTTGCTTAACTTTTTATGTTTGCTTAACTTGTTATGTTTCATTAACTTTTTATGTTTGCTGAACTTGTCATGATTAATTAGCTTTTAAATGAACACTTTCTATATTGATCGTCACAACTGCAGTGCTAACTTGCTTTCTGCTATTATTTAAAAGTGACTGTAAGCGTGTCTCCTTATCTTGCAACTTCTTATTATAGTAGTGAGCTGTTCTAGTCTCCTATCTCCCACTTTAATGACCTGCCTACGGCCACATCCACTTACGGCCTAATTCCCCACTCTCAAATGGGGTAGTAAGTCGGAGAATAACTGCTTATATAATAACATTAACAAACATTAGCAAATTGTTATTATTTTTTTGTATCTGAGTATAGAAAAACCTGTGTAATGATCTATCTAAAATATACGTTGTAGATACTTTAATGATAGAATATACGTTTTAGATACTTTGATGATAGAATATACGTTTTAGATACTGTGATGATAGAATATACGTTTTAGACACTTCGATGACAGAATATACGTTTTAGACACTCTGGTGATATCTTTCAGCACAAACAGCTGCAGCACGTGTCAGAAGTGTGGCTAAAATAATATGCGTGGGTATTGGTTCGGGAGTAAACAATGCAGAACTTCAAGGCATCGCGGGTACCTCAGCAAATGTCTTCAACATTGCAAGTTTCAACGTCTTGGACCAGGTGCAGAACAAGCTGTCAGAAAGGATCTGTAGAAGTAAGTGAAGACATGAGATAGAATAATGGGAATTCATAAAACCAGGCAGAAAAGGAAAACTTCGAGGATAAAGAAGTCTTTGTGAGAATTTGAAAAAAAGAAAGACTTTAATTAAATTAATTATGTTCCTATCAGGCAAATAGCTACCAAAATCACAGGCAAAGACACTTGCATATATTTATTTTATACTGAAAATCTAAAAGCTGAAATCCTAAAACCACAAATTAAACCACAGAGACACTTTTTATCTTATTTTTAATTTTTCTACAAACAATCTCTAAACAAGAACTAACAAAAATCTAGTTACACAATATATCAGATAACAAGAAAAAAAATTCCAAAAACTAACGAATACATTTAGCGCACCACATCAGTGAAAAAGAGAAAAAAAAAAACTAACAAAAGACCAGTTACTTAACAGAACAACTAGAAACACACAGAAACACACAGAAGACTATACGTTCAATAGAAAATTTATAAACCCAGACTAAACAAACGGCTTGTTATACAACAGAGCAGTTACAAGAACAAGAAATAGCAGAAGAATAGTTACCATCAGCACAGCTAAGAAAAAGGAACTAACAGGTTCAATTATTCAACAGAATAGTGAGAAAAAAACCCACAAGAACTAACTTTAAAAAAAAAAAACTAGTTTCCCTGCAGAAAAGTAAAAAAAAAAAAAAGAATTAATAAAACTCCAGTTTTAAAACAGAAAAATCAAACACAATCAAAAATAGCATAAGGCTCGTTATATGAGGGAAAAGTTTTAAAAAAAGAACGCGAGAGAGTGAGACAGTAGGTGATTGATTGATTGATTGATTGATTGATCTTTATTTCAAAAGGGTTAAGAATTGGGCACGCAGGTCCGTCTGACATTCTGTCCTTTAACATACAACTTCCACTCTGTTCCAGACATTCTACAAATATGCTCCTCATATACCAAACATAATTAACAATAACATAACTACATATACATACAAATGACTAACTACGTACACATATAAATAACTAACTACAGCCGCATATAAATGACTAACTACATACACATATACATGATTATATGCCAAACAAAAATTTCATTACTATCAGAGAGAGAGAGAGAGAGAGAGAGAGAGAGAGAGCGAGAGAAGGAGAGAGAGAGAGAGCGAGAGAGATGGCGACAGAGAGATTGCAAGAGATTGATTGATCTTTATTTCAAAAGAATTGACAGTGAGACACAGAGAGAGAGAGAGAGAGAGAGAGAGAGAGAGAGAGGATATGTGTGTGAGATAGAGACAGAGGAGAGATGTAATGTATTTTATAGTGTTGTTTCATTTATAAAATTATCGATTTATTTTCAGTCCCATAACGAGCGCAGTGGCAGGAGATACATTTAGGTACGTAATCATATTGTTATTATAATACACAGTCATCTATAACTACATACAACACATACACATAAACACAAATCTATAAACAGAGACATCTACTAAAATGAGGAGTCACCAGACAGAGAGCGACTGTTCACGAGGTCGAAGCATCGGTCTCAGAGGAAACGAGGGTTACAAATAAACATAAAAAAAGAATGTGCAAGGAGAATAAAGCTTACAACACAAACTTTTCTTGCTGACCTTGTATGCAAATTGTAACTGGTCGTTACAGCAGTGACAGAAATTATCGATTTATTTTAATAGATTAATAGATCTGTCGTGGTATCTGCCGTGTGTCACGCGTGTAATTCGCTTCGGTGCGGTCTCTCTTCAATAAGAATCCTAAAGGGTAAGGATTACTAGGTACATGAAAAACTATGGACTTTTTAGTTTTGTTCCAAAATATTATTTGCCAAATAATAAGTGCGTCTTATAGGTCAGTGTGTCCTCTATGGAGAGGACATGCACTGTGCGTGAGTGTGTATATGTATGTGTTTTATAGAAGTATCTTTCTATGCCTTATACGGCAAGAAATATTGCATAACTTTAATCTATATTTCTGTTTGTATCTAAATCTATATAAGTCTATATTTGTCTAGGTGTTTGTATGACTGTATGTATGACTGCTGTTAATAGTTCTATTTAAGTATTTCTGCTAGTCACTGCCAAATACTAGAGTTAGTAAAGTTATGTTACTTTCTTATACACGCCTGTGTAGTTTATACACTCTTACACACGCCTGTATTGATTATATACTCTTACACACGCCTGAATAGATTATACTCTCATATATACGCCTGTGTAGATTATACATTCTTACACATGCCTCTATAGATTATACACTCTTACACACGTATGTATAGATTATGCACCTTTACACACGCTTGTATAGATTATACACTCTTACACACGCTTGTAAAAAGTATATATTCTTACACACGCCTGTATAGAATCTACACTCTTACATACGCCTGTATAGATTAGACACTCTTACACACGGCTGTTTTGATTATACACTCTTACACACTCCTGAATAAATTATACACGCTTACACACACTTGTAAAAATTATACATTCTTACACACGCCTGCATATATTATAAATTCTTACATACTATTGTATAGGTTATACAATCTTACACACTACTGAATAGATTATACACTCTTGCACAATTTGAATAGATTATACATTTTTACACACTATTGAATAGATTATACACTGTTACACACTTTGAATAGATTATACACTCGTACACACTATTGAATAGATTATACACTCTTCAGACTAAATAACACAAAGAGACACTTACTCCAGCGCGACACAACAGCACCATGAGACTAACTCCTTCTACATGCATGAAGTCTTTATTAGATGGAACATGATGATGATGATGGACGATTATGTGCACAGATGAGTGGCATGTAATATCTCTCAAACTCAGAAGAACATGAAGAATAATTCCCGGCAGCTACACTTCGCCAACGAACAATTATCGCCATATGAATTATCAATATAAATCCTTACCACAGCTAAACTACACGATGAAACGGAACAATATTACACTACAACCTCTCATGACATTCTGACTGAAAACTGCCCCGAAATCTCGAGATTTCTCGAATCTGAAGATTTCTCTCTCACCCGCCCAGCATGATTCAGGTCAAATATGTGGAAGGTGAGACGAGGGGAGATAATCTGATAACACGTTTACTGGTCATTATGGGCCATAAGCCTTTTAAATCCATGCTTCCACAATTATCTGATGAGTTGTCTATCTTTGCTCAAGAAACAAACTATTACACCTGTGTGTATGGGGTGTGGGGATGTATGTGTGAAAGTGTGTGTGAGTGTTTTACAATAGAAATTAACACAAGATGGTAGGAACAGGATGTAGAGTCTTCCACGTGAACATGATTCCAGTAACTGCATTCGAGTGCGCAAATTTGGTGTGGGCGGAATCAAGATGTAGGGGAGATAACAGAGAAATTTATAACAGATGGTAACTGTCCCGGGGGACATCACTGTACAGCGGTATATACACGATACACTGACGCTCAAATGATGCCATGTTTACAAACCTTGGGAGAAGCCTTTACATTTATGCACGGCAACCCAGCCCCTCGTAGAACAAGAGTAACCACGGCAGTTCTCCAGTAGAACAACATTCATGCTCTGCGTTCATGGTCTTGCGATGTCACCTGACCTTGACCCTTTCGAACATCTATGGGACGTGCTCGACGGCCATGTCGGAAATGTCTCAGGTCCACCGCACACTATTGTTTAGCTTGAAAATGGACTCAGGCGTTCTTGGAATAATCCTCCCCAAGCTTCGGTCCCAAACGTAATCCACTAAATGAGGCGCCGCTGTACAGCTGGAACTGGTGCAAGAGGAGGATATCCACTCAATGAGACGCGGCTGTACAGCTGGAACTGTCGCAAGGGGAGGGCATCCAGCAATTAGGCGCCACTGTACAGCTGGAACTGCTGCAAGGGGAGAGCATCCAATAAATGAGGCGACAGTGTACAGCTGTTACTGCTGCAAAGGGAGGGCACACTTGTTATTAACTGAATGTGTCTTTTCATGTTGATCCCCTTATCCCTGTGTTTTCATGTCGATCCCCTTATCCCTGTGTTTTCATGTCGATCCCCTTATCCCTGTGTTTTCATGTCGATTCCCTAATCCTTGTGTTTTCATGTTGATCCCCTTATCCTTGTGTTTTCATGTCGATCCCCTTATCCCTGTGATTTCATGTCGATCCCTTTATCCCTGTCTTTTCTTGTCGATCCCCTTATCCCTGTCTTTTCATGTTGATCCCCTTATCCTTGTGTTTTCATGTCGATCCCCTTATCCCTGTGTTTTCATGTCGATCCCTTTATCTCTGTGTTTTCATGTCGATCCCTTTATCCCTGTGTTTTTGAACTTTAATTTCGCTGAATTCTCCTCCCATACTAACACACTAATCATTGCAGCTCGTCAGAACATTTCCTTGCTATCCGACACACCAGATCCAAATACACCAGTTTTTGGGAGGGGGGATATGAGTGTTAACTTGCTTTTTGTTTATATATTTAAACGTTACTTCAAAACAACTTCTCGCAACATTAAGACTGAACTTCTTTCATAATCACAGGTGAGATTCTAGTTTATTTGTTTGTTTTTTTTTTTTTACTTTGTTTCGTTTTTATATTTCTTTATCTGCCACACACATCACCTGTTCTGCCCAGCCAATGCATCACATCATTTGTGTATTGAGAGACAGTTGCCGAGATGTGACATTTTTATCTTGTTAGTGTAAGTTTATTTATAAATGTTTTCTTGGAGTTACTTCCCCTAGCATTATAGTAACGCGTGCACTAGTTGTTTTAGCATCTCCATCATTGAAGTATTGTATTCTTTTCTTTATTTATGAACATACACATACATAGTTCTGAACGTTCCTTGTCGTATGTGATAGATTATAACACTAATCTGTTATATTTCCACAGAAGAAAAGAGATAGTTCAGACTTGATCTTGGAATCGATGAACATCTTATGAACTTTGACACTGCAGCCATGCTCTGTAATTTCAGAAGTCTGTATACTATACAGGAAAATATGATTAAACCAAAATAATGATAAATAAAGTCGCGTGGCTTTATGTTTTCATGTGGCTATATTGGTTATATGTGTAACTCTCTCTCTCTCTCTCTCTCTCTCTCTCTCTTTTCTCTGTGAGTTTATCTAACGATTAGTATATGTGCACATAAATGCTGCAGTAGTAATTTTGGTAATCTCGTATCTATTTGAGTATAAAATATGTATTAGGATGTGGAAACATTTACATAGCGTGTGCTTAGATCCATTATACAGTTGATTCTATTTCATAAGTGGTGTTATGTAATTTGACACGTCATTGTATTCTTATTATCACGTACTGGTTGTACTAACTCACATACTGGTTGTACTAACTGAACGTACTGTTTGTACTAACTGAACGTACTGGTTGTACTAACTGAACGTACTGATTGTACTAACTCACGTACTAGTTGTACTAACTGAACGTACTGATTGTACTAACTGAACGTATTAATTGTACTAACTGAACGTACTGGTTGTGCTAACTGAACGTACTGGTTGTACTAACTGACGTACTAGTTGTACTAACTGAACGTACTGATTGTACTAACTCACGTACTAGTTGTACAAACTGAACGTACTAGTTGTACTAACTGAACGTACTGGTTGTACTAACTGAACGTATTGGTTGTACTAACTGAACGTACTAGTTGTACTAACTGAACGTACTGATTGTACTAACTCACGTACTAGTTGTACTAACTGAACGTACTAGTTGTACTAACTGAACGTACTAGTTGTACTAACTCACGTACTAGTTGTACTAACTGAACGTACTGATTGTACTAACTCACGTACTAGTTGTACAAACTGAACGTACTAGTTGTACTAACTGAACGTACTGGTTGTACTAACTGAACGTGCTGGTTGTACTAACTGAACGTACTAGTTGTACTAACTGAACGTACTGGTTGTACTAACTGACGTACTAGTTGTACTAACTGAACGTACTAGTTGTACTAACTGAACGTACTAGTTGTACTAACTCACGTACTAGTTGTACTAACTGAACGTACTGATTGTACTAACTCACGTACTAGTTGTACTAACTCACGTACTAGTTGTACTAACTGAACGTACTAGTTGTACTAACTGAACGTACTAGTTGTACTAACTCACATACTAGTTGTACTAACTCACGTACTAGTTGTACTAACTGAACGTACTGATTGTACTAACTCACGTACTAGTTGTACTAACTGAACGTACTAGTTGTACTAACTGAATGTACTGATTGTACTAACTCACGTACTAGTTGTACTAACTGAACGTACTGATTGTACTAACTGAACGTACTGGTTGTACTAACTCACGTACTAGTTGTACTAACTGAACGTACTAGTTGTACTAACTGAACGTACTGATTGTACTAACTGAACGTACTAGTTGTACTAAGTGAACGTACTGATTGTACTAACTGAACGTACTGGTTGTACTAACTCACATACTGATTGTACTAACTGAACGTACTAGTTGTACTAACTGAACGTACTGGTTGTACTAACTCACATACTGATTGTACTAACTGAACGTACTGATTGTACTAACTGAACGTACTGGTTGTACTAACTGAACGTACTGGTTGTACTAACTGAGCGCACTGTATGTACTAACTGAAAGTACTGTTTGTACTAACTGAGCGCACTGGTTGTACTAACTGAAAGTACTGTTTGTACTAACTGAACATACTGTTTGTACTAACTGAAAGTACTGTTTGTACTAACTGAACGTACTGGTTGTACTAAATGAACATACTGTTTGTGCTAACTGAACGCACTGGTTGTACTAAATGAACATACTGTTTGTGCTAACTGAATGTACTGTTTGTACTAAATGAACATACTAGTTGTAATAACTGAACGTACTGGTTGTACTAAATGAACATACTGGTTGTACTAACTGAATGTACTGGTTGTACTAACTGAATGTACTGGTTGTACTAATTGAACGCACTGGTTGTACTACCTGAACTGGTTGTACTAACTGAACGTACATGACAGGGATAAAGAACAGAGTGAGAGACGAGCTTGCTTGTCTACTTCTTTAACTTTCGAATTAAAGTTAGTTCGTTCGTTAGCCTCTCTCTCTCTCTCTCTCTTCTCTCTCCCTGTCTCTCTTTTTCTGTCTCTTTCTCTCCATCTTTTCTATCCCTTTCTCTCTCCTTCTTTCTCTCACCCTCTTTCTTTCTTTCCTTCTCTGTCTTTATCTCGTTCTCTCTCTGTCTTTCTCACTCTCCCTCTCTCTTTCTTTCCTTCTCTCTCTCATCCTCTCTGTCTTTCTCTCTCTTTCTCTCTATCTTTTCTATCCCTTTCTCTCTTTCTCACTCCTTCTTTCTTTCTCCCTCTCTCTTTCTTTCCTTCTCTCTTTTTCTCTATGTCTCTCTCCCACTCTCTTCCTTTCCCTTTCTCTCTCTCATGTACACACACACAAGAAACTTCAGTACTTTAATAAAATAATCATTTTATAATCATTTCTGAAGAAACAATCTCCATCCACTAATGCCTGTTTCTGACCTTATATCTCCGTTTGATTAGTTCTCTTAGCTCTTCTTGCATCGTGTCTCGCCATCTTTGCCTTGACTTTATTTTTTTATCTTTGAAGAAGGACTTTTGTTTAATGCGTATCTCTAAGAGAGAAATATCCATTATGTCTGTAAAGTGACCTAGACATCCATCAGGTCATCTGGTATCAGAATACACTCTCTGATGGATGGCAGTCGCATTATAACTATTGAGAGCTATATAAATAAAAGTGAGAGATATATAATTTACAAAGAAGGAAGTATAATTTAACCACGAAATACAGCCAAAGAAGGAAGTATAGTTTAACCATGAAACAGAGCTAAACCAAGGAAGTATAGTTTAACCATGAAACACAGCCAAAGAAGGAAGTATAGTTTAACCATGATACACAACTAAAGAAGGAAGTATACTTTAACCATGAAACACAGATAAAGAAGGAAGTAAAATTTAAACATGAAACTGCTAACATTGTTCTAGTCGCAGTCGAAACATTTTGAAATAATTGTGTGTAATTGCCACTAATTTAATGGCAGAACGAAGTTCGTCTTAGCGCGTTTAGTTGTTTTACGGTACAATACAAAACTATGCTTTCTGTGGGGAGAGCCGTATTTATGACAATAAATGTTTAGCTGGTGTTAATACCTGCATGAAAGACACGTTTTTTTTGCCAGCGATATATTGCTGTCAGACTAGGGGGTTGGGCGTTCCATAAATAAAATAATTACACCTGTCAAGGTAATTTTTATTTCATTACCTGTATTTCTGCTTGTAGGTTTTTGCTTACTGAAGCATGAAGATTCGTGATAACAATTAAACAAGATCTATGACTCATAGGTTAAAGAGAAGAGTTAACATTTCTGTCCTACCGAATTTAGTGGTAATGAAAGTGGCTTAGACTTGTTCACAACATCTGTTACAGTATTGATTAAATGCTCGTTTAAAAATGTAAAGAGATTTGCTTTGTTTTGGAACATAGAAATTATGGATAGACAGTTATACGTGGAATATGTTGTTATGGTTATCCACAATAACATTTGCTAGAAAAGATTGTCTATTGAAAGAAAAATAAACGACGTGAAATTATAGTATTTTATATTTATAGTTATTTTTAAACAATGCAATAAGACATAATAGAAAGAGAGAGATAGAGAGAAATAGACAGAAAACAGGGAGGACAGAGAGAGACTGATTGAATGATTGATCTTTATTTCAAAAGGGTTAAGAATTGGGCACGCAGGCCCGTCTGGCATTCTGCCCTTTATCATACATCTTTCACTCTATTCCAGACATTCTACAAATATGCTGTTCATATAACAAACATAACTAACATTGAAGCTGAGAGACATAAAATAAAATATAACATTTACGTTTCGCTCTTACACATTCACTCAGTACAGAATTAACTACATACATTGCAAATGACTATCTACTAAACACAATTTTCGGGACTATTCAGAAAACAATTAATTGTATTCGGTGTCTGTAAGAGCAGTTTAAGACAACTTTTAAGTTTTATAATTCATGGAGGCATGTAGTCGACATCAAATAGATACTGGGAAAGCTTGTAGTTGTAGGAAGGAGTATAATTTATATTTTTTATATAGGATGGGAGGGTATTCCAAAGATGAGCAGCAGAATAACTAAAGCTTTTCTTGTAAAGATCAAGTCTAGGTTTTGGAAGACATATGTTGTTCAAGCATTGGCTGCACTTTGGGCTAAATTTAAATAGGTTCCATAGATAAGGCGGGGCATGCCGTGAAAGAATTTGATGTACTAACTTGGTTTTGTTGAAGAGGAACCTGTTCTTAAGAGGTAGTATTTTGATACGTTTGTGATGGTTAGTTGTTTGTGCTTGATCTTTGTCACTAATAAGCTTTACTGCTCGCTTTTGGAGTGAGCAAAGCCTCTTTGTATTTGACACTGAGCAACCATCCCAAACTGTTGAGCAATAGTCTAAATGTGTTTGTATATGACATATGTAGTATGTCTTCCTAGTGTCTTGATCGATGAAGTGCTTAATTTTAGCTAATTGGTATACTCTTTGTGCGATACGTTTTGTTAGACATTGCACATGAGAGTTCCAGGTCAGATGTTGGTCAATAATAAGACCTAATGTTTTGTGCTCGCTAACGTTTTCTATCTGTGATGTTTCTGTACAGAGCCGAAGTGCTGTTTTTGTTGCGTTTTGTAGTTTCTGTCTTGTTGTTATGAACATTGATTTTGTTTTATCGGTGTTTATAATCATGCCATTATTTTTGTTCCATCTAATTAAATTGTATAACTCGACCTGAAGAGTTGATCCTAGATTAACACAATCATAGTCACTGGTGTAGACTGTGCAATTATCGGCAAAAAGGTCACAAGAAGAGTGTTTAAGATGAGAAGAAGAATGACAGAGAGGAACAGAGAGAAGAGAGAGCTACAAGGAAGAGAGAAAATGAAAAAAGAGAAAAAGAAAGAAAGAGAGAATTAGAGAGACAAATAGAACGGGAGAGAGAGAAAGGGAAAACAAACAGAGAAAACAGACAGAGAAGGAGACAGAGAAAAGAGAGAACGAAGGAATGAAATTTTCAACGGATTAGGAATTGGACACGCAAGCCAGTCTACCATTCATCTCTTCATCATACAGCACAGCTTTCACACAGTCACAGTCATTCAGCTTGTGTTATTGAACATAAACAGTATGAAAAAGCAACAATTGAAAAAGTAAATAGTTAATAAACCACCTCTTCTCCATACACTCTACTTTTGATTTATGTAACAACCTGCCTTTGATAAAGTATGGAAAAAAGGTCTGTTGTGGAAACTAAGAAACTGCAATGTGAATGGAAGACTGTACAACTGGATAAAGTCCTATTTACACAATAGAAGAGCTAGAGTAGTAATGGATGGACACAAAAGCCAGAAAGTACTTCTGCGACACGGTGTACCACAAGGAGGAGTCCTTTCGCCTACACTATTCCTTGTATTCATTAATGACCTGGTCAAGGAACTTCCCTATGGAATCAAAGCGGCACTGTATGCAGATGATCTGGTCATGTGGTGTACAGATGAATATGCGACAGTTGCTACACAGAGACTCCAAAGAGCAGCAGACATCTTGACATGGACAAACAAATGGTGTGTAAGTATCAACACAGAGAAATCAAATACCACTCTGTTCACCCTCTCATCTAAACAGAAAGCAAGTAAGATCTTTGTAAATGAAATACCCTTAAGGATGGACAACCAACCCACTTACTTAGGAGTGACTCTTGACTCAAAACTGACTTGGAAACAACACATCAACAGTGCAGAAGCAAAAGCCAGAAGAAAACTAGCCATATTAAGAAATTGAGTGGGACTACATGGGGAGCTAGTGAAAGAATCCTCAAGAACGTATATCAGCAAAGTATTCTACCACATTTAGAATATGGCTCAACATCTTGGTGCACAGCATCAAACACTACGCTGCATAATCTAGACAAGGTTCAAAATCAGTCACTACGGATTATCACAGGTGCCATGAGGTCCACACCAATAGTAGAAATGCAGAAAATAGTTGGTGTTCAAGCGCTAAAGGAACGTAGAGACACAAAGGTCATGACCATGGGAGAAAAATTCCTTAGCTCTGTAAGCCATCAACTGAAGGAGAGATTCAATAACTTGGCATTAGGACGGCTTAAAAGAAGCAGCTTCATTCATCAGGCCAAGCGTATGCATAAGCTGATACCTGACCTTCCAACTGTAGTCACTCCATTATCATCTGTACCAGAGCATACACCATGGAAAGAAGCAGATTATACACAAATAACTATTCAGACTGAAGTGAAAGGTGTGCAGAATGGTGAGATGCAGAGCAGTCTTGTAAGATCAACAGCCACACTTAGTGTTCTAGATGACAAATATCCATGTGACACCTGGATACGTGTGTATACAGATGGATCTGCACATAATGCCATAAAGAATGGTGGGGCAGGAGCATATATTGAATATCCAAACAACACCATTGACAAGATTTCCATACCCACTGGTAAATACTGCAACAACTTTGATGCAGAAGTTAGGGCAATTATTGCTGCAGTTGAAAAACTATCAGACTCCAGAATTGATACATGTCCTGTAGTAATTCTCACAGATGCAAGATCAGTACTGGAGGCTCTTCAGTGCAACAAACTACCAGACCTTAAGGATGCCTTGTCAAAAATTGGCTTACAACATGGAGTCACTTTGCAATGGATTCCCTCCCACTGTGGGATACCAGGCAATGAGAAAACTGACCATCTGGCCAAAGAGGGCACTGAAATGGAGCAACCAGACATACCAGTCACCTATAATCAGAAGAAAAGCATGATAAAAACCTACAGGAAGCCACAAACACCACCACATGATGACTATCACATGCTAAACAGAAAGGAACAAGTCACCATCTTCCGTCTCCGAATAGGACACAGCCGACTCCGAAGTCATATGTATACAAAGTTTAAGGTTGGTACCACTAATCTATGTACATGTGCCCAGGTGCCCCAAACCGTGGAACATATCCTCCAGAACTGCATCAACTACGAGACACTGAGAAATAATTACTGGCCCAGTGAAACCACTAAAGAAGATAAACTCTACGGTTCCATACATGAGTTACAAAAAACAGTGAAATTTATCCAAGAGACAGGACTGCAGATATAGACAGACAGTGCGAACGAAGAAGAAGAAGAAGATGTAACAACCTGAAATAGACTTTATTACATTCTCAGTCATTAAAATCTAACAAGTTTATTGAACAGCATTATAAGACATACAACAATTAAACAATACTTTAAGCTAATGTAAACTGTGATAGCACATATACCTATACTGTTCATATAAGAAACTGATACATATATTAAACTGATACATATAATTACGCACATACAGTATATATAATTTAGAGAAGACCATACTGGAAGGATACATAATGGGAAAAAGAAAAAGAGGAAGACCAAAACGAAGATGGCTGCAAGAACTCGTTGACTATCTGCAAATGGATGCAGCAGCAGCAGGCCATCTTGCTCACAACCGAGAGGCCTACAGGAGTGCCGTTTGGGAGGCAAAGTTCAGCAAGGGACATGCAAATGAATGAATGAATGAGTATATATATATATATACACATACATTCACATGTATACACATAACCACATGTGCATATCTCCCACACACATACATATATATATATATACATACACATTTATACATGCATACATACATGTACGTGACAGGGATAAAGAACAGAGTGTGAGACGTGCTTCCTTGCGTACTTTTTTAACTTTGGAAAGTAAAGTTAGTTAGTTCGTTCGCCCCCCCCCTCTCCTCTCTCTCTCTCTCTCTTTCCCTGTCTCTCTATTTCTGTCTCTTTCTCTCAATCTTTCTCTCCTTTTCTCTCTTTCTCTCTCCCCTACCATTTAAAATCCATTGGTAATACTCCGTCCTTTAACTCAAACCCGTTTCATTATTTACTTGCTTGTAATTACATGCCTCCATAGAATTACCAGTACTCTCTCAACACGTGACTCGCCAGCCATCAAGTACTAAAATGACATTGTTAGAAAAGCAACTTGTTAGATATTGTTAGAAATTATTTTAATGTCTGTTAAAAAAAACATATGTTAGAAGATCTGTATTTACAATGTATTTTTGTTTATGTATATGTCTGCGTATGTATGTATGCGTGAGTGCTATTTTATTAGGTTAATTACTTCTTCTCTTTTACTTTGAATGTAATGGTTAAAACTTACACTATTTTAATATGTTTTTTCCTAATTTAATTTGTATATTTGTACTAAATCAAGCGTGTGGGAAGAATGAAAGATGGAGTGATGAAGGGCAGAATGTAAGACGGGCCTGCGTGCCCAATTCTTTAGCCTTGAAAAATAAAGATTATTCATTCATTCATTCATTCTCTCCCTCTCTCCTCCTCCTCTCTTTTTCTTTCCTTCTCTCTCTTTCTCTATGTCTTTCTCACTTTCTCATACATGTATACAAAGTACTCACAGACACATTATTAGAGAGACGTATAGCTAGATACTGACACAGCTTGACCCGTAGGGCATTCCTAAGGTGGGCAGCTGAGTAAGAAAAGCTTTTTCTAAACGTGTCAAGCCTTGCTTATGGGTGAATACAGTTGTTTAAGCGTTGACTGTGTTTTGGGTTGAATTTGGACAGCAACTACAGATAAGGTGGAGCATTGTGTGATATACTTGTATGCATTAACTTGGATTTGTTGAAAAGAAATCCCTTCTTGAGGGGTAGAATATCAAGTTGTTTGTCCTTATTTGTAATACATGCAGCATATTTGTCATCTATAAGCTTTACTGCTCTTTTTAAAGTGAGTAATACATTTTCTATGTTTGACATGAATCCACCATCCCAGATTGTGGAACAGTAGTCCATATGTTTCTGTATGTCTGATATGTAGTATATTTTCTTCAAAGTGTTTAATGTTGACAAATTTGGCACGCTTTTTGGGCAATGAGTTTGGTCAGATTGTCTACATGATGATTCAGCTGAGGTGGTGATTAATCATGAGACCTAGGGTTTTATGTTCACTAATATTCTCTATCTGTGAAGTTCCAGCATGGAAATGTAGTGTTGTTGTTGGTGAATTTGTTAATTTCTGTCTTGTTGTGATGAGCATGGAATTTATTTTGTCGGTGTTAATCACCAGTATTTTATTGTTGCTCCAATATATTCAATTGTTTATTTCAAACTGAAGAACTGACTCAAGATTAATACAGTAATTGTCACTGGTGTAAACTGTACAGTCATCAGCAAACGGTAACAAGATGAGTTTTTGAGGTGTAGTGCAAGATCATTGATGTAGATGGCAGAAAGCAGAGGATGAAGAATAGACCCTTGTGGAACATCATTATCAAACTCAAGTGAATTTGACTTATCGTTTCAGGGCAAACTAGCCTGTACTTTCTGTCTGTACGAAAGAAGGGATATAATAAGTTTTGTTAAGTTTCAATCTTTCTAACTAGGATTCCATGATCAAAAATGTGAAATCCCAAATGTTTTTTTTTTTAATTCAAGAAAGAGAGCACCAAATAATTTATCATCATTTATATTCTTACATCTTACATCATCTTACATCCTTCCAGTGCCGTTAAACGTCGCATAGGGCTCGCATGGTAGTTCGCCAAATTTATCATTTATGCTAGATAACTAATATTCTGTCATTTTTGTAAGAGCTGTTTGACGAGAACGTTTGGGCTTAAAGCCCGACATACGGTCAACAAGGTCATCATTTTCTTCCATGTGATGTTTTTCTAGGGGCAATAATAAAGTCGATAGAATAGAAATTGGGGTCTAGCTTCTGAACCAGATTTGAAAAGAAAACATATATTTTGCTATTTTGCTGCTTTCAAACTCTGAGGAAAATGATAATGTACAATGCAATGATTCTAAATGATTGTTAGTGTATCTGTAATTACTGGGGCTGAGTAGCGTAATATCTTGTTGCTAATTTCATCAAGCCCTGCTGTGTTGTTGTTCGTTAAAGATGAAACATAATTGTTAGCTTCACTAACTGACAGGAAAGGAATACTAGGCTGCTTTAGATTTGCACATTTACTGCCTCTGAGTGTATTTAATTACTGAAAGATCTTTATCCAGTATTCCAGGGCCTTATCGGGGTCAGTTAGTTGATGCACGTGATCTAGAGGTACTGTTTCTATTTCACAGACCATTATAAATCCAGTTTGTACTTCTGTTACACTTCTAAGTGTAAAACATGTGTGTTTATTTTTGAGAATTTAAAATCCGTTTTGTGCCCATGTGTAGCAGGCTGGATAATGATCACTCACTGGCCTATGAGGGATTTTACATGTTTTCTGGATGAGCTACACATATGTGATCAGTTAGTGTGGATGATGTTTCAATTACTCTGGTAGGTTTAGTGACAATTTTGGATAAGTTGTATGATATAACAATATCATTTCATGTAGCATTTGATTGCCTGGCCTGTAATCAATACGGGAATTTCCAAGAACAGTTATAACCTTTAACTTAAAAGACAGAAGAATCCATCATACTTGTAAAGTGACCATACCACGACGCTGTTGCATTTGGATTACGATAGAGAAACCCAATAAAGACTGCACTTTGCTTTGGAAGTTTGATTTCCAAACACATACACTCAGTATCTCGCGTCTCAAGGTCCGTTCTACAGCAAGAATGTGGACAGTGGTAACGTATACAACTAATCTTGTTTCAAGTTTCCTAGTAGGGTCACGTCGAAGTATACTATAACCGTCTATCCTAATATTCTCGTCAGTTATATTCTTATTTATACGACATTCTGAAAAGCCAAATAGATGTAAATTATGACTGACTATGTTCGTTGCCTCAGAAAGTTTATCTAACAGGTGATAAATATTTCTAATTGACCAACCCTGAGGCCATCCTTTTATAGCCACGCGTCAACTACCAGGGCAATTTTCTACAACTTAACAACAATCGTAGTAAGATTATGGTGAGAACTGTAACTGCAAAACGTGAATCAAACAATTTTCCAGACGATATCCAATGTATAACAATGAATACTCCATCATCATCACGTGCCAAGCCGGAAGGCGTAGACAATCATACTCCTCTATACATCTCGGTCCTTGGCGTTTCTAAGTAGCTCAGTTGCTGATTTCATTCGATGCACAGTGTCAGGCCTTCTAATATCTGTTCCCTCTGTCATCCTCTGCCTCCCTTTCCTTCACTTTTCCATTGTTATGATGTTTTCCCACTTCATCCCTTCTCATCACATGCCCCAAGAATGATGATTGCCTTTTCCGTATCTTTGTTATTAAACTGCTGTAGGTTTTTCAGTAGCTTGTCTCAGACACGGCTCATTTTGTCTGTCCGTGGGATTCTCAACATTTTTCTCAGGATCCAAGTCTCTGTTGCTTTCAAAGATTTACTCATTTTCCTGACAGGAGCCCATGATTCACATCCGTATAGCAAATAGTTTCAATATAACACTGTTGTACTTTCTTTCTGACAGTCAGTATAGCACTACAATACTCTCTTTCTGAAAGTCAGAACAGAATTGAAGTACTCTCTTTCTGACAGTCATTACAGCAATGTAATAATTTCTTTCTCACAGTCAGTATAGCGTTGTAATACTTTCTTTCTCACAGTCAGTATAGCACTGTAGTACTTTCTTTCTCATCAGTTGTTATCATTGATCCCAAGTATTTAAATTTGTTAACTACTTGCAATGATGTTCCACTGATATTCAAGGTACAGGCTAATGGGAACATCATTTCTTTTCTTTTTTGGGATAAAAGGGATGGCGACTGCAGCAAAACTGGTTTAAATAAATAATTTAGACAGAGGTGTATGGTGCAGTTTTACAAAGTGAGGGAGGAAGTGAGCAAGGTGAGAAAAAAACGAATAGAAAGTATGAGAATGTATAAATGAAAAACATACAACATCCGATATTTCGGCGTGAGCCTTATTCGAGAATACATACAAAACGAAATACAAACACATAGAACTTATCTGAAGCGTCTTGCTCCGGGTGAGAAGCAGAAATTTGTGTGGAAGAAGGAGGAGGAAAAAAAGGGGGAAAAGGGAGGGAAAAAAAACCACGCTGACTAACAGACAAAAGGTTCCCGATAGAGCCAATCATAACGAAGAAGCGGAGAGAGAGGAGGAGAACAAGTGGGAGAAAGGGGTTGGGGGAAGGCAATAGAAACATGATAGCCGCTAGAGGTGTCGGGGGGTCGGGGAGGGAAAAGGGGACGCGGAGAGATAATGAATGAAGAACTTAAACACCTACAGGGAGAAAATGTGAAACTAGTGGTTAGGACAAGACCAATATGTTGGCAGAGAAGGAAATAGGATGGTGGTAGGGAGGGATAGCATAGAGAAAGAAAGTAGAGTATAAAAAAGGCCTGTGAAAAATAAATAAGTTACAGTTACATTGTTAATTCCAGCTGGGTGGAGACAGCCAGTCTGGAAAATAAGGCGCTGTTCTAGGACCCTCCCAGATCGTACATCGGCGGAACAAGTGCGGATCGCACTAACCGAAATGTCCTGTTTGACCCTGTGGTTACCAAGGCAAAAATGTTTAGCCACAGGTGTCCAGGCCCTCTTGGAAATATCATTGAGATGCTGGCGAAATCGATCTCCTAACCGTAAGCCAGTTTCCCCTATGTACTTCAAACCGCAACGGTTGCACATGATAACATAAATAGCATTTCGTGAATTAACAATGTCTTCAGTTTTCTGTAACTTATTTATTTTTCCACTTCCCTTTTTTATACTCTACTTTCTTTCTCTATGCTACCCCTCCCTACTACCATCCTATTTCCTTCTCTGCCAACATACTGGTCTTGTCCTATCCACCAGTTTCACATTTTCTCCCTGTAGGTGTTTAAGTTCTTCATTCATTATCTCTCCGCATTCCCTTTTCCCTCCCCTCCCCCCCGGCACCTCTAGCGGCTATCATGTTTCTATTGCCTTCCCCCAACCCCTTTCTCCCACTTGTTCTCCTCCTCTCTCTCCGCTTCTTCGTTATGATTGGCTCTATCGGGAACCTTTTGTCTGTTTATCAGCGTGGTTTTTTTCCCTCCTTTTTTCCCCTTTTTTCCTCCTCCTTCTTCCACACAAATTTCTGTTTCTCACCCGGAGCAATACGCTTCAGATAAGTTCTATGTGTTTGTATTTCGTTTTGTATGTATCCTCGAATAAGGCTCACGCCGAAATATCGGATGTTGTATGTTTTTCATTTATACATTCTCATACTTTCTATTCGTTTTTTTTCTCACCTTGCTCACTTCCTCCCTCACTGTGTAAAACTGCACCATACACCTCTGTCTACCTTTTTTGGAATACAACCACTTTCTTATTTTTCTTATTGTTCATACTGAGTCTTTCTTGTCACTCTCCGCTACTACAGTATTTGACATCTCCTGCAGATATTTTATGTTGTTAATTCGTGTCATCCACTAATGCAAGTTATTTAAATAATACCCTCTCATTTGTGTTCCTGGAATGTCTATCATTGATCTCATGATGTTTTCACTATAAAGAGAGAACAGGTCAGGAGACATAATACATCCTTGTCTAACTCCCTGCTTGACTGTCTGATATCTTCCTATTTTATTCTCTAATTTAACTGTTGCCACTTGTTTCTAGTAAAGATAAAATTCCAGTTCCCATGCCATTAAGGCTTAATGGGGAATACGGTGTTAGGTCCCTATTTTCCATGACCTTCAGCACAAGAAGGCTGGCCGATTTACCTTCCCAGATTTCTCTGGTACCCGTTTATAGAGGCTGGGTGGACCCCGGGGCCTTTTTCAGTGTGTACCAGAAAAAAATACCAACTGCTGGGACTGAACCCGCTACCACCTGATTAGTAAACTGAGAGCCTAACCACTCAGCCAACCAGGCTACCACTTGTTTCTAGTATATATTTTAATTATTCTAACATCTTCCTGATGCTGATGTATCCATTTGCAGATTATCAACGATGTCTTGCAACCATCTTCGCCTTGGTTTTCCTCTCTTTCTTTTTCCTATTATGTACCCTTCCAAGACGGTTTTTATCATAACGTTTAATGTGTTCAAAATATTTAAGTTTTATCTCCTTACTTGTCTTTACTAGCCAGCCTTTTTCAATATTAAGTTCTTGTAGTATGGATATATTTTGTTCTTTTTGTGTCCATGATATTTGAAGAACTCTTCTGTAGCATTTACATGCAAAGGCATTTATGTGTTTCTCAGCTGCTTTGTTAAGTGTCCAGGTCTCACAGGCATATGTTGCGATGGGAAAGATGCATGCCCTTGAAAATTTTATTTTTGTAGTTCTGTCTGTTCCTCTCCACTGATTCTTTAATTTTTTTTTAATTTCTGAAGAGCGATAGATGACCTCCTTTTAATTTCCCTCAATATATCTCCATTATTAGTTAGTACTGATCCAAGATATTAAAAACTTCTTCCAGTTTTTCCTCATTGATACATATATATTTGGATATCAATTCATTTCACACAAATATTGGGCTTTGTTATATTTTTAGAAGGTTTTCATAATATTACAAGTCCTATACCCCAGCCGCAGTTATCTATTCCACAGCGAGGAAAGGAACTGGCCACCCTACCCCATAAGCTGATGGCTCGGTAAATTGAGGTCTCTAACGCTTCATCCCCTGGGGCATTTGATGTGGGACTATCTGTATCTTTTTACCTATCTTTTCCTCTACTTGAGAACATTTGTATTTCTCTCTGTTCTTCCTGCTCCCCCGCCCCAACCCCCCCCCCCTCTCTTTCTCTTTACTACCAACATAGCACACCTGACAAGTCTTCATTTAAACATTCACCATACTTCACTACGCCCAATCTATAACACTAGTATGTGCTCTCATCTTTGTCTACTGTTTTCACCGTATTATTATTTGTTATATATCACTAATGTGCATTTATTTGTTCACTTCATATCTTATTTCCTGCTTCGTATTTTTTATGATTAATTCCTAAACTAAAACGTTATAACTGATAAATTTGTTACTACTTTTGTTTCAAATTATGGTATTATTTTGTTATCACAATTTTTAATGCAGTGGGATTTGTACATTTATATATTTATTGTTATATGCAATTATATATAGCGTAGTGGTTAGATCATTCGTCTAGCAACGGAATTGTCGGGAGTTCGAATTCCCAGCTGCGCATGATTTTTTTTTCCGACCAGTACGTCTCCGAGGTCGACACAACCTTGTAAAATTGGTACCAGAGAAAATCTGGGGAAAAAAAAAGCAGCGAAAAAGGAATTGGACACGCAAGCCAGTCTACCTTTCTGCCCTTCATCATACAGCACAGCTTTCACACAGTCACAGTCATTCAGCTTTTGTTATTTAACGTAAAAAAGCATGAAAGGGCAAAAGATGTAAAAGTAAATAATGAATAAACCATATGTTGTATTAACTCTAGAACTGAACAGACACAAGCTCTACTACGAACTCTGAAAACAGAAATATAGGTAAGAGTAGAACAGCCAGAAGATTTTGGCTTGTCTGTAATAAGCTTAAGTTGCGAAAGAGTTAATAAACGAAAAGTCATCACACTTTTATGGCTCGCTAAAGTAATTAATAGTTTCTTCTATTCTATTTATAAATAATACATACATTGTTTTTGACTTGAACTATTTTCTAACACACACACCGATGTTTAAGAAGAGGACGAGAATAAGGAGAAAGAGAACTAGAAAGCAGACAAAAGAGAAACACCCAAAACAACGACTAATTTACCTAACTGATGGAACAGCCAAACCTAAAGCTAAATAGATCTTCTAACAGATACATAAAATAACGGGAGATTGAAAGGGGAGAGAACAGATAAAAAGTGTTATTATGTAGAACATGATGCTGGTAATGGCGCTGTACTTGGTAGAAGCAGTGGAGAAAAAATGGAACATTTACATAAACTGTTTCTGCGGGATTTGAAAACCAGTCATGCAGGTAATAAAACAATTTTAAAAAAACATGAAACGACGGAAACATTGTTAGATGATAAAATATGTTTACAACGACTAGATGTAAATGCAGAATTTATTCTCTCACGGTTGTATATAATCATGTTTGTGTCATTCTTGGCTGCCTTATTGAGTAGTCACTGGTAAGTTCTTGTACGTGGTGTTGTTATATATCACTAATGTGCATTTATTTGTTCACTTCATATCTTATTTCCTGCTTCGTATTTTTTATGATTAATGCTTAAACTAAAACGTTATAACTGATAAATTTGTTACTACTTTTGTTTCAAATTATGGTATTATTTTGTTATCACAATTGTTAATGCAGTGGGATTTGTACATTTATATATTTATTGTTATATGCAATTATATATAGCGTAGTGGTTAGATCATTCGTCTAGCAACGGAATTGTCGGGAGTTCGAATTCCCAGCTGCGCATGATTTTTTTTTCCGACCAGTACGTCTCCGAGGTCGACACAACCTTGTAAAATTGGTACCAGAGAAAATCTGGGAAAAAAAGCAGCGAAAAAGGAATTGGACACGCAAGCCAGTCTACCTTTCTGCCCTTCATCATACAGCACAGCTTTCACACAGTCACAGCCATTCAGCTTTTGTTATTTAACGTAAAAAAGCATGAAAGGGCAAAAGATGTAAAAGTAAATAATGAATAAACCATATGTTGTATTAACTCTAGAACTGAACAGACACAAGCTCTACTACGAACTCTGAAAACAGAAATATAGGTAAGAGTAGAACAGCCAGAAGATTTTGGCTTGTCTGTAATAAGCTTAAGTTGCGAAAGAGTTAATAAACGAAAAGTCATCACACTTTTATGGCTCGCTAAAGTAATTAATAGTTTCTTCTATTCTATTTATAAATAATACATACATTGTTTTTGACTTGAACTATTTTCTAACACACACACCGATGTTTAAGAAGAGGACGAGAATAAGGAGAAAGAGAACTAGAAAGCAGACAAAAGAGAAACACCCAAAACAACGACTAATTTACCTAACTGATGGAACAGCCAAACCTAAAGCTAAATAGATCTTCTAACAGATACATAAAATAACGGGAGATTGAAAGGGGAGAGAACAGATAAAAAGTGTTATTATGTAGAACATGATGCTGGTAATGGCGCTGTACTTGGTAGAAGCAGTGGAGAAAAAATGGAACATTTACATAAACTGTTTCTGCGGGATTTGAAAACCAGTCATGCAGGTAATAAAACAATTTTAAAAAAACATGAAACGACGGAAACATTGTTAGATGATAAAATATGTTTACAACGACTAGATGTAAATGCAGAATTTATTCTCTCACGGTTGTATATAATCATGTTTGTGTCATTCTTGGCTGCCTTATTGAGTAGTCACTGGTAAGTTCTTGTACGTGGTGTTAGTACCTATCTCATCCAGCACTGTCTTGTGTGTCCTCTCACTTCAAGTCTTCTGTAGAAGTTTAGTGTTGTTATGTCCTGTTTGTCTGTCAGATTCTGCGTGATTTCTGCTCTCTTATATGTGCTTTACTTATCTGAATGTGATTTATATAAAGATACAGATGTAACTAGAAACTAGAGAGAGTCGTTGAAAGATGTAACCACAACTAGAGAGAAGCATAGACAGATGCAACTACAAGTTGAGAGAAGCATAGACAGATGTAACTACAAGTTGAGAGAAGCATAGACAGATGCATCTACAAGTTGAGAGAAGCATAGACAGATGTAACCACAACTAGAGAGAAGCATAGACAGATGTAACTACAAGTTGAGAGAAACCTAGACAGATGTAACTACAAGTTGAGAGAAGCATAGACAGATGCAACTACAAGTTGAGAGAAGCATAGACAGATGTAACTACAAGTTGAGAGAAGCATAGACAGATGTAACTACAAGTTGAGAGAAGCATAGTCAGATGTAACTACACTTGAGAGAAGCATAGACAGATGTAACGAAAGCTAGAGAGAAACATAGACAGATGTTGCTACAAATATAGAGAAACATAGTCAGACGTAACTACAACTACAGAGAAACATCGACAGATGTAAGAGAGAAGGACAGTCAGATGCAATTACAAGTATACAAAAGCATTGACGGATGTAATTAGGACTAGAGAGAAGGATAGACAGATGTAACTACAACTAGAGAGAAACATAGACAGATGTAACCACAACTAGAGAAGCATAAGAAAAGTATAAAAAGTTGGAGAAAGAAACATAGAGAGATAGAACTATAGGTAAATAAAAGCACTGACACATTAAGCAAAATATTTTTTATTAGAGAAATAAAAACACATTTTGTAAAAAAACACTTTTTTCTATTGCCTACAGAGACCAAATATCGTCATCATGTGTCGGTTAGCAATATTCAACGTGCTTCTTATTCTGCCTATTTTGACATCAGCTCAAAGCGGTGAGTAATAGAAATATATGTGTTTGTTCTTTCCGAATGTTCTATGAAACTTTATGGAACTATTATATTTTAAGTTCTCTGTTTCTTGATCGTCTCAGTGGTGAAGTAGCTAGTGCACTAGTGCTGGTGGCGAATGATGTTGGTTTGCGTCCCTGGCCGGGAGATGTGTACCTGACTTCTTCTAGAGCTGATGTAGGAAAGGTAGCCAGGAGTTACAGCGACAAAAGCGCCCTCTAGAACGTCAAAAGATTTAGCAAAATAAGAACACTAACACCACAACCTCCATATGCTTCCATATCATACCACTGTTAGCTGTACTTTTTACCTTTCCCTGTGTTTGTTGTGTGTTACTGGACAATGTTCATGTTTTGTTTTTCTTCAGAACTTTGGTTATTTCCTGCATCTATTTTTCTTACATGTCCCCTAATTTGATGTCTTTGTTGTTTTTTTACTTACGGATGTTTTCTTTGCTGTTTTCCTTGTCTTGTCCTGTCTTGTCTTGTCTTGTCTTGGCGTGTCTTGTCTTGCCTTGTCTTGTCTTGTCCTGTCTTGTCTTGTCTTGTCTTGTCCTGTCTTATCTTGCCTTGTCTTGTCCTGTCTCGTCTCTTTCCTCATATACCTTTTGCTGTTGAGGGAACAAATAGACGACTTAATAGGGCTCGATAATTTGCTTAATATAATTGGACATTGAATGATTCTGTAATTTCCTCTCTCCATCTTTCGTGTGGGCGGCCTCTTCCTCTGTTACCTACAAATCTTAGTGTGAATGTTGTCTGTGATATACTGTCTGGTGGTAACCGTGTAACATGGCCAAACCATTTGACTTGCTGTTTCTGGGTATGATGTAATACTAGTGTTACTCCAACCTGTGCCATGATGGTGTCATTTTTTGTTTGGTCTCTTTTTGTCATATTTAGTATTATCCTTAAACATCAATTTTTCATTCTTTGTTTATTTATTAATTACTTTTATTTTGTTATTTCTTTCTTACAACTACACAAAAATGGTGAAAGCAATATCCAAACGAAAGAACGGACGACGAATCTTACAAACTCTTAATAAACGACAAAGCTATAATCTTCCAACCTAGAACAGAACATAATGCGGGTCGAGACACCATCTTTCGTAGTGGTTCCCAAACTGTGGTGTGAGGACCAGTGGTAGTCCTCAGGGGCAGTATCAAGTGATCCGTGGTCGATTTGATATTTAGTGTTATCTACAGAGTAAAAGTAATGAAGGGTAATATCATTACGATATCACATATAAATTACAGTTCTTGTATTTACTTATCAAAGTGGTACTTGGCTGTAAGAAGCTGGGAGTCTATACCTCAGATTGAAAGTTCTCTCAACAGATTTTGTCACGAGGAACAGATGCAAAAAGAGCATAACCTTTCCTCCAGACGTGCACACTATACAATCCACAAAGAGAAAATGACATGGCTGGACATCAGCTCCATTCAGAACAAGCTGAACTGCGATATGGAGAACTAGAGATATGGAGAACTAGAGATATGGAGAACTAGAGATATGGAGAACTAGGGATATGGAGAACTAGAGATATGGAGAACTAGAGATATGGAGAATTAGGGATATGGAGAACTAGAGATATGGAGAACTAGAGATATGGAGAACTAGAGATATGGAGAACTAGAGATATGGAGAACTAGAGATATATAAAAATAGAGATATAAAAATAATGAGAAATATAAATAACTAGAGATATAGAGAGCTAGAGATGTAGAGAATCAGAGATATAGAGACCCAGAGATATAGGGAGCTGGAGAAAAAATAGAATTAGAGATATAGAAAACCAGAGATACAGAGAACTAGAAATATGGAGGGCCATAGATATGGAGGACCATAGATATAGAGTACCAGAGATTGGAGAACCATAGATATAGTGAACCAGAGATATAGAGAACCAGAGATATAGAGAACCAGTGATATAGAGATCCGGATATATGGAGAACCATAGATGTAGAGAACCAGAGATATAGAGCACCAGAGATATAGAGAATCGGAGATGTGGAGAATCAGAGATATAGAGAACCAGAGATAAAGAGAACTAGAGATATAGAGAACTAGAGATATAGAGAAACAGAGGCCCTAATTTGATGTCTTTGTTGTTTTTTTACTTACGGATGTTTTCTTTGCTGTTTTCCTTGTCTTGTCCTGTCTTGTCTTGTCTTGTCTTGGCGTGTCTTGTCTTGCCTTGTCTTGTCTTGTCCTGTCTTGTCTTGTCTTGTCTTGTCCTGTCTTATCTTGCCTTGTCTTGTCCTGTCTCGTCTCTTTCCTCATATACCTTTTGCTGTTGAGGGAACAAATAGACGACTTAATAGGGCTCGATAATTTGCTTAATATAATTGGACATTGAATGATTCTGTAATTTCCTCTCTCCATCTTTCGTGTGGGCGGCCTCTTCCTCTGTTACCTACAAATCTTAGTGTGAATTTTTTCTGTGATATACTGTCTGGTGGTAACCGTGTAACATGGCCAAACCATTTGACGTGCTGTTTCTGGGAATAATGTAATACTAGTGTTGCTCCAACCTGTGCCCTGATGGTGTCATTTTTTATTTGAGCTCTTTTTGTCATATTTAGTATTCTCCTTAAACATCAATTTTTCATTCTTTGTTTATTTATTAATTACTTTTATTTTGTTATTTCTTTCTTACAACTACACAAAAATGGTGAAAGCAATATCCAAACGAAAGAACGGACGACGAATCTTACAAACTCTTAATAAACGACAAAGCTATAATCTTCCAACCTAGAACAGAACATAATGCGGGTCGAGACACCATCTTTCGTAGTGGTTCCCAAACTGTGGTGTGAGGACCAGTGGTAGTCCTCAGGGCAGTATCAAGTGATCCGTGGTCGATTTGATATTTAGTGTTATCTACAGAGTAAAAGTAATGAAGGGTAATATCATTACGATATCACATATAAATTACAGTTCTTGTATTTACTTATCAAAGTGGTACTTGGCTGTAAGAAGCTGGGAGTCTATACCTCAGATTGAAAGTTCTCTCAACAGATTTTGTCACGAGGAACAGATGCAAAAAGAGCATAACCTTTCCTCCAGACGTGCACACTATACAATCCACAAAGAGAAAATGACATGGCTGGACATCAGCTCCATTCAGAACAAGCTGAACTGCGATATGGAGAACTAGAGATATGGAGAACTAGAGATATGGAGAACTAGAGATATGGAGAACTAGGGATATGGAGAACTAGAGATATGGAGAACTAGAGATATGGAGAATTAGGGATATGGAGAACTAGAGATATGGAGAACTAGAGATATGGAGAACTAGAGATATGGAGAACTAGAGATATGGAGAACTAGAGATATATAAAAATAGAGATATAAAAATAATGAGAAATATAAATAACTAGAGATATAGAGAGCTAGAGATGTAGAGAATCAGAGATATAGAGACCCAGAGATATAGGGAGCTGGAGAAAAAATAGAATTAGAGATATAGAAAACCAGAGATACAGAGAACTAGAAATATGGAGGGCCATAGATATGGAGGACCATAGATATAGAGTACCAGAGATTGGAGAACCATAGATATAGTGAACCAGAGATATAGAGAACCAGAGATATAGAGAACCAGTGATATAGAGATCCGGATATATGGAGAACCATAGATGTAGAGAACCAGAGATATAGAGCACCAGAGATATAGAGAATCGGAGATGTGGAGAATCAGAGATATAGAGAACCAGAGATAAAGAGAACTAGAGATATAGAGAACTAGAGATATAGAGAAACAGAGGTGAACAGTCTTCTGTGAGAAAGGGTGACGTCGTTTTCTAAGCCAACAACAATGATAAAGAGATATGTCATTTTATTTTAACAAGAAATGTGTTTAATAAATATTTAACAGTGTAACTATAACTTCACCCTACCGATATTTTATGTCACATATCTCTATTTCTGTCCCAATCAGGTTGCAGTTCCGGAGGAAAAAAATACGTCCATCTTGAGACATTCACACACGCTAATGGCTGCGCTAAACTCCAGTGTCAAGATGGAACTGTTGTTACAACTTATGAAGGTAAGTACGAATATCACAGGTAAACTGGTTTAGTAAAGTTTGTCTGTAGAGAATTCATAGCATGGTAAAGGTATAGAGCACATGCAGGGTTGACGAGTATAATATCTGAGAGGTTTACGCACGTGGTAAATGTGACACAAATAAGTGACCTAGTTTCTAGGACGTAAAGAATACATTAACAGTGTTTCGTTACCACAAGAAGCGTGACGTCACAAGCTTGTAGATCATAGATTAATCTACCAGTCGGTTATCACGAGCTGCTGGTGGAGGTAGGATATGATCTTGTCTTGTTCTGGTACTTGGTTTGTCCTGTAGCATAGCGACGAGTTAACCTTACATACGTTGACACCAGAAAATGTAACCGTCCCCGCTGCCTTACCTGACCTGTAGTCTGGTAAACGAAAACGATCACCTTTCCCAAAACTATCCTCACTCTTCATGAGGGATTCACATGCGAGTCCCGTAATGTGATATATGTCATCGTATGCAAAAGATGCAGGATAACGTATATAGGTGAGACTGGACTCAGATTAGGGGACATCATGCAGGAACATCTATACGATATCACCCATCATGCTTCGAAACCAGTCCCGAATCTGGTAACAGCCATCAAATAATGTCACACAGATGGCACAAGCCACCTAGCGCTTGAGAACCGCTACATTCAGAATTATGGGACAATGGAACCACACGGGTTAAACTCTCTGTTCAGCTGCACCTAACATTCTCTTCTTCAACAATTCTAATCATCTCCACTAAGCTCCACTCCCTTCTTACTTGTTACACATAGTTCAGAACCTCCTCACACCATCATATTTCAACCTCCTTCCCTAACTATGATCATCCATTTCACCTTCTCTTGCTAGGTTAGCATTGCACCACTCTTTCTTCCCTTCACGGTTTCCCCACCCACCACCCCCCCCCTTACGACCCACCGACCACACATCACAAGTCTCCATTTAAACAATCTCTACGCCCTACCATTCTCATTTCTGACACACAGCGTCAGACAAGCCATATCCTCTTACAGTTACAGCTAAGCTCTCTATTCATTATTAATTTTTTAATAGCATTCATGTGAATCTATACTTTATCTCCTCTCTCTATTTCTTCGTCCTCTATGTTTTTGTATGATTAAGGCTCACGCTGAAACGTCTCAACTTTCTAATCGTTAAGTAATAAAGCTGCTCCTACTTTTTTTTCATAGTATATACATAGATATAGCGAACACGAGATATAGAGAACCAGATATATAGAGAACCAGATATACAGAGAACCAGATATATAGAGAACCAGAGATATGGAGAACTAGAGAAATGGAGAATCAGAAATAAAAAGAAGTAGTGATGTAGAGAACGAGAGATATGGAGAACCATAGACATAGAGTACCAGAGATTGGAGAACCATAGATATAGTGAACCAGAGATATAGAGAACCAGTGATATAGCGATCCGGATATATGGAGAACCATAGATGTAGAGAACCAGAGATATAGAGCACCAGAGATATAGAGAATCGGAGATGTGGAGAATCAGAGATATAGAGAACCAGAGATATAGAGAATTAGAGATATAGAGAACTAGAGATATAGAGAAACAGAGGTGAACAGTCTTCTGTGAGAAAGGGTGACGTCGTTTTCTAAGCCAGCGACAATGATAAAGAGATATGTCATTTTATTTTAACAAGAAATTTGTTTAATAAATATTTAACAGTGTAACTATAACTTCACTCTACCGATATTGTATGTCACATATCTCTATTTCTGTCCCAATCAGGTTGCAGTTCCGGAGGAAAAAAATACGTCCATCTTGAGACATTCACACACGCTAATGGCTGCGCTAAACTCCAGTGCCAAGATGGAACTGTTGTTACAACTTATGAAGGTAAGTACGAATATCACAGGTAAACTGGTTTAGTAAAGTTTGTCTGTAGAGAATTCATAGCATGGTAAAGGTATAGAGCACATGCAGGGTTGACGAGTATAATATCTGAGAGGTTTACGCACGTGGTAAATGTGACACAAATAAGTGACCTAGTTTCTAGGACGTAAAGAATACATTAACAGTGTTTTCGTTACCACAAGAAGCGTGACGTCACAAGCTTGTAGATCATAGATTAATCTACCAGTCGGTTATCACGAGCTGCTGGTGGAGGTAGGATATGATCTTGTCTTGTTCTGGTACTTGGTTTGTCCTGTAGCATAGCGACGAGTTAACCTTCACTTGGGTTCCTAGAGTAAATGTAAGGTTCCTAGAGTAAATGTAAGGTTCCTAGAATAAATGTAAGGTTCCTAGAGTAAATGTAAGGTTCCTAGAATAAATGTAATGTTACTAGAGTAAATGTAAGGTTCCTAGAATAAATGTAAGGTTCCTAGAGTAAATGTAAGGTTCCTAGAATAAATGTAAGGTTCCTAGAGTAAATGTAAGGTTCCTAGAGTAAACGTAAGGGTCCTCGCGCCACCTCATCTATATAGTTCATCCCTGGTAACTGGTCTAATTTGTCTCTATCTGTGATTTCTACTATTACTGTTATTACTTTTGTTTTATTACACAGATCAGTCACAAACCGATAGATCAATGTCTGTAGCATGGTATGAAGTGGTAGTCTAGCGATAATAGTTATAAATGCTTGTCACATGAAACAGTAATTTAATTTTACGTTTTTTTTTTTGGACAGTACCCGAGCCTTAAGATACCTTTAGGCTAACTGATAAACCGTCATTGCTTTAGCCTGATTGTTTTCTTTTGCCAAATCAATATACCAGCAAAACTTTGTGAATACAGCTACTAAACATACGAAGATAGTGTACAGGCCGAAAAGTAAAGACGAACTTGTAAAATGAGGACACACACATCTTTTGTGATGATGAATGAAATGCTGAACATGTTCTCAGTTCTGTTCCTCGTAGGACGCACTAAATGGATGGAGAAATATTTGTGTGATTTGTCACGTGACCTCAAGGATAGCAAATAAAAGTAACTGCATTGCAATAAAAGGAAATGTAAATCAACTAATAGATGTAGATGTGAAGATATCAAGATCTCGAGAGTTTAGACAGCGCTGATATAAGAAAGAGAAAATAACGAACGTCAATGAAAACATTTGTAACCTGTAAACAAAAAAAAAAGTTGCATGAGAGTATGATGTTATGAAATCAAGAAATAGAAATGACATGAAGCAAGATGAAAACTGTAGCGGCCGCGAGGTAAATAAACGTGATTACTAATGTATGTTGTGTCAGCCTGTGGCAAAGAGGTGGACAGGAAATGCCACAGAGTGGGCGAAGCATTCCTATTTCAACGTCAGACTTACGCCTGTACAAAGAATTCTACCGGGGACTACGAGATTGATCTAGCTCCACCCACGAAGTTCAACTGCACCGCAGAGGGGAGGGTGTTACAAGATCTGGAAATATTCAAGCTGTCTGACGGATGTAATAATTACCAGTGTGAAGATGGAGAAGTTGCTGCCATAAACCCTGAAGGTAGATATCAGTATTTGTAAGTTATTAATCTTTTAACAAATCATGCTGATCGTAACGCTATGCAAACAGAAAGATTGCTATGTTAATGGCGGATAAACTGAATTCAGTGGTCGAGAAACTGGTGCAGATAGCGGTAAGGACATGCGTTGCTAATATATGTCAAGAGAGGATGAAAGACAGAGGCATGAGGAGGGGAGGGGAGCCGGGTGGATAACCGGTAGAATTGGAGACTGCCAGAGACAACAATGGCCGGGACGGTTAGGGTTCAAACTCTTCGGTGGTTACTGAAATAGAGAGCAGAACATGTGAGGCTATACCTCCAATGCGATGACGCTAGTTCCTAGATTCATGAATTAATCTTGATTCTGGGGTTATAGAACCGGATCGGAGCTAACGACCGAAACTTATTTAAAGTCTTTGACTACCAGACAGTATCCACGACACACTAACATTGTGTGCTATTATTCATCATGGCCACCATGTTTTAAAGATGAATAATGCGTGGTCTATTTGTAGTATTTAATAAACACTAAAAGTACAGAGTCACAACTATGGGCAACAGCAAATAACTGGAAACATTTACAAAAATTATTTAACCTGGTTATAATAGAGTAAGAAATAAAAAGGGTGGAGAATTTGGATCTCGACCCCCAGCTAGAGTTCTGCTTTCAACATTCACATTTCTCTCCAACTTTAAACGGTTAAAGCAACAGCTTTATTCATAACCACAACACACAGCTGAAGCGATTCTGGATATAGCCACGTACAAGCCACAAAATAAATTAATTCCTTTTTTCCTCTTTTTTTTTAAGCGTTCTGCGTGACACTGGGAAATTTACATTTTCTCTTCTTTCTTGTATTTTCGTCCCGCATGTTTTTTTTTTTTCATGAAAAGGGCATAAACCGAAACGTTACAGCTGTGCATTTTGTTAATAATAAATAAATATGTTTCTATATCGTTTCTTTTTTTAAATACTCTAATTATTTCTTTCTGTAGCTTTAAAGCAGTTGTATTGTGTATGTTTATATATTTAGTTATATATACTTACTAGTTCCTTTAAGCGGCATTGCACGAGTACATACGAAGGGAGAACATATCTACCCCAAAGTAAACAATACTATGCGAACGTATGAAATACATACCACGAAGTTATAAATGCATTTATGTAATTCCATGGTTATACAGAATTAAAAAGTTCATGAGCTAGACTTCAGATCCAAATCAGTATACTGAGGGAACATTTTAAATATAAGGAAAGAACAATTTCACAAATAATAAATAAGAGATAAGCAGGTCACTAGTCGTATTTTACGGTATTCAGAAAAGAATACCAGACATCTGAAAAGTGATAAATTTACTCGTTTTAAATTAACTTTACAGAAAAAAAAACCATGCAATTCATCATATATATATATATATTATATATATATATATATATATATATATATATATAACGAGTATATCTATAAAAATGGATGTGTTTATGTATGTGTGTTCCAACTTCACTCTAGAACGCCTGGAGCAATTTCAGCCAAACTTGGTACACGTATGACTTACAATCTGAAAATGTATAATGTAGGGTTAACATGCCCCTATCTCTCGTAGGGTTCGGGGAACGAAGGGGGTGAAATGCTTTCCACTAAATTTAAGGAGAACAAAGGAATAGTCTAAGGGATATAATAGTGAAATAGACCGGTGCTGGTCTAAGATCAAAATGTGTAGCCTCCCATGAGGAGTCCAAATAGTTTTGATGGTCTAAATAATTATGATAGTCTCTTTGTGTTTTAATCATATTTGTAAAAATAAATTTTATTTTTTATTTATGTTTATATTAGCTTTTTATTATATTCTATAGTAGATTTCATAGATGTGTGACAATGTGCCGTTTTCTTATACTTTTTTTCAAATTAGATCGGGAGAGAGAGATGGAGAGAGAGGGGAGAGAGAGGAGAGAGAAGGGAGAATGACAGGGAGAGAGTTAGAATGAGAGAGAGAGAGGGAAAGAGAGATGGAGAAAGAGCGAGAGAGAGGTAGAGATATGCAGAGGGGAGAGAAATAGAGAGAGTGAAAGTGAGAGAGAGGGGGTGAGGGAGGCAAAGAGAGTAGAGAGAGAGGGAGGGAGAGAGATGAGGTTGCATAACTCTGGGACGCCTGGAGCAATTTCAACCAAACTTGGTACACATATAAACTTACAATCTGAAAATAATACCCTGGGACTACGACGCCCTACCGAAGGAAAGGAGGCCAGGAAATCACCGGGCAATGCCGAGTAATCAGCTAGTATATATATATATATATATATATATATATATATATATATATATATATAATGAAAGATCACATGCAGTCCTTCATCTCGTAATCTTGATGTGTTTTTGGAAATTTCCGTAACACTGTGACGATAAGATATATGATATCTCAGAATACCTTATTTTATCATGACACTTCGTTTTCCAACGGGAAATTTCATAAAGTAATGTATGATTCACAACGTCAAGTGAATAAAGTAGATAAGTAAATCTTACATTTCCGACCGACTGACAGTAAATGAAGTAATGGCATTATAAGTAAACATATCCTATTCTTTATTTACTACTTTTACTTAATACTACGCTGCCTGGTAAATCTGTCTTTGTATGTTATCTTCTCATGACGTTAGATGATACTTTCTTTTGAAACCACTTTCTTTTCTCTAAAACCTAGAACTGTGTAACAAATATTTTTAACAGAGACCATAAGTTGTGCACGATAACACTGCAAGGATAGTTTTAAAATGAATACATGACTTAAGACTGATATTTGTAAACTAATTCTGTCATGCAATTCTGGGAGAACAAATAATACTTTTTTTTTCGTCATTTCGTGAGGTATCCCTAAAGAAGGTTGGCTGCAATGAATCTCCACTCTGCTCTAGGTCTTGTCTTCCTAGAACACACCACCAAGCTTTTCCCTGTCAATCACTTGATGTTGTCCACCCATCTATGTCGCCACTGTCGTCCTCTTGTTCTTGTCCTGTCCATCTTGCCTTCAAGAAGGGTTTTCAATATAGTATTCCGCCTCTTGACATTACCAAAGTATCTTGATGTATTGCTTTTATGATTTTCAGTATTTCTTAATAGTTAACTATTTACACTTTATCCACTCTCAGTATCGATTACAAAATGTGTCCGGTAAGTAATGAGATTTATTTTATTCAGCCAGACATCAGCGCCTAGGGGGGGGGGGGGGGCGGATTCTCTGCGTCTGACGGTTATTGGGTCGATATCTCGTCATTTAGTTCTGAGCTTTTACAGAGTGCGGACCGCTTGACGAGTGCACAGCTGTTTAAGCGTCGAGTAACGGTCAAAATCCAGGGAAGTGTCGAGCAGCGATACGCGATAAAGTTTTGTGTTAAACTTGAAAAATCCGTGACAAAGACGCTTGTTATGATACAGAAAGCCTACAGGAAGGATGCTTTATCGAAAGAACAAGTATCAACAAAGGAAGAGAAGGCGTCGAGGATGAACAACACACAGGGCGCTCATTATCGTCTCACACTTGCTGATAAGGTGAAAGCGGTTTTCGACTCTGACCGGGGTCTGAGTCTTAGACTGATAGCAGATCAAGTGGGACTTCCAAAACCCATTGTGCATGAAATCGTCATGATAAATGCACATGCGGAAAATTTTTGCCACATTTGTTTCTACGTTTTTGAGGGACGAATAGAAGAAAAACTGTGAATCGGTTTCTCGTGAGATTTTTAACCGTGTGAGGAGTGAACCTGTTATTTTGGAGAAAGTGATAACCGGTGATGAAACGTGGGTCTTTGAGTACTATACGGAGACGAAAAAACAGAACGGCAAACTACCTAGTCTCCTCGACTAAAGAAGGCTCGAATGAACTATTCGAAGAGGAAATCGATGCTCTTTGTCTTCTTTTATTCTAAAGGAGTTGTCTATAAGGAGTTCTACCTCCCGGACAAATGGTCAATGCAACATTTTATGTGGAAGTGCTTAAACAGCTGAAGAACAGAGCCGCGCGAGTCCCCTTGGAGATCGCCAACAGCTGAGTTCTTCACCAGAATGCGATAAGCCATGTGTCGCTGCTAGTGAGAGGGCTTCTGGCGAAACAAACCGTGGCAACGATGTGTCAACCTCCCTAAAGCCCGGACTTGGCCCCGGCTGACTTCTTTTTGTTTCCCCGGCTCAAATCAAGCTTGAAAGGCCACAATTTTCGGACTGTTAATGGCCTGCAAGCTGCCGTGACGAGAGCTTTGAAAGAGATCCCTGTTCAAGACTTCCAGGAAAGCTACGACGCGCTGTATAACCACTGTCAACGATGTAATGATGCTCAAGTATGTTATTTCCAGGAATTGTCTGTATATGTAAGTATATCCTGAACAAATCACATTTTATAGAATCAATCCCATTACGCACCGGACAAACATTGTATAATTACTCTTTACTTTACAGTTAAAAGTAAATGTAGTGTAGTCAGTCAGTCATGTGCATGCCCCTTGCGGAACTTTGCCTCCCTAACAGCAGTCCTGTAGGCCTCTCGGTTGTAAGGAAGATGGCCTGCTGCTGATACATCTATTTGCAGAAATGTAAAGTAAAGTAATTAATGAATTATAAACAAGATGCAGTCTCTGGGACTGTGTTTCTTGCACTTACTTGTTTTTGGCCAACCGTTATTTTTGCTTACAATGGCAAATGTTATGTAACATTTTGAATGCGATATTATTTTATCCCCAGTGTTTTTTTTAACGCAGGCAGTAATGTCTCTTTCAGCCTAAGGTAGATTTAGAATATAACTGAAATCAGAGAAATTTGTGTGTATAGCGACGCAGAATATGTAGATTTTGCTTGGTAAATTCAGAAGCACTTCAGATGTTACAGAAAGAATTTAGCTCAAGAGTAAGGACTGCAGAGCATGACATAATATAAACGCTAATTAAATCGCTCCCTGAAACAGATTTCTGTATTTCTATAAGTAACACACTTCTGCTTGTACTCTTGCTTCTGCCAGAAGTCTATTCTTGTTATACTAAATTATTTTCCCTGCGACCAACGTGTTCTCTTTCTTGATTCTTATTTTACTTTTCAATCTTTTTCCTTGTTTCTTTGTGATGTCTACTTTTGTATGATTAAGGTGTAAACCGAAACATTACAACTGTGCGCTTGTTAACTAAGAATAATATTCCTACCTACATTTTTTCTTTAATTTTTAACTCGTGCAGGAGAGCATTAATAAGACATGCATTTCTGATGTATTTAACTGCAAACGTTCTCCTAACTTCAGCTTGTGGAAAAGAACTGGACGGAGAGTGTCATTTGGTGAATTCTTGGACTTTATCCAGCGGGAAAGTTTACAAGTGTGAGAAGAAAGTTGTGAAAGGAAAAGCCACGTATTCATACACAGAAATAAGTAAGTTAATTTCTAGTTCGAAAATGACCTTTCTTCTTTATTTCTGTTGATAGGTCTATTAATATCTTGTTATATGGAAGTGAATCATGGACAATAGGCAGGTCTGCACAAAAGTCATTGGAAGCAGCAGAAATGTGGTTTATTAGAAGAATGTTGACAATTCCCTGGACAGCAAAAATAACTAATGGAGACTGTTTGAGAAGAGCTGGAGATACAAAAAAAATCATGTCAAAGAAATAAGAGAGAGATAATGTACTTTCATAAGACATGCAATGAGAAGAGGGGGCATTGAAAATATTATAGCAACAGGAAAAATAAAATGAAGAAGATAAAGAGGAAGACCAAGAGAAATGATACTGGACAGTCTGACGGGATGGTGTGAGAGGAGATCACCAACTGAGCTAATGGCCTGCATGAAGGATCTGGTACTCTACAGAAGTATAATAGCCAAGGGCAGTCGGCACGGCACTTGATGATGATGATGACGATGATGATGATTAGGCCTGTTAATCATTTGTTTGTGCATCAGATCTGTTTGTTTGCCTGTTTGTTTTATTTTCTTGCATCTGAACCTCTATCTGCTTCTGTATCTGTCTGATCTGATTGGCTGCCTGTCTCTCGATTTAGTTCATAGTAACTGTCAATGTGTCAAAGCAAAAGATAGATATTTAATCAAATAATTCATCTACTTTCAGAACCAACGCCAGACCTAAGTGAACGTAAGTATATTATGATTTGTCACCTCACATTAGACACAGCTAATATTCAAATGAATAACACAAGACAAAGTAGTTCACTGAAGGTGATCAAATCTTCGTTACTTAGTCAAAATCTATACAGTAATATTCGTCATATCATAAACATGAACGGTAATATTCATAAGTCCAAGTCTTACCTATCATTTCGGTCAAAGCAACTACTAGAAATATGAACACCGATCCTTTTTTTCTGAGACAAAGCGTGACAAATAACTCGATAGAGAGGTAAAAAAAAACATCGTCTTTGCGTTCCAGAAAGTCTACAATTTCTACATCAGTTTACAATGACAGATGACACCCGCTCTGTAATTATCAACTGCCTTCCTGTGCTAGCAGTTTATTTTTTGTCACACCACGTTTCATTCCTAACCCCTTCATTCTTGACCAAAATACTGATTCACACTTGCCAGTGAACTCTTTTATCCGACCAGTCTCTGTTGTCAGATGTACTAGATGGGTGTATGCTTCAGTACTTCCACTGACCTCGCTTTAGCCAACTTACAAGAATACCCGCCTCATCTCTCGCGTGAATGTCCTTAACAACTTTCTCCGCCTGAAGGTCATTCATAAAGGTTTTGCCTTTAATTTTATTCCTGCCACAGGGAACTTCTACCCCATTGTTAGGTCTTGATATCCTTCAGGTCACTGAAACCAAATGTGCTTTTCAGCGCATGCGCTGTGTTATCGGGCAGCAAACTAGACTCCTGTTGATCCTTGATAAGCAGATTTCTCAACTTCCTGCCCAACTTCGCAACATCACATCTGACAACTAGCTCATCTATCGCCTGATCTGACGGACAGATTATTCCCTCTAAGAACAGGCAGTTCTGCCTACAGAACTGCCCACATCTCACTAGAAAATATCTACTATCCGCCTTACTCCAACCTCTCCTCTATTGTCTCTGCTCCCACTGAGGTTGTCTACATTCCTCCTGATATTTCACTGTCTGCTGATGAACCGTCTGTCTTATGTAAATGATTATAGTTTGTTCCTCTCGCCCCATCTGTCGACCAGTTCTCACTACTTCATGATGTCCATCTGTCGACCAGTTCTCACTACTTCAAGATGTTCATCTGTCGACCAGTTCTCACTACTTCAAGAGTCCATCCATTGACCAGTTCTCACTCCTAAAAGATGTCCATCTGTCGACCAGTTCTCACTACTTCAAGATGTTCATCTGTCGACCAGTTCTCACTCCATCGAGATGATCATCAACCTGCGCTGGAAATTCTATTTCCAAGACGTAGCTCAGTCTTCAACATCTCAGTCTGGTTCTGATGATGGCCTCTTCTCTCGTTTCACACAACAGCTGTCCTAATGGACACTGTCTGCCTGGACCTATACATTAATCACATCCTTCATGAAGTCAACAAGACACGCTTTCTCAGTGTACGACCCTCCAACCCCCCCCCCCCAAACAGACCAACGCGCACTGTCACACTTTCAGCATAGAGAAGATATCCTCATTAAAAATACCGGCAAAACCAATGCCATTGTTTGTTCGAGAAAAGATGTATACATTGAGGAAGGTATGACTCAGATGAATAATACATTCGGGATGGCATGACTCAGCTGAGAAAAGATTTATATATTTAGGATGACATGACTCAGCTGAGAAAGGATTTATATATTCAGGATGACATGACTCAGCTGAGAAAAGATTCATACATTCAGGATGACATAACTCAGCTGAGAAAGGATTTATACATTCAGGATGACATGACGCAGCTGAGCAACCCAACATTCTATGCATCTCGCTTTCAAGATCCGGATCTTGCCAACAACCATCAGGTTAGAGACACGATCAACGAACTCATCCATGACACTGGTCTTTCTTCCTCTACGTATTCCTGACAGATGCTTAGGGAATCCATTCTTTTATCTTCTTCATAAGATCCACAAACCAGGCAACCCAGTGAGACCTATACTGTCTCCTTGCTCCTGCCCTACAGAACAGATTTCTGACTTTCTAGACATCATCTTTCAACCTCATGTGTCTAGCCAGCCTACTTATCTAAAGGACACTAATCACGCTCTCCTTACATTTGACACTCTCACCTTCTTGTCTAGTCATACTTACTGTATCTTCACCCTGGATGTAGTGTCCTTGTACACATCCATCCCTCATGATCAGGGACTTTAGGCTATGGAGTTCTTTTTCAACAAAAGACCGGATCGTTCTATTCCTACTTCCATCATTCTGCTTCTTACGCGACTTGTCCTGGAACTCAACCTGTTTTAGATCAATGACCTTTATTTAGACCAAATCAGCAGTGTGGCCATGGGTTCTAAAAGAGGTCCCAGCTGCGCATGTCTCTTCACGGGACATTTGGAATAAAGGTCACATAATCTTATTGAGGACCTTTTCCATCTCTATAAAGCGCTACATTGATGATGACATCGGCGTCACATCCATGCCAGCGCATGACCTTTAGGCTTCATTAGACTCGTTCAGATTTTAATCCTGCGATTTCTACGCATTTTTTAAAGTTCATTTTTCGTGGTTCTATTCGTTATGTGGGTTATGTATGTGATCCTTGAATAAAGATTTTGCTGAAATATTGGATTGCTGTATGTCCTACATTTATATGTACACATCTTGCTTTCAGGCATTCTTGTATCTGCTCACTTTTCTCGCTCTTTGTAATTGCTGTAAAACTGTGCCATACATCTATCTATTTTCTTTATTAGAACTAGTTTTACCGCAGCTGTCATTTCGTTTTTGTAAAATCCATGACGGTGGTTTGACCCTTTCTACGACTGCTGAGCGAGTCAATTGATCTTCCCATTCACCATGGGTTTACTTTCTTAACTATGAATGCAACTTGAAATAGTTGCTGTAGGCGATATGTTTTACCCGTTTGTCTGTATCTGATATTTCAGAATGGGACATATAAAAGAGATAACGACTGCAATAAAACTGGTTCTAGTAATAAAGGTAGATAGAAGTGTATGGTACAATTTTACAAAACGATAGAGAGAGTGAGGAAATTGAGAAAAAGCAAAAATAGTAGAAAATATGAAAGTAAGATGAGAATATGCAAATGAGAATCATGCAACATCCAATATTTCGGCGTTTGCCTTTTTCAAGGATTATATACAAAAACAAAACAACATATACTAAACAAAACAACACATGAAAAATGAAAAACTTAATTTTGTGGCAACCCTCCATGTACATAATCCAACAGCAATTTTTTTTTAAAGTGTAATAATTTTGCCTTCTGTCGGTTCGTTCACGGACTCTCCTGCTAGTCTTTGGACCATGCCCTACCTGCAAGGCAGCAATGGGCAGAGGTTATGCTGGCACCTGACAAACACTTCCTTGACCACATGAAGTATTCTGTAAGAATAGAAGAGCCACCCTCTATTCCGCCTCGCTCTCTGTTTGCTGCCATTTGGTAGCTCCCGCTTATTTGGATAAACCCTTCTTCGAAAGTATCATTAACATTTCAAAGAATTCTGCTATCGGGCACCTGTGACGCGTTGTCAGCCATCTGTGACACGCGGGGGTGTAGATAGTCAACCCACCCATGATTCGTCACTGATGGAAATTATAACTGACAGGAATTGTAAATGATGGAGATAACAAAGAGCAGGAATTATAACACATGGGTATACTGAAGAACAGAAACTATAACTGAAATGAAATGTAGATGATAAGAATTATAGTTGACAGCAATGCTAATTGGTGGTAATGGACACTGACATGAATTATAACTGAAAGTAATTATAACTAGCAGGAATTGTAACTTCTTTCTCCTTGATGTACTAATATTGAGCAATGTCTTTTGATGATAGCAGTGTTCCTTCTCTAATCCTGTCTTCATCTCTCTTTTATTAACGAGGAGAGAAGGCAGAGATAAAGGGGCAGATGTATGTTAAATTATTGTTTGTCTTTTAGCGGCATGCACACTAAGCGGTAGAAAGTACAAGAACTTGGAAATCAGACAGAACAGGATTGACAAATGCGACTCCAGACAGTGCCAGAATAACCAGTTTGTGTATATAAACAGAGGTAAGTTTAAATATGTGTCTGGGTCTCAGATATGGGGATGTTTTCTTTCATGTTGTTATATATCTGTTGTTCTCTATCTAACATTCAACTTGAACCACTGAATGTGATGCTGTGGATTCAGCATTCAACCTGAACCACTGAATGTGATTCTGTGGATTCAGCATTCAACCTGAACCACTGAATGTGCTTTCACTTCAGGTTTCAGTGGCTTGGGTTATGTGGTTTATTTACTTCAGAGGTGACCCAGTTGCTGCTCCATTAAACGACGAGGAGCGGTGTGCAAAAGTAGTATATCTGGCTGATACTTCAGTCAGCCATCTCCTGTCCCTTGCGGAACTTTGCCTCCCTAACAGCTCTCCTGTAGGCCTCTCGGTTGTAAGCAAGATGCCCTGCTGCTGAAGCATCCATTTGCAGATCATCAACCATGTCTTGCAGCCATCTCCGTCTTTATCTTCCTCTCTTTCTTTTTCCCATTACGTACTCTTCCAATACGGTCTTCTCTAAATTCTCAAGACAAGACGTTTAATGTGATGCTTACTGCCATTTAAATCACCTAAATAGGCATGCAAGGATTTTAAGACATTTTATACAAGGCATTTTTGTCAATGTGAAATGTAAATCTGCTTGATGGTCATTACAGCCTGCCCTGGACTGGAACTAACAACTCAACTGCTGTAACTTATCTAACTAGCGGCTATTTAGAATATAAGTCAAGTAATTGGCTGTGATTTGACCAGAAACATTTGGACCATATGAAAACTGTGAACATGGAGTCCTATTATTTATATAACGTTTATGAAACATCGGCCCACATTTTGCCTTTAATTATATTTTTTGTTTGTAGTTCGTATTTCTTTGACGCTTTTCTTCAGTTGAGTAAGTGTATATATATATATATAGTCACAAGGGAAGGTCAATGTTTTATCTGACTAAGATAGTCATACGTGACAGATATGACTGAGAACTCCTTATCACTTTTCAGTGCAGGTCATTACCATGTTCAGTGCAGGTCATTACAATGTTCAGTGCAGGTCATCACCATGTTCAGTGCAGGTCATTACAATGTTCCGTGCAGGTCATCACCATCTTCAGTGTAGGCCTGTAAGGATTAACTGAACTACTTCCCGCCTGGCACTTTGTCTCTGGCCGGAAGTAATGGACCTAGTATTCGTATCCAGTGACTTTACGTCGCATATAGCCATCTCCATCAGCTTCAGGGCGTTGTAAACGTGTTTCACAGACATCGTGACCCTTTTTTCCCACTGTGCGGAGACTTTTCAGTACAGCAGCGCTTCGTGAAGGGTGTTGCTGGGATAACTGTTATCAGTTTTAATTTTCCCAGCCGCTTCGGTGGTTGTTAACCGCCGGGTATTCCATATAATGTGTCTCACTTTAGTCTTAGCGTCAGAGTTATTTGCAGGTGTGATGCGGCCTTAGCGAGCTGCATCCACCAAATCTGACACCCCAGCTTCAAATTCCCTGCCCCATTCATATAACTGCAAAAGAAAAACACGTATCTCTCCACGCAGTTTCATTTTTTTTCTAAGATACTTGCAGGTTTTTCATCTTCTTTACACATGAAAGAAACAAATAAATGCGCGCCTTCCTTCTCTCGAGCATGCTTCCACTAAAGCAATCATCCTTTATACCGTTCAGACCAGATACGTTAAGTTCTGTCCTTTGGCGGATGATAGTTGTTGACACAAAACAGGAATGACAGTAAGAGTAATGCGATACTCGAGGAGAAGAAGAGGGTTAATGTGAAGACAAGAGACGCGAGCACAAAGAGACTAAGATTCCTGTGATTCCCCCCAATATTGATGGTTGTTACTGGGATGTAATACGTACATTCAGTATTGGTGGAGTCAGCAGTGTCAGGAGCTGTTCAGCAAAATGATATTTGGCAGAAGCTACAACTAACATGCACCTGCTACTAAACCGCCATTTGAGACATGAAGTGCTATTGTTGTTATTATTGTTATTATTACTATATCCGTCCAAGTGTAACCAACGTATATATGTGTACATATATATATATATATATATATATATATATATATATATAGTCACAAGGGAAGGTCAATGTTTTATCTGACTAAGATAGTCATACGTGACAGATATGACTGAGAACTCCTTATCACTTTTCAGTGCAGGTCATTACCATGTTCAGTGCAGGTCATTACAATGTTCAGTGCAGGTCATCACCATGTTCAGTGCAGGTCATTACAATGTTCCGTGCAGGTCATCACCATCTTCAGTGTAGGCCTGTAAGGATTAACTGAACTACTTCCCGCCTGGCACTTTGTCTCTGGCCGGAAGTAATGGACCTAGTATTCGTATCCAGTGACTTTACGTCGCATATAGCCATCTCCATCAGCTTCAGGGCGTTGTAAACGTGTTTCACAGACATCGTGACCCTTTTTTCCCACTGTGCGGAGACTTTTCAGTACAGCAGCACTTCGTGAAGGATGTTGCTGGGATAACTGTTATCAGTTTTAATTTTCCCAGCCGCTTCGGTGGTTGTTAACCGCCGGGTATTCCATATAATGTGTCTCACTTTAGTCTTAGCGTCAGAGTTATTTGCAGGTGTGATGCGGCCTTAGCGAGCTGCATCCACCAAATCTGACACCCCAGCTTCAAATTCCCTGCCCCATTCATATAACTGCAAAAGAAAAACACGTATCTCTCCACGCAGTTTCATTTTTTTTCTAAGATACTTGCAGGTTTTTCATCTTCTTTACACATGAAAGAAACAAATAAATGCGCGCCTTCCTTCTCTCGAGCATGCTTCCACTAAAGCAATCATCCTTTATACCGTTCAGACCAGATACGTTAAGTTCTGTCCTTTGGCGGATGATAGTTGTTGACACAAAACAGGAATGACAGTAAGAGTAATGCGATACTCGAGGAGAAGAAGAGGGTTAATGTGAAGACAAGAGACGCGAGCACAAAGAGACTAAGATTCCTGTGATTCCCCCCAATATTGATGGTTGTTACTGGGATGTAATACGTACATTCAGTATTGGTGGAGTCAGCAGTGTCAGGAGCTGTTCAGCAAAATGATATTTGGCAGAAGCTACAACTAACATGCACCTGCTACTAAACCGCCATTTGAGACATGAAGTGCTATTGTTGTTATTATTGTTATTATTACTATATCCGTCCAAGTGTAACCAACGTATATATGTGTACAATATATATGCATATATGGCCCCTGTTATTGTGATTTTCAGTGTGTCGCTTCTCACAAGATAACAGAAAATGTTATCCAGTGGGTCAACGTTGGGAATTCAACGGGCGAGTCTTTGAGTGTGAACATCTGACTGATGAGCCCAAAACCGCCCGAGCTCCACTCAAATTTAGGAACTGTACTGTAGGCTCCACCACCTACCAACACCTGCAGACCTTCACATCTGGGAACGGGTGTGAGACCTCCCAGTGCCAGAGCGGAGAGATCAAGGTTATCGGGTCAGGTAAGTCCTGGGTCAGTCAGTGCCAGAAAATAGTCAGCTTTAGACAGTTTCTTGTATTTATCCATCTTTCTGAGACTTTAAGGCTTAGTTTAGCAGAATTTAGTGGTATTAATGGACATCTGTCTTTCTGTGTTGAGTCCTTCAGTTTAATTTCCAGGAAGAGGCTCATACATTGGAAATGAAGGGGAGAGAACTCACACAACAAGACAAACCATACAACCAGGTTAAAAGTCATATCAAAGTAAAACACCAAAAAAAAAAACGAAGCGAGGTATAGGTAGACTGGTGTCATTCACTATCTTTGCAGAGACGAACAGGTCAGAATCTGCAGCCTCTGTACAGCCCACAACAGACAGAGCTGGAGATAGGCACAACAGACAGAGGTGGATATAGACACAACAGACAGAGCTGGAGATAGGCACAACAGACAGACAGAGCTGGATATAGACACAACAGACAGAGCTGGAGATAGGCACAACAGACAGACAGAGCTGGATATAGACACAACAGACAGAGCTGGAGATAGGCACAACAGACAGACAGAGGTGGATATAAACACAACAGACAGAGGTGGATATAGACACAACAGACAGAACTGGAGATAGACACAACAGACAGAGCTGGAGATAGACACAACAGACAGACAGAGGTGGGTATAGACACAACAGACAGACAGAGGTGGATATAGACACAACAGACAGAGGTGGATATAGACACAACAGACAGAGCTGGAGATAGGCACAACAGACAGAGCTGGAGATAGACACAACAGACAGAGCTGGAGATAGACACAACAGACAGAGGTGGAGATAGGCACAACAGACAGAGCTGGAGATAGGCACAACATACAGAGCTGGAGATAGACACAACAGACAGAACTTTAGATAGACACAACAGACAGAGCTGGAGATAGACACAACAGACAGAGCTAGAGAGAGACACAACAGACAGAGCTATAGATAGGCACAACAGACAGACAGAGGTGAATATAGACACAACAGACAGAGCTGGAGATAGACACAACAGACAGAGCTGGAGATAGGCACAACAGACAGAACTGGAGATAAGCACAACAGACAGAGGTGGAGATAGGCACAACAGACAGAGCTTTAGATAGGCACAACAGACAGAGGTGGAGATAGGCACAACAGACAGACGTGGAGATAGGCACAACAGACAGAGGTGGAGATAGGCACAACAGACAGAGCTCTAGATAGACACAACAGACAGAGCTGGAGATAGGCACAACAGACAGAGCTGGAGATAGGCACAACATACAGAGCTGGAGATAGACACAACAGACAGAGCTGGAGATAGACACAACAGACAGAGCTAGAGATAGACACAACAGACAGAGCTGGAGATAGACACAACAGACAGAACTTTAGATAGACACAACAGACAGAGCTGGAGATAGACACAACAGACAGAGGTGGAGATAGGCACAACAGACAGACAGAGGTGGATATAGACACAACAGACAGAGGTGGATATAGACACAACAGACAGAGCTGGAGATAGACACAACAGACAGAGGTGGAGATAGGCACAACAGACAGAGCTGGAGATAGGCACAACAGACAGAGGTGGAGATAGGCACAACAGACTCAAACAGCGTATGTTATAACAAGCTGAAATATCGCATATTAGGTATACACCAGTGCTACTGTGAGGTGCCAGGAAAATGACAGCCCAGCATCTGCTGCGAAATTATTCTTCAGACGATGATCAAAGAAGCCACCCTAAGTCTTCACCAATACCATTCACCTCCAAGTTCTATGACGGTGCTGACAACCCGAGGCGGGCTGCTGCGTTCTTCCAAAATATCGAAGTTGATGTTAGAGGAGGAGAAGAAGAAGAAGATGAAGAGGGAGATGAAGAAGGAAGTGGAGGAAGACAAAAAAAAAGAATAATGAACGAAGAATGAAATGACGAAGATAATGATTACAATAATGAAGTCAAATTTCTGAAGTAATTTATCTGTATACTGGATCATTATCTTAATTGTTTAATGTACGAAATGTTGTGTATTTTCAACTGTCTCTAGTCCTTTGTATGTTCCACCACAGCTGTCCTAGAATCTTCCCTGCCAGAACGAACAGGGGAACTAACCGGCATATTTCCACACATCATTACATTTATGAACTGAGCTACTCAGTTCTACTATACAAGACATTTGTACAAATCAATAAATTTATGCTTTGGAAGTAAAAATGTTGATAGTTTTGACTAGGAGAATGTGTTGTCTTTGCTGCGGAGTTGCTTCAGAAACTTTTAGATAGAATACAGGAAGCCGAACCAAATCTGAGGAAGCTGAGATGTGTGACCCGTTGTCCCTACAACCGTCGTAAGGAATAAAGAAGTCTCATTCTCTCATGTGCTGTCCCTTCCTCTACAAAAAAATAAGAAACACACCAAATATGTGAAATATAAAGGATCGTTGCCAAGGCAACAGAGACAGATCTGTCTCCAGTTTGGCCAGAAAATCTAAGGTTTTAAACACTTAAAACATATTTCTCTCTAAGGCTGCAAGGATAACTCTGGAGAATGTGTCAGTCCAAATCACGCGTGGAAAGAAGGGGCGGTGACTTTCAAGTGTGTTTATAAAAAACCTGGGGGTTACACTGTTGTTCCAGCATTTGTGGGTGAGTGGATACTGGCTTTTATTTTTCTTTCTTCTCCTTGCTCTATACCCATGTAAAATTGAAAGGAATTTTTTTTGTAGAAGATGCCGCGAAGGTTTCGAAGCATAAGCATTATAAGCAGTAGAGAGCCGGATACGGAGGTTATTTTTGCCAGTCCCTGCTTGGAACTAACAAAGCAGGGAAAGCTGCCATGATTTATGCTTAATCAGACTCAACTGCTATGTAGAGAAAGTAAGCTCTGGCCCATTAGCCAGGTTGAGTCTGTTACTGGGGGCACCAACAGTGAGGTGGGATAGGATATTAAGCCAGTCCTCCACCCACAGTTTGAACTCTAGAATAGTTGGAGTATACAAGTACACAGTATACATAACCATTTGTGATCATGGAGTGACGCTCGCAGCTGAAATAGGAACCAATGCTTCATGTACGGATATTTGACCATTTCTCTGCGTCCTTTTCACACTTTCTAATGCTCTATCTATCTATCTATCTATCTATCTATCTATCTATCTATCTATCTATCTATCTATCTATCTATCTATCTATCTATCTATCTATCTATCTATCTATCTATCTATCTATCTATCTATCTATCTGGTTCATGCTACGCAGTTGATTTCCACAACCATCTATCCTTTACTCTTTCTGTATGATATGTGCTGGACAGAGCTCTGTGCCACTCTTTTAGTTCGTCAAGTGTCTTGTTTCTTTGTCTTCCTCTGTCCTTTTGTCCATCTAAAACACATTGCCCTTTTTCTCTTTTTTATATTGATGGTTTTGCTTGCTTTTTACTTCCGTTGGTTGTGTGTATAATCTTACTTGAATATTGGGCATGTATTCAATTTACTGTCCCAAAGTTCCTTACAGCTAAAGTCATACCCGCGTTTCTGTACTCATGCCTTCGTGGTAAATGTTCAAAATTCAGCAAAGTTTATCTTAATTCTTAATGTACATGTTCTCAACCAAAATTGCTGATAATGTTAATTAAGTGTACTCTTCACACTCATTGTCCGGTTAACGATGGCCATGTGATCAGTGGACGTGAATGTGGATGAGATTTTCTTGTATACATCAAAAGAAAGAAGTTGAGAAAGAGCGGGTGTATATGACATCACAGCCTGCAGTATGACATCACAACCTGCAGTATGACATCACAGCCTGCACTATGAAGATGGATTCAGAAACAGCCACTCTTGCAGTCGGCTTGACTGACGTGAACAGCAAATATACCTTGATGTCATAGTGGCGGGCTCCCAGAGCATGTTTCATGAGATGGACAGCGGCCTCAATAGCAAGTAGCGTGTCAACCTACTCTCTTACCCAGGTTGTAGTGGATCTACTGTCCTGGGCATGCAGGAGTTCATGGTTGTGAGTGTACCGACCGGCTAGATGAGAAGGTCCCCAGACAAGATATGCTGAGACTGGAGGGACGTCTCTAAGGCTGACGTAGATAAGCTGGCAAGGATGAAGAATGGGAGTATAACTTTCACATCTTTAGAATGAAGGAACTGGACGGGTTAGGAGGGTAAGGATGGAGTTGAGGAAGGTGGGTGAGGGGGAAAGATGATCACTGTTCTGAAGACAATCATGAACCGACAATCACCGCGCGACAATCAGTACACACGCCTTACGATGGATACTGGAAGGGCAGAGGTACAGGCTAGGGAATGTCTGATTGTAGTGACGTTTCTCTTGAGATCAGTGTTATCCTTACAACAACGTTCTTCTCGATGTGCATTTTATTAGCTAACACTTTCTGTATGTTTCCTGGCTAAACAAACTTGTCTTTTTCTTGTATACGTATAACTGTTTATTTGAAACGATGAACTTATGAAATATGTTTTAAGAATTTGCGACTGCAATATCTGATAAGACAGTTAGACAAAGTCATTCAGGATTATAAGAATAAGAAACATAGAATGCTCTCATAAGGGGCAAATCGAACATGGCTAATAAACTAAAGAAGTACTGCATGCTAAATCTCTCATTACGATTACATTGGAGACTCAGTGTATTTGTACTAGAACTGTAGGGACGAAGATGAAGAAGAAAAAGAAGAAGAAGAAGAAGGACGAGGAGGAGGAGGAGGAGGAGAAGAAGAAGGTCCATAGTCTTTTTTTATTCGTTGTACAAGATTTCAATTAATGTATTATTCTCTGCTTTACTTTCACAGTTATACCAGGTAAGACAAATGTTCTGTGTCCACAACAGTTAATTATAAAGATACATTAGAAAGATTAATTAAATAGCTAAAGTATAAACGCAAATTAATCTAATAAATTACAAATACAAATTAGAAAAGTAAATTAGAAATTAGTACTGCTACCACTTTTAATATCTTACAAGCTAGATTTGAAACGAAAGACAATTTTGTATCGTCAATTTCCTACGAAAGTAGTAGTAGTAGTAGTAGTAGTAATAGTAGTAGTAGTAGTAGTATTAGTAGCAGCAGAAAAAAGAAGAAGAGAGTGAAGTTCACATTCTTTTGCATAACTTGTTTTTCAAGATTTCAAATAATTTTCTTATGTGTTTTTATTTCACAGAAACAACAGGTAAGAAACACTCTTTCTATCCAGAATAGTTTACTATAAACTTATATTAAAAAGATAGGGAAAAAAGAAAAAGAGGATGACCAAAACGAAGATGGCTGCAAGACATCGTTGACGATCTGCAAATGGATGAAGCAGCAGCAGGCCATCATGCTCACAACCGAGAGGCCTACATGAGAGCTGTTAGGGAGGCAAAGTTCCGCAAGGGACATGCAAATGAATGAACGAATGAATGATTAACAAAGATTAATTAAACAGTAAAATCATGAAAATAAAATAACGACTCCACTAACTCCATCTCGTAAATTCCACGTTCCCACAAATGACAGTTTTACAGTAGTGAGGTTTAATAGGTTGGGCAGCACATTAAATAACTCAGATCGTTTCAAAATTGTATCCTGTTTTGATTCAGATAATATTTTTCGGGGCGGAGGCGGGATTATGGGGTATGACATTTTGATATATGATGAAAACGTTGCACGGGTAAAAGATTGGCTGCCAATATAGTAGAATTTTTCAATGAACGGGCACTAGTCTAATGGGGTTTGTCTTCTAGTTTGCTTCACTAACAGCACTCCTGTAGGCCTCTCGGTTGTGAGCAAGATGGCCTGCTGCTGATGCATCCATTTGCAGATCATCAACGATGTTTTGAGCCATCTTTGCTTTGGTCTTCCTCTCTTTCTTTTTCTCATTATGTACACTTCCAAGATGGTCTTCTCTAAATTATCATGACGTTTAATGTGTCGAAAATATTTAAGTTTTCTCTGTTTAATCTTCTTTATTAGCCAGCCTTCTAATATATTAAGTTCTTAGTAGTATGGATATATTTGTCCTTTTTTGTGTCCATGATATTTGAAGAACTCTTCTGTAGCATTTACACTCAAAGGCATTTATGTGTTTCTCAGCTGTTTTGTTAAGTGCTCAGGTCACATAGGCATATGTTGCGTTGTGAAAGATGCATGCCTTAAAAATCTTATTTTTGTAGTTCTGTCTGTTCCTCTCCAAAGATTTTTTAGTTGTTTTATTTTCTGAAGAGCGATAGATGTCCTCCTTTTAATTTCCCTCATTGTATTATTATTTGGTAGTGATCCAAGATATTCAAAACTCTCCACTTCTCCCAGTTTTTCCTCATTGATACATATATCAGCTGCCTTGTTTGTTTTGTCAGGTGTCATCAATTTAATTTTCTTCGCATTAAGATAGAGGTTTTCCTCTTCGCTGTTCTTACGGACTGACATAATTTGATTCAGGCAGAGTGTAATTATATATTAAAATATAACAATTAACTGTACTGGGGCATGTCTCCCTGCAATTCTCACTGGGTGACCAATTTCTTGGCTCTCCTTATATAACCAAATGCCCGCGGATTTTCCAGGAAAATGGTTTTGCTGTGTACTGTTATGCAAATGGAATTATCAGAATGAGAACCGCTGAAAATGTTCGTGTGGGAGATCGAATATTGTGAATAAATTAAAGAAGTACTAAATGACATTTTATACTATGCCTGTCATTATGGTTTTATTAGAAACCCATACATACAATACCTGTACATTAACTGGAGGTCTAAGTCTAAAATGAACAAATATTCGCACTGATACAACAAATGTGGAGAGAACAACAACTCTCTAGTGATTGGAGAGAATCATTATTGATCCCAGTATTCAAAAAAAGATGATAAGTACGAGAACTACAGAAGAATATCCTTACTACAAACAAGCTATAAAATACTGTCTATTACACTTTTAAACAGATTAAAACCATACAGCGAGAATATACTGGGAGACTATCAGGCAGGTTTTAGGAAGAACAGATCAACTGTCGAGCAAATATTTTATCTAACTCAAAGAGCAGAAAAGTACTGGGAATATGGAAATGAAGTACACGATATCTTCACTGACTTAATAAAAAAGAAAACAAAAAATAGATAGTAGCAGCTTATGTAAAATTATGAAAGAATTTGACATACCTAATAAAATAATCAATTTGACCAGAAAATGCATGGAGGATACAGGAAATACATCAATACATAAAGGAATAAAGTCAGAACCATTCTATAAAAGAAGTTGTCCAAGACAAGGCGGTACACGATCCTTCATACAGGCCATTAGCTCAGTTGGTGATCTCCTCTCACACCAACCCGTCAGACTGTCCAGTATCATTTCTCTAGGTCTTCCCTTGGCTCTTCTTCCTTCTATTTTTCCTTTTGTTATAATATTTTAATTGTCCCTTCTTCGTGCTGCATGTCCTATGAAAGTACATTGTCTCTCTCTATTTTTTTTTTTACAATATTTTTGTCTCTCCAGCTCTTCTCATATATTCTTCATCTGTTATCTTTGTCCTCCAGGTAATTCGCGATATTCTTCTAATAAACCACATTTCTGCTGTTTCCAATGATTTTTGTGCAGATTTGCCTATTGTCCATGATTCACTTCTATATACTAAGATAAATTCAATATAGCATTTTAGGACTTGTTTTCTAACATTCATTGATATGGACGTGTTGCATAATATGTTTCTCATTCTCTGAAATGCAGACTTTGCTTGGTCTATTATGTTACTAATTTCTTTTCTGCATATCCCAACTCAAGGATACCACAAGTGGAGAATGGAGAGCTAGAAAGAACACTAAACTGAACAGAACTTATTGAAATCCCAAAGAATTATAAACCTCTTGAAACTGAACAGTAGACGCTTTGTGGAACATGCAGAAAAAATGGAAGAGAACAGATTAAAAGTATGTGTGTACGTGAGAAGAATAAAATACGACCAAGAGGTGGCACATGACAAAGATGGAAAGATAGCATAGAAGAAGGTATACAACAAATTAGTGTCACCAACTGGTGAGAGATTAGAAATAGAAAGGAATGGAAGCGAACATATCTGCAGCAATGAGACTTAATGGTTCGGATATCTGAAGAAGAAGAAGAAGAAGAAGTTCACACTGTCCTTACTTACTCGTTTTGTTTCACGATTTCTAATAACTTTATTCGTCTCTGTTATTATTTCACAGCTGCGCCAGGTAAGATATATGCTAGTTGTCTGTAATAGTTAATTGTAAAGATAATGTAGAACGAATTAATTTATTAAAGAAAAAAACGTAACAACATGTAAATAAGGAAAGTAAATTAACATAATAAATTCTGAGGGAAATTTTGAAACGTGCATTTCAATATAAAATTAGAAGAAAAATAATGAATTAGAAGTTCAGACTGTTACAACTTAGTGTAAACTAAAAGGACAATTTCATTATTGGGTAGTCTTATTTGTCTGAAGACCACTATTTGAGAGAAAGAGAGAGATATATATATATATATATATATACAAAGAAAGAGAGACATAGAGAGAGCGAGAGGAAGAGAGATTGAGAGAGAGAGAGAGTTGAATAAGAGGGGAAACAAGCTGTCTCTAAAGTTTCATTCATTCATTCATTCCTTTGCATGTCCCTTGCGGAACTTTGCCTCCCAAACAGCACTCCTGTAGGCTTCTCGGTTGTGAGCAAGATGGCCTGCTGCTGCTGCATCCATTTCCAGATCATCAGCGATGTCTTGCAGCCATCTTCGTTTCGGTCTTCCTCTTTTTCTTTTTCCCATTATGTATCCTTCCAATACGGTCTTCTCTAAATTATCATGACGTTTAATGTGGCCAAAATATTTAAGTTTTCTCTCTTTAATCCTCTTTACTAGCCAGCCTTCTTCAATATTAAGCTCTTGGAGTATAGATATATTTGTTCTTTTTTGTGTCCACGATATCTGGAGAACTCTTCTGTAGCATTTACATTCAAAGGCATTTATGTGTTTCTCAGCTGTTTTGTTAACTGTCCAGGTCTCACAGGCATATGTTGCGATAGGAAAGATGCATGCCCTTAATATCTTATTTTTGTGGTTCTGTCTGCTCCTCTCCACAGATTCTTATTTGTTTTACTTTCTAAAGTTTACTTTGCACTATTTTCTCGTAACGAAGGTCTGGGGTTTGAATCATGGCGGAGACACCTCAATCACCCTGCTGTAAATATGGGTACCTGACTTTTTCTAGACCTGGGGAAGGAAACGCTGCCAGGCGTAATGGTGAATACATCATTCTCTAGTGTGTTGACAAGTCAAGGAAAATATGAGCACTAACATCATAGCTCTATGTGCCTATTATATATAACAGTGTTATCTTTTCCTTGCGGACTGTTATCGAAATGTCTTGTTTTAACATATTTATATTATTAGCAATGACTTGCAGCAGTATATCATCTAAAATCACCTGGCACTAATATTTTACACTACAGACTATCATGTTTATATTCTGCTCTGATGCAATTTCTCATATCCCACGCCTTCTGTTCCGAATACGACTGCCAAGAATTTTACTTTCTCTGATGAGTCCGTTTGTTTGTAGATATGTACACATACTTACATGTTACACTGATATCCCAAAACAGAGGTTCTCAGCCTGTGGAGACGTGCCTTCTTCGACATCCCGTTTAACCTCAGGGAATTTCAGAGTTTCGAGAAACAGTAGGATGCGATCGCAGATTGACAAAATGACTATAACAGTAACTGTAAAAAAGTGTTTAGCTCTGTTGCTGGTCCTATGTAGCTTAGCTCTGTTGGTGGTCCGATGTAGCTTAGCTCTGTTGCTGGTTGTATGTAGCGGCCTCATTAAACTCGGGGCGTGCCCGTACGTATTCAGTCTTTGACATCAGGATTTCCTACAATATTTGAAAACAGCTGACTTCAATTATCTCTTGATAGTGTGTTTGATCTAGACAACAACAACAGCAACAAGAACAGCACGAACAACAAAACAACGAAATAATAACAACAGCCAAAACAACAGTAAAAACAACAAAATAACAATAGCAACATCAAGAACAACAACATTGTTAAGAAAAATAATGAATTAGAAGTTCAGACTGTTACAACTTAGTGTAAACTAAAAGGACAATTTCATTATTGGGTAGTCTTATTTGTCTGAAGACCACTATTTGAGAGAAAGAGAGAGAGATAAAGATATATATATATATATATATATATATATATATATATATATATATACAAAGAAAGAGAGACATAGAGAGAGCGAGAGGAAGAGAGATTGAGAGAGAGAGAGAGTTGAATAAGAGGGGAAACAAGCTGTCTCTAAAGTTTCATTCATTCATTCATTCCTTTGCATGTCCCTTGCGGAACTTTGCCTCCCAAACAGCACTCCTGTAGGCTTCTCGGTTGTGAGCAAGATGGCCTGCTGCTGCTGCATCCATTTCCAGATCATCAGCGATGTCTTGCAGCCATCTTCGTTTCGGTCTTCCTCTTTTTCTTTTTCCCATTATGTATCCTTCCAATACGGTCTTCTCTAAATTATCATGACGTTTAATGTGGCCAAAATATTTAAGTTTTCTCTCTTTAATCCTCTTTACTAGCCAGCCTTCTTCAATATTAAGCTCTTGGAGTATAGATATATTTGTTCTTTTTTGTGTCCACGATATCTGGAGAACTCTTCTGTAGCATTTACATTCAAAGGCATTTATGTGTTTCTCAGCTGTTTTGTTAACTGTCCAGGTCTCACAGGCATATGTTGCGATAGGAAAGATGCATGCCCTTAATAATCTTATTTTTGTGGTTCTGTCTGCTCCTCTCCACAGATTCTTTATTTGTTTTACTTTCTAAAGTTTACTTTGCACTATTTTCTCGTAACGAAGGTCTGGGGTTTGAATCATGGCGGAGACACCTCAATCACCCTGCTGTAAATATGGGTACCTGACTTTTTCTAGACCTGGGGAAGGAAACGCTGCCAGGCGTAATGGTGAATACATCATTCTCTAGTGTGTTGACAAGTCAAGGAAAATATGAGCACTAACATCATAGCTCTATGTGCCTATTATATATAACAGTGTTATCTTTTCCTTGCGGACTGTTATCGAAATGTCTTGTTTTAACATATTTATATTATTAGCAATGACTTGCAGCAGTATATCATCTAAAATCACCTGGCACTAATATTTTACACTACAGACTATCATGTTTATATTCTGCTCTGATGCAATTTCTCATATCCCACGCCTTCTGTTCCGAATACGACTGCCAAGAATTTTACTTTCTCTGATGAGTCCGTTTGTTTGTAGATATGTACACATACTTACATGTTACACTGATATCCCAAAACAGAGGTTCTCAGCCTGTGGAGACGTGCCTTCTTCGACATCCCGTTTAACCTCAGGGAATTTCAGAGTTTCGAGAAACAGTAAGATGCGATCGCAGATTGACAAAATGACTATAACAGTAACTGTAAAAAAGTGTTTAGCTCTGTTGCTGGTCCTATGTAGCTTAGCTCTGTTGGTGGTCCGATGTAGCTTAGCTCTGTTGCTGGTTGTATGTAGCGGCCTCATTAAACTCGGGGCGTGCCCGTACGTATTCAGTCTTTGACATCAGGATTTCCTACAATATTTGAAAACAGCTGACTTCAATTATCTCTTGATAGTGTGTTTGATCTAGACAACAACAACAGCAACAAGAACAGCACGAACAACAAAACAACGAAATAATAACAACAGCCAAAACAACAGTAAAAACAACAAAATAACAATAGCAACATCAAGAACAACAACATTGTTAAGAAAAATAACAAAAAGCAGCAGTCGAGATTCTCTTTCTTTACTAGATTTAAAAAATTTCTGTTAATTTTATTCTTGTCTGTTTTCACTTCGCAGCAACAACAGGTAAGATAAAAAGTTCATTGTCTGTAATTTAATCATAATGATACACGACACGTAGTTGAAAAATTAAGTTAAGCAGTAAATTATAAAGTAAAGTAAAACTGCATTTCAACTGCCCCTCCCCACCTTCGGGTCAAATTTAGAGTATCGAGGGGCTTGGTTTGGAACAAGAAACTTACAAACTCGGATTGTCTCAATATTATCTTACATGTTATATCCCTCCCGTGCCGTTAAACGTCATATAGAGCTCGCAATTAGTTTTCCATGATTTCCTGTCTTCGGCAAGCTTTTCAACCTCGTCAAAGGATGTTATGCTCACTAAACTGAGCTCTCTTAATAATGTCCTCTTTAGAGTTTCTCGTGGTCGACCTCTTTTTCTTCGGCCTGTTGTGCTCCACTTGATAGCTTGTTTTTGGGATTCTCTGGTTGTTTCTTTTCAGCATATGACCGGCATATGTCCATCTTCTTGTTCTGATCACCCATAAGACAGGTTGTTCTTTGTTCATCTGTCGTATCTCTGCCTTGTTCTTGAATTCGTTCCACTTTATAGCAGTTATTTTCCTGAGTCATTTGTTTTCAAAAAGTCTCATTTGTTGTGTATTTCTTTAGTTGTTTTCCAACTTTCACATGCAAAAATGAGGGTGGATATTACACTTGAATTGAGTAAACTTAAATTGGTTTTTATGTTTATAATTTTTCAATACCATATGTTCTCATGATTATTGAAGGTCAATGCTGCTTTTATAATTTGAATTCTAACTTCCTATCTGGTGTGACCATCCTCGTCTATGTATTGTACATACAGGGCTCAATATCATAGGCACATTAATTATTATAACTCTTGATTTGGAGAGAGGGGGGAGGTAGCGTTGATATGACATTGTGATATGTATGGACAAAAGTGTGCATGGGATAAAGAATATTGAGAATATCTGTTTTAGAAGTTTCCAAAGAGTATATTTACTGCAGGTTGGAGAATGGATGTACTATAAATATCAATGTAAAACAATATTCTAATGGCATTTCTTTAGAAAGTCTTGAATCATGCCTGTGATAACTGTATGTTTATTATCAAACCACCAACAGCATTAGGATATGTCTCCTTCCGTGTTTAATTTCGTAGTCTTTAAGTCTCCAAATCTGGCCTAAAGTCTGTATATTTTTCAAGAAGTAAATTAGTAAGCACCTCTTATTGTTATAGATAAGAAATTATTATAATCGGAAACATACAATAGACTTGTACAAGGCATATCAAATACGGCGCATAAGTTAAAGATGTATTACACGGGATTTTATACCATGCCTCTCAGTAAAGTTGAAATAGAAATTTATTTTTAGAATCATGTACTTTTAGTAGAATATTAGAAGAAGAAGAAGAAGAAGAAGAAGAAGAAGAAGAAGAAGGAGGAGGAGGAGGAGGAGGAGGAAGAAGCAGAAGAAGACGAGGAAGAAGAAAAAGGAGAAGAAACAGTACTTTACACAGAAAAAGATGGAGATAAAGATGATGATGAAGAAGAAGAAGAAGGAGGAGGAGCAGGAGGAAGAAGCAGAAGAAGACGAGGAAGAAGAAAAAGGAGAAGAAACAGTACTTTACACAGAAAAAGATGGAGATAAATAAGAAGAAGAAGAAGAAAAGAGGAAGAGGAGGAGGGGGAGGAGGAAGAAGCAGAAGAAGACGAGGAAGAAGAAAAAGGAGAAGAAACAGTACTTTACACAGAACAAGATGGAGATAAAGATGAAGAAAAAGAAGAAGAAGAAGAAGAAGAAGAGGAGGGGGGGGGGGGAGGAGGAAACTTAGGAAAAGTAAAGAAAAAGAATAAAAATTAGCACAAGAAGAAGAAGAAGAACACATTATCTTTCTTTCCAAATGTTTTAAAGATTTCAGTTAATGTTATTCTTTTCGGTTTTTATTTCATAGCTGCGCCAGGTAAGACATACGTTATGTGTTTGTAACAGTTACTTATAAAAGTAATTTTGAACGATTAATTTTTAAATAAAATACTTAACAAAGATTAGTAATTTAGGAAAATAAATTAACCAGGTGTGATGAAGAGTTCTTCAAATATCTTGAACACAGAAAAAAAAATAAACATATCCACACTACGCACACTTAATATTGAAAAAGGCTCGCTAGTAAAGAGGATTATAAAAAAAAACTTAAATATTTTGGACACATTAAACGTCATGATAATCTAGAGAATACCTCTTTTGAATGGTACACAGTGGGAAAAAGACAGAGAAGAAGACCAAGGCGAAGGTGACTGCAAGACATCGTTGATGATCTGCAAGTATATGCATCGGTATCAGGCCATTTTTCTCACATCCGAGAAGCCTACATGAGAGCTGTTAGGGAGGCAAAGTTCCGCAACGGGACATGGAAATGAATGAATAAATGAATGAAATTAACCTAATAAATTCTGAGGTAAATTTCGAATCTTGCAATTATACATTAAAGGAGCAAAAAACTAAATTCAAACTTCAGACAGTTACCACAAATTGTAAAAAGGGAGAATACTTTCACATCTGAGTAGTCCTATTTGTCTGAAGACAAGTATTTCAGACAGAGAGACAGATAGACAGAGAGAGAGAGAGAGAGAGAGAGAGAGACAGATAGACAGAGAGAGAGAGAGAGGGGGGAAAACAGATGTGTCTAATTCTTGTCTTGCACTTTTATCTCGTGGCGAAATCGGGGGTTCGAATCCAAGCTGAGACGTTCCAGTCACCCAGCAGTAGATATGGGTACCTGACTTTTTCTGGAGATGGGGAAGGAAAATCTGACAGGTGTGATGTTGAATACATCATTTTCTAGTGTGCTGACAGGTCAAGGAAAATATGAGCACTAACGTCATATCTCTATGTGCCTATCATATATAACAATGTTATCTTTTCCTTACGGACTATTATCAAAATGTCTTGATATTAATAAATTTGCGTTATTATGGAAGATTTGCAGAAGTATATCATCTAAAATCACCTGGCACTAATACTATACACTACAGACTATCATGTTTATATTCTGCTCTGATGCTAGAGGTCACTGTCAATGTCCCATATCCCAAGCCTTCTGTTCCGAACCAGACTTCCCAGAATTTTACTTTCTCTGATGAGTCCGTTTGTTTGTAGATTAAATACACATACTTACATGTTAGACTGATATCCCAAAACAGAGGTTCTCAGCCTGTGGAGACGTGCCTTCTTCGACATCCCGTTTAACCTCAGGGAATTTCAGAGCTTCGAGACACAGTAAGATGCGATTACAGATTGACAAAATGACTGTAACAGTAACATTAGGAAAGCGTTTAGCTCTGTTGCTGGTCCTACGTAGCTGTCTCATTAAACTCGGGGCGTGCCCATACGTCTTCAGTCTTTGACTTCGGGATTTAATAAAGTGTTTTTAAGTAGATGACTCCAATGACATGATGATAGTATGTTGCCCATGATCTAACATGTGGATACGATTTGAAACCACTGCAACAAGAACAACACCAACAAGAACAACAGCAACAACAGATTAAACAACAGCTGAAATTATCTTTCTTTATTAGATTTTAAGAAATTCAACTAAATGTATCCTTTTCTGTTTTCACTTCACAGTAACAACAGGTAAGATAAAAGTTCACTGTCTGTAATTTAATCATAATGTAGTTGAAAAGTTTAATTAAACAGTAAATTATGAAAGTAAAGTAAAGCTGTATTTATATTACCGCTGCTCGCCCAACGAATCAATGTTAGAGTATTGAAGGTCTGTGAGTGGGGCAAGAAATGTACACACTCGGGCTTTCTCAATTTAGAAAGTCATGATTTTTTTTTTTGGGGGGGGGTGGTGGGGGTGGGGGGACGCTGATATGACATTGTGATATGTAGTGTTAAATGTGTTCACGGGGCAAAGAATATTGAGAATATCGGGTTTAGAAGTTTTCAAAGAATACATTTCTTGCAGGTTGGACACTGGATGTGCTATAAATATCAATGTAAAACAATATTCTAATGGCATTTCTTCTAATTAGAAAGTCCTGAATCATGCGTGTGATAACTATTATCAAACCACAAACTGCATTAGGACATGTTTCCTTCCGTGTTTAGTTTCGTGGTCTTTAAGTCTCCAAATCTGGCCTAAAGTCTGTAGATTTTTCAAGGACTAAATTAGTGAGCACTTCTTATTGTTATACAGAAGAAATTATTATAATCGGAAACACAGAATAGACTCGTACAAGGCATATCGAATATGGAGCATAGGTTAAAGATGTACTACCTGGTATTTTATACCATGCCTTTCAATAAAGATCAAATAGAAATTTATTTTTACAACCCTGTACTTTTATTAGAATATTAGAAGAAGACGACGAAGACGAAGAAGACAAAGAAAAACAAGAAAAACAAGAAGAAGAAGAAAAGAAGGAGGAAGAGAAGGAAAAAGTAGTACTTCAAATAGAATAAGATGGAAGATGAAGATAAAGATGAAGAAGAAGTAGATGAGGAGGAGAAGAAGAAAAAGAAAAGAAAAAGAAGAAAAAGAGCACAAAAATAAGAAGACCGTGTTAACTTTCTTTCTTTTTTTTCTCAGTATTTCAATTAATGTTATTCTTCTCGATTTTTATTTCACAGCTGCGCCAGGTAAGATATACGTTATATTTTTCTAATAGTTACTTCTAAAGGTAATTTTGAACAATCACTTTCTTAAATAAAACGCATGGAAAAGATTCGAAATCTAGGAAGTAAACTAACCAGGTGTGATGAAGAGTTCTTCAAATATCAAATATCATGAACAGGAAAAAGAACAAATATATCCAACCTATAGGACATAATATTGAAGATTACTAGCCAGTAAAGAGGATTAAACAAAGAAAACTTAAATATTTTGGACACATTAAACGTCATGATAATCTAGAGAAAACCGTCTTGGAAGGGTACATAATAGGAAAAAGAAAGAAGGAAAGAAAAAAAGCGAAGATGGCTGCAAGACATCTTTGACGATCTGCAAATGGATGCAGCAGCAGCAGGCCATCTTGCTCACAGTCGAGAGGCCTACAGGAGTGCTGTTAGGGAGGCAAAGTTCCGCAAGTGACATGCAAATGAATGAATGAATGAATAAATGAAATTAACCTAATAAATTGAGTGAAATTTCGATTCGTACAATTCGACATAAAATTAGAAAAAGCAATAATTTCGAACTTCAGACTCTTACCAGCAATTGTAAAAAGTGAGAATACTTTCACATCTGAATAGTCTTATTTGCTTGAAGGCCACTATTTGAGAGAGAGAGAGAGAGAGAGAGAGAAAGAGAGAGAGAGAGGGAGAGAGAGAGATAGTGAGGCGAATGAGAGGGGAAAACAGATGTCTCTAATTCTTGTCTTGCACTACTATCTCGTGGCGAAATCGGGGGTTCGAATCCTGGCTTAGACGCAAGTCACCAAGCAGTAGATATGGGTACCTGGCTTTTTCTGGAGATGGAGAAGGAAAATCTGACAAGTGTGATGTTGAATACATCATTCTCTAGTGTGCTGACAGGTCAAGGAAAATATGAGCACTAATGTCATATCTCTATGTGCCTATAGCCGTCTTATCTTTTCCTTACAGACTGTTATTGAAATGTTTTGATGTTAATAAATTTATATTATTGGTGATAACATGCAGGAGTATATCATCAACAATTACCTGGCACTAATACTATGCACTACAGACTGCAGACTATTTTCATCTTACATATTTAACTTGTATTACTGAAAATATAATGAGAAATGTTAGAGAAGATGTAGACAAAGAATATTACGATGCCGTAACAATTGGTGGTTATGAAATATCAAAGATTAGATATGCTGATGACACAGTATTACTGTCCACAACACAAAAAGGAATAGACAAACTAATTATGTCAGTCCGAGCAAAACCTCTATCCTTTTGGGAAGAAAATTAAATTGATGACCACTGTCAAAACAAACAAGGCAGCTGAAATATGTATCAATGAAGACAATTTGGAAGAGGTGGAGAGTTTTGAACATCTTGGATCATTAGTAACTAACAATAGAAATATAATGAGGGAAATTAAAAAGAGGCCATCTATCTATAATCTTTAAAAAATAAAACAGTCAGAACTACACAAATAAGACTTTTAAGGGCATGCATCTTTCCCATCGCAACATATGCCTGTGAGAGCTGGACACTTAACAAAACAGCTGAGAAATACATAAATGCCTTCGAATGTAAATGCTACAGAAGAGTTCTTCAAATATCATGGACACAGGAAAAAAAACAAATATACTCATCATAAAAGAACTTAATATTGAATAATTCTGGGTAGTAAAAAGGATTAAACAAAGAAAACATAAATATTTTGGACACATTAAACGTCATGAGAATTTAGAGAAGACCGTCTTGGGAGGGTACAAAATGGGAAAAAGTAAGAAGGAAAAAAAAAGATAAGATGGCTGCAAGACATCGTTGATAGTCTGCAAATGGATGCATCAGCAGCAGGGCATCTTGCTTACAACCGAGAGGCCTACAGGAAGGCTGTTAGGGAGGGAAAGTTCTGTATTTGACATAAAAATGACTGACTGACTGTTAGACTATCATGTTTATATTCTACTCTGCTACTAGAAGTGAAAAGAGAAGTATGGAAATGCACATATGTGTTCAGCCTTTGACATCTGGATTTCCTTCAGTATTTTTAAGCAGATGACTCCAATGATGTGTTGAGAGTATGTTGCCCATAATCCATCATTGGATACGATTTGCAACCAGTGCAACCAGTGCAACAACAACAACAACAACATCAACAACAACATTGTGTTTGTTCATGATATTTTTAAAAATTAAAAAAAAAAACTAATTTTATTCTTGTCTCTTTTCACTTCACAGTAACAACAGGTAAGATAGAAGTTCATTGTCTGTTATTTAATCATAATGTTGTTGAAAAGTTTAATTAAACGGTTAATTATGAAAGCAAAGTAAAGGTGCATTTCCACTACCCCACCCTCGGGTCAATTTTAGAGTATCGAGGGACTGTGGTTTGGGACAAGAAATTTACAAGCTCGGATTTTCTCAAAATTATGCGCACTTATAATTCAGATAACTCTATATTATTGAGAATATCTGTTTTAGAAGTTTCCAAAGAGCATATCTACTGCAGGTTGGAGAATGCGTGCACTATAAATACAAATGTAAAACACTGATCTAATGGTATTTCTTCTTATTAGAAAGTCTGAATCATGCGTGTGATAACTGTATGTTTATTATCAAACCACCAACTGCATTAGGATATGTCTCCTTCCGTGTTTCATTTCGTAATCTTTAAGTCTCCAATCTGGCCTAAAGTCTGTAGATTTTTCAAAGACTGAATTAGTAAGCACATCATATTGTTATACAGAAGAAATTATCAGAATCTGAAACACAGAATAGACTCGTACAAGGCGTATTGAATAAGTCAAAGATGCACTACGTGGCATTTAATACCATGTCTCTCATTAAAGTTCAAATAGAAATTTATTTTTTACAATCTCTGTTCTTTTAATAGAAATCTAGAAACAAAGAAGAAGAACAACAACAACAACAACAATTAGAGCAAAAAAGCAGTACTTTAAATAGACTAAGATGGAAGAAGAAAATGATTGATTGATTGATTGATTGATTGATCTTTATTTCAAAAGAAGAAGCGGAAGAAGAGAATAAGAACAAAAAAGAAAAAGAAGTGTAGAAGAAAAAGAAGAAAATGAAGAAGAACAAAAAAGAAAAAGAAAAACTAGAAAAAGAGTCGAAGAAGAAGAAGTAGGAGAAAAGAAGAAAAAGAAGAAGAAGAACGCATTATTTATCTTTCCCATTTTTTCCCAAATTCTGTTAATGTTATTCTTCTCTTGTCTTTTTTCACAGCTGCACCAGGTAAGACATACTTTATGTGTCTGTAGTAGTTAATTATAAAGCTAATGTAGAACGATTAATTTCTTAATTAAAAGTACATAAAAAATACTCGTAATTTAGGAAAGTAAATTAGCCTAATAGATTCTAGGGGACATTTCTAATCGTAAAATTCAACACAAAATTAGAAAAACAAATAAATTCGAACTTCAGACTGTTGCCAGGCAATTGAAAAAAGAAAGAATACTTTCACATCTAAGTAGTTTTATTTGTCTGAAGACCGCAGTTTGAGAGAGAGATAGAGAGAGAGAGAGAGAGATGGATAGAGAGAGAGAGAGAGAGAGATGAATGAGAGGTGAGAAAAGATACCTCTAATTCTTTTCTTGCAAAATTATGCGGTCCCGAAGGTCAGGGGTTCGAATCCTGGCGGAGACGCCCCAGTCATTCAGCTGTAGATATGGGTACCTGACTTTTTCTGGAACGGGGGAAGGAATAACTGCCAGGTGTGATGTTGAATACATCATTCTCTAGTGTGCTGACAATTGTGATGGTGAATACATCATTCTCTAGTGTGCTGTCAGGTGTGATGGTGAATACATCATTCTCTAGTGTGCTGTCAGGTGTGATGGTGAATACATCATTCTCTAGTGTGCTGTCAGGTGTGATGGTGAATACGTCATTCTCTAGTGTGCTGTCAGGTGTGATGGTGAATACATCATTCTCTAGTGTGCTGTCAGGTGTGATGGTGAATACATCATTCTCTAGTGTGCTGTCAGGTGTGATGGTGAATACGTCATTCTCTAGTGTGCTGTCAGGTGTGATGGTGAATACATCATTCTCTAGTGTGCTGACAAGTGTGATGGTGAATACGTCATTCTCTAGTGTGCTGACAAGTGTGATGGTGAATACGTCATTCTCTAGTGTGCTGACAAGTGTGATGGTGAATACGTCATTCTCTAGTGTGCTGTCAGGTGTGATGGTGAATACGTCATTCTCTAGTGTGTTGACAGGTGTGATGGTGAATACATCATTCTCTAGTGTGCTGACAAGCGTGTTGTTGAATACATCATTTTCTAGTCTGCAAAAGTAGTACTTCAAATAGAATAAGATGGAAGATGAAGATAAAGATGAAGAAGAAGTAGATGAGGAGGAGAAGAAGAAAAAGAAAAGAAAAAGAAGAAAAAGAGCACAAAAATAAGAAGACCGTGTTAACTTTCTTTCTTTTTTTTCTCAGTATTTCAATTAATGTTATTCTTCTCGATTTTTATTTCACAGCTGCGCCAGGTAAGATATACGTTATATTTTCTAATAGTTACTTCTAAAGGTAATTTTGAACAATCACTTTCTTAAATAAAACGCATGGAAAAGATTCGAAATCTAGGAAGTAAACTAACCAGGTGTGATGAAGAGTTCTTCAAATATCAAATATCATGAACAGGAAAAAGAACAAATATATCCAACCTATAGGACATAATATTGAAGATTACTAGCCAGTAAAGAGGATTAAACAAAGAAAACTTAAATATTTTGGACACATTAAACGTCATGATAATCTAGAGAAAACCGTCTTGGAAGGGTACATAATAGGAAAAAGAAAGAAGGAAAGAAAAAAAGCGAAGATGGCTGCAAGACATCTTTGACGATCTGCAAATGGATGCAGCAGCAGCAGGCCATCTTGCTCACAGTCGAGAGGCCTACAGGAGTGCTGTTAGGGAGGCAAAGTTCCGCAAGTGACATGCAAATGAATGAATGAATGAATAAATGAAATTAACCTAATAAATTGAGTGAAATTTCGATTCGTACAATTCGACATAAAATTAGAAAAAGCAATAATTTCGAACTTCAGACTCTTACCAGCAATTGTAAAAAGTGAGAATACTTTCACATCTGAATAGTCTTATTTGCTTGAAGGCCACTATTTGAGAGAGAGAGAGAGAGAGAGAGAAAGAGAGAGAGAGGGAGAGAGAGAGATAGTGAGGCGAATGAGAGGGGAAAACAGATGTCTCTAATTCTTGTCTTGCACTACTATCTCGTGGCGAAATCGGGGTTCGAATCCTGGCTTAGACGCAAGTCACCAAGCAGTAGATATGGGTACCTGGCTTTTTCTGGAGATGGAGAAGGAAAATCTGACAAGTGTGATGTTGAATACATCATTCTCTAGTGTGCTGACAGGTCAAGGAAAATATGAGCACTAATGTCATATCTCTATGTGCCTATAGCCGTCTTATCTTTTCCTTACAGACTGTTATTGAAATGTTTTGATGTTAATAAATTTATATTATTGGTGATAACATGCAGGAGTATATCATCAACAATTACCTGGCACTAATACTATGCACTACAGACTGCAGACTATTTTCATCTTACATATTTAACTTGTATTACTGAAAATATAATGAGAAATGTTAGAGAAGATGTAGACAAAGAATATTACGATGCCGTAACAATTGGTGGTTATGAAATATCAAAGATTAGATATGCTGATGACACAGTATTACTGTCCACAACACAAAAAGGAATAGACAAACTAATTATGTCAGTCCGAGCAAAACCTCTATCCTTTTGGGAAGAAAATTAAATTGATGACCACTGTCAAAACAAACAAGGCAGCTGAAATATGTATCAATGAAGACAATTTGGAAGAGGTGGAGAGTTTTGAACATCTTGGATCATTAGTAACTAACAATAGAAATATAATGAGGGAAATTTTAAAAAAGGCCATCTATCAATCTTTAAAAAATAGAACAGTCAGAACTACACAAATAAGACTTTTAAGGGCATGCATCTTTCCCGTCGCAACATATGCCTGTGAGAGCTGGACACATAATAAAACAGCTGAGAAATACATAAATGCCTTCGAATGTAAATGCAACAGAAGAGTTCTTCACATATCATGGACACAGGAAAAAAAACAAATATACTCATCATAAAAGAACTTAATATTGAATAATTCTGGGTAGTAAAAAGAATTAAACAGAGAAAACTTAAATATTTTGGACACATTAAACGTCATGAGAATTTAGAGAAGACCGTCTTGGGAGGGTACAAAATGGGAAAAAGAAAGAAGGAAAAAAAAGATAAGATGGCTGCAATACATCGTTGATAATCTGCAAATGGATGCATCAGCAGCAGGGCATCTTGCTTACAACCGAGAGGCCTACAGGAAGGCTGTTAGGGAGGGAAAGTTCTGTATTTGACATAAAAATGACTGACTGACTGTTAGACTATCATGTTTATATTCTACTCTGCTACTAGAAGTGAAAAGAGAAGTATGGAAATGCACATATGTGTTCAGCCTTTGACATCTGGATTTCCTTCAGTATTTTTAAGCAGATGACTCCAATGATGTGTTGAGAGTATGTTGCCCATAATCCATCATTGGATACGATTTGCAACCAGTGCAACCAGTGCAACAACAACAACAACAACATCAACAACAACATTGTGTTTGTTCATGATATTTTTAAAAATTAAAAAAAAAAACTAATTTTATTCTTGTCTCTTTTCACTTCACAGTAACAACAGGTAAGATAGAAGTTCATTGTCTGTTATTTAATCATAATGTTGTTGAAAAGTTTAATTAAACGGTTAATTATGAAAGCAAAGTAAAGGTGCATTTCCACTACCCCACCCTGCGGTCAATTTTAGAGTATCGAGGGACTGTGGTTTGGGACAAGAAATTTACAAGCTCGGATTTATAATTCAGATAACTCTATATTATTGAGAATATCTGTTTTAGAAGTTTCCAAAGAGCATATCTACTGCAGGTTGGAGAATGCGTGCACTATAAATACAAATGTAAAACACTGATCTAATGGTATTTCTTCTTATTAGAAAGTCTGAATCATGCGTGTGATAACTGTATGTTTATTATCAAACCACCAACTGCATTAGGATATGTCTCCTTCCGTGTTTCATTTCGTAATCTTTAAGTCTCCAATCTGGCCTAAAGTCTGTAGATTTTTCAAAGACTGAATTAGTAAGCACATCATATTGTTATACAGAAGAAATTATCAGAATCTGAAACACAGAATAGACTCGTACAAGGCGTATTGAATAAGTCAAAGATGCACTACGTGACATTTAATACCATGTCTCTCATTAAAGTTCAAATAGAAATTTATTTTTTACAATCTCTGTTCTTTTAATAGAAATCTAGAAACAAAGAAGAAGAACAACAACAACAACAACAATTAGAGCAAAAAAGCAGTACTTTAAATAGACTAAGATGGAAGAAGAAAATGATTGATTGATTGATTGATTGATTGATCTTTATTTCAAAAGAAGAAGCGGAAGAAGAGAATAAGAACAAAAAGAAAAGAAAAAGAAGTGTAGAAGAAAAAGAAGAAAATGAAGAAGAACAAAAAAGAAAAAGAAAAACTAGAAAAAGAGTCGAAGAAGAAGAAGTAGGAGAAAAGAAGAAAAAGAAAGAAGGAAAAAAAAGATAAGATGGCTGCAATACATCGTTGATAATCTGCAAATGGATGCATCAGCAGCAGGGCATCTTGCTTACAACCGAGAGGATTACAGGAGAGCTGTTAGGGAGGGAAAATTCTGTAAGGGACATGAAAATGACTGACTGAGACTATCATGTTTATATTCTACTCTGCTACTAGAGGTGAAAAGAGAAGTATGGGAATGCGCATATGTGTTCAGCCTTTGACATCTGGATTTCCTTCAGTATTTTTAAGAAGATGACTCCAATGATGTGTTGAGAGTATGTTGCCCATAATCCATCATTGGATACGATTTGCAACCAGTGCAACAACAACAACAACAACAACATCAACAACAACATTGTGTTTGTTCATGATATTTTTAAAAATTAAAAAAAAACTAATTTTATTCTTGTCTCTTTTCACTTCACAGTAAGAACAGGTAAGACAGAAGTTCATTGTCTGTTATTTAATCATAATGTTGTTGAAAAGTTTAATTAAACGGTTAATTATGAAAGCAAAGTAAAGGTGCATTTCCACTACCCCACCCTGCGGTCAATTTTAGAGTATCGAGGGACTGTGGTTTGGGACAAGAAATTTACAAGCTCGGATTTATAATTCAGATAACTCTATATTATTGAGAATATCTGTTTTAGAAGTTTCCAAAGAGCATATCTACTGCAGGTTGGAGAATGCGTGCACTATAAATACAAATGTAAAACACTGATCTAATGGTATTTCTTCTTATTAGAAAGTCTGAATCATGCGTGTGATAACTGTATGTTTATTATCAAACCACCAACTGCATTAGGATATGTCTCCTTCCGTGTTTCATTTCGTAATCTTTAAGTCTCCAATCTGGCCTAAAGTCTGTAGATTTTTCAAAGACTGAATTAGTAAGCACATCATATTGTTATACAGAAGAAATTATCAGAATCTGAACACAGAATAGACTCGTACAAGGCGTATTGAATAAGTCAAAGATGCACTACGTGACATTTAATACCATGTCTCTCATTAAAGTTCAAATAGAAATTTATTTTTTACAATCTCTGTTCTTTTAATAGAAATCTAGAAACAAAGAAGAAGAAGAACAACAACAACAACAATTAGAGCAAAAAAGCAGTACTTTAAATAGACTAAGATGGAAGAAGAAAATGATTGATTGATTGATTGATTGATTGATCTTTATTTCAAAAGAAGAAGCGGAAGAAGAGAATAAGAACAAAAAGAAAAGAAAAAGAAGTGTAGAAGAAAAAGAAGAAAATGAAGAAGAACAAAAAAGAAAAAGAAAAACTAGAAAAAGAGTCGAAGAAGAAGAAGTAGGAGAAAAGAAGAAAAAGAAGAAGAAGAACGCATTATTTATCTTTCCCATTTTTTCCCAAATTCTGTTAATGTTATTCTTCTCTTGTCTTTTTTCACAGCTGCACCAGGTAAGACATACTTTATGTGTCTGTAGTAGTTAATTATAAAGCTAATGTAGAACGATTAATTTCTTAATTAAAAGTACATAAAAAATACTCGTAATTTAGGAAAGTAAATTAGCCTAATAGATTCTAGGGGACATTTCTAATCGTAAAATTCAACACAAAATTAGAAAAACAAATAAATTCGAACTTCAGACTGTTGCCAGGCAATTGAAAAAAGAGAGAATACTTTCACATCTAAGTAGTTTTATTTGTCTGAAGACCGCAGTTTGAGAGAGAGAGATAGAGAGAGAGAGAGAGAAGGATAGAGAGAGAGAGAGAGAGATGAATGAGAGGTGAAAAAAGATACCTCTAATTCTTTTCTTGCAAAATTATGCGGTCCCGAAGGTCAGGGGTTCGAATCCTGGCGGAGACGCCCCAGTCATTCAGCTGTAGATATGGGTACCTGACTTTTTCTGGAACGGGGGAAGGAATAACTGTCAGGTGTGATGGTGAATACATCATTCTCTAGTCTGCTGACAATTGTGACGGTGAATACATCATTCTCTAGTCTGCTGACAATTGTGACGGTGAATACATCATTCTCTAGTGTGCTGACAAGTGTGATGGTGAATACATCATTCTCTAGTGTGCTGACAAGTGTGACGGTGAATACATCATTCTCTAGTGTGCTGACAATTGTGATGGTGAATACATCATTCTCTAGTGTGCTGACAATTGTGATGGTGAATACATCATTCTCTAGTCTGCTGACAAGTGTGACGGTGAATACATCATTCTCTAGTGTGCTGACAATTGTGATGGTGAATACATCATTCTCTAGTGTGCTGACAATTGTGATGGTGAATACATCATTCTCTAGTGTGCTGACAATTGTGATGGTGAATACATCATTCTCTAGTGTGCTGTCAGGTGTGATGGTGAATACATCATTCTCTAGTGTGCTGACAAGTGTGATGGTGAATACATCATTCTCTAGTGTGCTGACAAGTGTGATGGTGAATACATCATTCTCTAGTGTGCTGACAAGTGTGATGGTGAATACGTCATTCTCTAGTGTGCTGACAAGTGTGAAGGTGAATACATCATTCTCTAGTGTGCTGACAAGTGTGATGGTGAATACGTCATTCTCTAGTCTGCTGACAAGTGTGATGGTGAATACATCATTCTCTAGTGTGCTGACAAGTGTGATGTTGAATACATCATTCTCTAGTCTGCTGACAAGTGTGATGGTGAATACATCATTCTCTAGTGTGCGGATAGGTCAAGGAAAATATTAGCACTAACGTTATATCTCTGTATGCCTATGAGATATAACAGTGTTATTTTTTCGAAATGTCTTGATGTTAATAAATTTACCTTATTACCGATAATATGTAGCAGTATATCATCTAAAATCACCTTGCACTAATACTATACACTACAGCATATCATGTATATATTCTGCTCAGTTGCTAGAGGTCACTGTCAATGTCCCATATCCCACGCCTTCTGTTCCGAACCAGACTGCAGAGAATTTAACTTTCTCTGATAGGTCTGTTTGTTTGTAGATATTTACACATACTTACATGTTAGACTGATATCCCAAAACGGAGGTTCTCAGCCTGTGGGGACTGCCTTCCTCAACTTTCCGTTTAACCTCAGGGAATTTCAGAGCTTCGAGAAGCATGAGGACGTGATCACAGACTGACAAAGTGACTGTAACAGTTACTGTAAAAAAGTGTTTAGCTCTGTTGGTGGTTCTATGTAGCTTAGCTCTGTTGCTGGTCCTATGTAGCTTAGCTCTGTTGGTGTCCTATGTAGTTTAGCTCTGCTGGTGGTACTATGTAGCTTAGCTCTGTTGGTGGTCCTATGTAGCTTAGCTCTGTTGCTGGTCCTATGTAGCTAAGCTATGATGCTGGTCCTACATAACTGTCTCATTAAACTCGGGGCGTGCCCGTACGTGTTCAGTCTTTGACATCAGGATTTAAGAAAGTGTTTTTAAGCAGTTGACTCCAGTGATATGCCCATAGTATTTTGCCCATAATCTAGCATTTGGATACGATTTTAAACCACTGCAACAACAACAACAACAACAACAACAACAGCACAACAGCTGGAAGTATCTTTATTTATTAGATTTTAAGAAATTCAGCTAAATGTATTCTTGTCTGTTTTCACTTCACAGTAACAACAGGTAAGATAAATGTTCGTTGTCTGTAATTTAATCATAATGTAGTTGAAAAGTTTAACTAAAAATTACATTATAAAAGTAAAGTAAAGCTGCATTTATTCTACTGCTGCCTGCCCCTCGGATCAGTGCTAGAGTATCGATGATCTGTGGGTGGGGCAAGAAATGTACACACTCGAACTTTCTCAATATTATACGCACTTATTGTTCAGAAACTCACGATTGTTTTTTTTTATATGACATTGTGATACGTATGGAGAAAAGTGTTTATGGGGTAAAAAATATTGAGAAGAACTGTTTTAGAAGTTTCCAAAGAGCATATTTACTGCAGGCTGGAGTATGGATGTATTATAAATATCAAGGTAAAACACTAACCTAATGACAGTTCTTCTAAGTAGAAAGTCCTGAATCATGCGTGTGATAACTACGTTTATTATCAAACCACCAACTGCATTAGGACATGTTTCCTTCCGTGTTTGACTTCTTAATCTTTAAGACTCCAAATCTGGCCTAAAGTCTGTAGATTTTTCAAGGTCTAAATTAGTAAGCAACTCTTATTGCTATACAGAAGAAATTATCAGAATCGGAAACACAGAATAGACTCGTACAAGGCATATCGAATATGGAGCATAGGTTAAAGATGTACTTACCTGGTATTTTATTCAATGTCTCTCATTAAAGTTGAAACAGAAATGTATTTTTACAGTATGTATACTTTTAATAAAATACCAGAAGAAGAAGAACATGATGAACGGAAAAAAGAAGAAGAAGAGGAAGAAGGAGAGCAAAAAGAAGCAGTATTTCAAATAGAATAAGATGAAGAAGAAGCGGAAGATTAGAATAAGTAGAAAACAAAAAAGAAAAAAAAGAGAAGAAGAAGAAGAAGAAGAACGCATTATCTTTCTCTCATTTTTTTTCAAGATTTCAGTAAATGTTATTTTTCTCTGTTTTTATTTATCAGCTGCACCAAGTAAGTTACACATTATATGTCTGTAACAGTTAATTACATAGATAATTTAGAACGATTAATTTCTTAATTTAAGAACAAAATGAAAGACTCAGAAATTAGGAAAGTAAATTAACCTAATAAATTCTGAGGTAAGTTTGGAATCGTACCGTTTCAACATAAAATTAGAAGAAAAGAAAATTAATTAGAACTTCAGACTGTTACCTCTAAGTTTAAACTTGAGAATACTTTCACATTTGAATAGTCTTACTTGTCTGAAGAGCAGTATTTGATAGATACACAGAGATAGAGATAGAGATAGAGAGAGAGAGAGAGAGAGAGAGAGAGAGAGAGAGAGAGAAGTGAATGAGAGGGGGGGAAAGATGTTTGTAATTCTTGTTTTATACCATTTATCTCGTCGCGAAGGTCGAAGGTTCGAATCCTGGCAGAGACGTCCCAGTCACCCAGCTGTAGATATGGGTACCTGACTGAGGAAGGAAAAACTGAAAAGTGTGATGGTGAATACATCATTCTCTAGTGTACTGACAGTTGTGATGCTGAATACATCATTCTCTAGTGTGCTGACATGTGTGATGTTGAATACATCATTTTCTAGCGTGTTGAAAGGTGTGATGTTGAATACATCATTCATTAGTGTGCTGTCAGTTCTGATGCTGAATACATTATTCTCTAGTGTGCTGACTGATGTGATGTTGAATACATTATTCTCTGGTGTTATGACAGATGTGATGGTGAATACATCATTCTCTAATGTGATGACAGGTGTGATGGTGAATACACCATTCTCTAGTGTGCTGACAAATGTGATGATAGAAACATCATTCTCTAGTGTGATGACAGGTGTGATGGTGAATACACCATTCTCTAGTGTGCTGACAAATGTGATGATAGAAACATCATTCTCTAGTGTGATGACAGGTGTGATGGTGAATACATCATTCTCTAGTGTGCTGACAAATGTGATGATAGAAACATCATTCTCTAGTGTGATGACAGGTGTGATGGTGAATACATCATTCTCTAGTGTGCTGACAAATGTGATGATATTGGCCGGGAAGAGCACCGCTCCACGCACGGCAGCTGAAGATCTCGCCAACAGCGGTTTAAGCAGATGACTCCAGTGATATACCCATAGTATTTTGCCCATAATCTAGCATTTGGATACGATTTTAAACCACTGCAACAACAACAACAACAACAACAACAACAACAACACAACAGCTGGAAGTATCTTTATTTATTAGATTTTAAGAAATTCAGCTAAATGTATTCTTGTCTGTTTTCACTTCACAGTAACAACAGGTAAGATAAATGTTCGTTGTCTGTAATTTAATCATAATGTAGTTGAAAAGTTTAACTAAAAATTACATTATGAAAGTAAAGTAAAGCTGCATTTATTCTACTGATGCCCGCCCCTCGGGTCAGTGCTAGAGTATCGATGATCTGTGGGTGGGGCAAGAAATGTACACACTCGAACTTTCTCAATATTATACGCACTTATAATTCAGAAACTCACGATTGTTTTTTTTTATATGACATTGTGATGTGTATGGACAAAAGTGTTTATGGAGTAAAAAATATTGAGAATAACTGTTTTAGAAGTTTCCAAAGAGCATATTTACTGCAGGTTGGAGTATGGATGTACTATAAATATCAAGGTAAAACACTAACCTAATGACAGTTCTTCTAATTAGAAAGTCCTGAATCATGCGTGTGATAACTACGTTTATTATCAAACCACCAACTGCATTAGGACATGTCTCCTTCCGTGTTTGACTTCTTAGTATTTAAGACTCCAAATCTGGCCTAAAGTCTGTAGATTTTTCAAGGTCTAAATTAGTAAGCAACTCTTATTGCTATACAGAAGAAATTATCAGAATCGGAAACACAGAATAGACTCGTACAAGGCATATCGAATATGGAGCATAGGTTAAAGATGTACTTACCTGGTATTTTATTCAATGTCTCTCATTAAAGTTGAAACAGAAATGTATTTTTACAGTATGTATACTTTTAATAAAATACCAGAAGAAGAAGAACATGATGAACGGAAAAAAAGAAGAAGAGGAAGAAGGAGAGCAAAAAGAAGCAGTATTTTAAATAGAATAAGATGAAGAAGAAGCTGAAGATTAGAATAAGAAGAAAACAAAAAAGAAAAAGAAGAGAAGAAGAAGAAGAAGAACGCGTTATCTTTCTCTCCGTTTTTTTCAAGATTTCAGTAAATGTTATTTTTCTCTGTTTTTACTTATCAGCTGCACCAAGTAAGTTACACGTTATGTGTCTGTAACAGTTAATTACATAGATAATTTAGAACGATTAATTTCTTTATTTAAGAACAAAATGAAAGACTCAGAAATTAGGAAATTAAATTAACCTAATAAATTCTGAGGTAAGTTTGGAATCGTACCGTTTCAACATAAAATTAGAAGAAAAAAAAGTTAATTAGAACTTCAGACTGTTACCTCTAAGTGTAAACTTGAGAATACTTTCACATTTGAGTAGTCTTACTTGTCTGAAGAGCAGTATTTGATAGACACACAGAGATAGAGAGAGAGAGAGAGAGAGAGAGAGAGAGAGAAAAGTGAATGAGAGGGGGGGGGAAGATGTTTGTAATTCTTGTTTTATACTATTTATCTCGTCGCGAAGGTCGAGGGTTCGAATCCTGGCAGAGACGTCCCAGTCAGCCAGCTGTAGATATGGGTACCTGACTGAGGAAGGAAAAACTGAAAAGTGTAATGATGAATACATCATTCTCTAGTGTGCTGACAAATGTGATGATAGAAACATCATTCTCTAATGTGATGACAGGTGTGATAGTGAATACATCATTATCTAGTGGTCTGACAAATGCGATGGTGAATACATCATTCTCTGGTGTGCTGACAAATGTGATGATGAATACATCATTTTCTAGTTTGCTGACACTTGTGATGGTGAATACATCATTCTCTAGTGTGCTAACAGGTCAAGGAAAATATGAGCACTAACATCATAGCCCTATGTGCCTATCATATATACCAGTGTTATCTTTTCCTTACTGACTTTTATCGAAATGTCTTGATGTTAACAAAATTATATTATTAGCTATGACCTGTAGTAGTATATCATCTAAAATCACCTGGCAGTAATACTTTACACTACACACTATCATGTTTATATTCTGTTCAGATACTAGAATTGACTTTCAATGTCTCATATCCCACGCATTCTGCTCCGAACCAGATGCCCAGAATTTTACTTTCTGCAATGATTGATTCGTTGTTTTTCTTTGTAGACATGTATATACGCTTATTTGTTAGAGTGCTGTCTGACAAGAAAGGTTCTCAAACAGTGAGAATGTCCCTTCTAATTCCTTCCCCTGCACCCTGGGACGTTTAGTTTCCAGAGCCAGCTGTTTGAGAACGAAAATAGTTATCACCAAGGAGTGTTCGACAATGCTCATCAGAAACACCGAAGATCTAAAGCAAGTAGCAAGGAATCGTCAGACATGGAGAGCTTTGTCCTCCGCCCTATGCGCCGCCTTTGGCCCAGGAGGAGTAACTAACTAACTAACTAACTAACTACGTAACTAACTGACTAAGTAACTAACTAACTAACTAACTAACTAACTAACTAACTACGTAACTAACTGACTAAGTAACTAACTAACTAACTAACTAACTAACTAAACTAACTAACTAACTAACTAACTACTAACTAACTAACTAACTAACTAAACTAACTAACTAACTAACTAACTAACTAACTAAGTAACTTACTCGTTTTTCAGGATCTCAATTAATTTCATTGTTCTTTATGTTTATTTCACAGCTATACCAGGTAAGATATACGTTCAGTGTCTGTAATTGTTAATTTTATTTTGTAAAGGTTATTAAACGGTAAATAAATATGAAAGTAAACTAACCTAGTAAATTCCTAAGGAAATCTACAAAGGTAAATTTCAAGAGCAAATTAGAAAAGTAACTTAGGAAGCAAAATCAAGCTGTTCTTTATATCGTACAAACCGGACTTGAAAATGAAGTCACGATTCTGTGTTGTTAATTTCATACGAGTTTGATTGAGATAGAATACGTTAATACCACTAGGGAGAAGCAGTATGCATTGAAGATTACTGTACTTACACTCTGTTAAACTTCTAGTTGAGCACAAGCAACATATCAGCTTTCTCAAGATTTACACTTACCCAGCATACATAGATCCAGACTTTAATTCCAGCTTCCGCATCACATTTCTATAGCTTTCCCTTCTATTTCTTGTTGACCTTCGCATCCCTGATGGACTTGACCTAACCTATCAGACCTTCTACCCTGTCTTTATTTACCTTATTAACAACTAACCTCTCAGACTTTCTCTCCATCCTCTATTCATCTTAAGAATAGCTAACCCTTCAGAACTTCTCTCCATTCTCTATTCATCTTAGGAACTACTAACCCCTCAGAAGAATTGGAGAGTTTTGAATATCTTGGATCACTGCTAACTAATAATGGAGATACAATGAGGGAAATTAAAAGGAGGACATCTATCGCTCTTCAGAAAGTAAAACAACTAAAGAATCTGTGGAGAGGAACAGAAGAACTACAAAAATAAGATTTTTAAGGGCATGCATCTTTCCCATCGCAACATATGCCTGTGAGACCTGGACACTTAACAAAACAGCTGAGAAACACATAAATGCCTTTGAATGTAAATGCTACAGAAGTGTTCTTGAAATATCATGGACACAAAAAAGAACAAATATATCCTTACTACAAGAACTTAATATTGAAGAAGGCTGGCTAGTATAGAGGATTAAACAGAGAAAACGTAAATATTTTGGACACATTAAACGTCATGATAATCGAAAGAAAACTGTCTTGGAAGGGTGCATAATGGGAAAAAGAAAAAGAGGAAGACCAAGGCGAAGATGGCTGCAAGACATCGTTGATGATCTGCAAATGGATGCATCAGCAGCAGGCCATCTTGCTCACAACCGAGAGGCCTACAGGAGTGCTGTTAGGGCGGCAAAGTTCCGCAAGGAACATGCACATGAATGAATGATGATGGACTTGACTGATTTATTGTTCGTGAAGGCAATTAAAATATGCCTTCTTTCTACAGTTCTCATTTTTTTGGCCTGGTTAGAGCTCTTCTCTGAAAGACCTGATAGATGTCTTCTTCAGGTAACAAGAATCCCCGTCTTATCTACATGTTAACTTCTTGTCACACAACTTTCATATTATTATACATTCCATTATCAAGAATAGACCAGCAACTGGCTAACAATGTGAATGGTAAAACTGGATATAAAACATAATGCAGTACACACACATAAATAATTATACAGAGAAAACCTAAACGACGTTTAGAACAAGCTGAGACGTACAGTATCAGACACTATATACATTTATTATTTATTGTGTCTTGTCGTACTTAAAGAATAAGAAACTTGATAAATTTTGTAATTTTTTATGTTTTGTCGTATCTACACTAGATATATTTTGTAATTTTATTATGTCTTGTTGTATCTACATATCTGACAGTAGATAGATTCTGTAATTTTTTTATATCTTGTCGTATCTACATATCTGTCATCTAAGTGTCAGACACTAGATAAACATTTTATATGTGTGTTTTGTAGCCTTGAATGTGAAACATCAGATACATTTGTTATTCATTTATGTGTTTCTTGTAGTACTTTAATGAGAAACACAAATTCAATTTGCGATTTTTGTGTCTTGTAGTAACTATCTGTGAGACATCAAGTAAAGATGTGATTTTTGTGTCTTGTAGTACCTGTCTGTAAGACATCAGGTAAATATGTGATTTTTGTGTCTTGTAGTATCTGTCTGTGAGACACCAAGTAAAGACGTTATTTTTGTGTTTTGTAGTATCTGTCTGTGAGACACCAGTTAAATCTATGATTTTTACTTCTTGAAGTACTTGTCTGTGAGACACCAGGTAAATCTGTGATTTTTGTGTCTTGTAGTACCTGTCTGTAAGATACGAGGTAAAGACGTGATTTTTCTCATGGATGACTCTGGAAGTATCGCCAACCAAAACTTTGAGAAGCAGAAAACGTTCTCTGCAGATCTCACTCGAGCATTCTCCATCGGTAGCAATACAAGAAACGCCGAGTTCCAGTTCGGTGCCGTAACGTTTAATCTGAACGCGAACAAAGTCTTTGGTCTCAGCACACATCTGTCGCAGAGTCCCTTGAATCAGGTATCATGTTCCTGTTCACTCGTTTTCATCTATGGCTTGTCTCTTGTATATGGGATGGATGTTTACGTGAAATTCTGTTTGTATTCTTCGTACATTGACAGTCGTGTGAAAAGTTTAAACAATACGAGACAATCTCCTAATTACGAGACATCGCTCCTTAAAGCAACGTGTCAGGTACCCAGCTTTACGGCTTGGTAGACTGAGACGCTCTATGAGAATTTGTGAAAGAGCTTACCTTAGAGGAATCGTGCTACGATCAGGGACGGACAAGAATAAAAATGGTGTCTTACCTACAGGAAAAAAACTGGACTCTCATCCCCATCTGATATTCTGTCTTCTCTAAACAGTTTTTTTTTATTCTCCTGCATGCATTCAAATTGTTCTGGACATAAGTATATACAACTAACATATAAATATATACAAAGCCACTGCAATAGCGTTGTGATAACAAATAATTAGACTTAACAAAAAGCGTGTGTTCTCTGTTAGAATCTAATTTCAAAGACTAAATATTCGAGTACACTCAAGACCAGCTGAGTCAGTCAACCGTGGAAATGGGCACCCTGCTAGATCTGGAGCTTAAGAAGGAAAGGTAATCAGGCTTGATGCTGACCACATAAACTTGTCATGTGCTGACAGGTCAGAGAAAAAATGGGCATTATCCCTAGATGCATCTGTGGCACGGTGGCCCACACTACTTGATAAAGAGACAGAATACCAGCATGTCATCTTTGAGGAACAAAGTCTGATTTATTGCTCCTTGAATTTCCCTTTCGGATAATACAACATCCTGAGACAGTCTATCAGCTGGTACATCATAATTATATCTGACAGACACACCTGTCATGGATGTCTTACCTTTTTAGCAACCTGACAATAGTGTAATTATGTATATCAATGACGTCAATTATTTATACTTTTCATTAAAACAAGGCGCTCCTAAACATTGGCTACACTGCCGGATGGTCACGAACAGATCGAGGTCTGGACTACATCGTGGACAACGATTTGTTTGGTGCAGGATCTGGTGGAAGAAGCGACGCTGACAACTATGTCATTCTTTTAAGTGACGGCCAGTCAAACGTGCCGTCTTCGAGTAAGTTAACTGTGATGTTGAAACTACTATAAGATCTCTTCTTCTGGTAGGATACACATAATTACGAATGTTATGAAGTGTCCGAGATTAGCTACTCAGCTTTTGAAAGGAGCAGCTGGCACGCCTGGAGCTGAGGAAGGGAAAGTCAGCCATGCGTGATACTGACCACACCACCCTGTCCTGTACAAGTCAGTCAAGCGTGATACTGACCACATCCCCCTGCCCTGTACAAGTCCTCCAAGCGTGATACTGACCACATCACCCTGCCCTGTACAAGTCCTCCAAACGTGATACTGACCACATCACCTTGTCCTGTACATAAGTATATACAACTAACATATAGATATATACAAAGCCACTGCAATAGCGCTGTGATAACAAATAATTAGACTTAACAAAAAGCATGTGTTCTCTGTTAATGAATAAACTGTTAGAATCTAATTTCAAAGACTAAGTATTCGAGTACACTCAAGACCAGCTGAGTCAGTCAACCGTGGAAATGGGCACCCTGCTAGATCTGGAGCTTAGGAAGGAAATTTAATCAGGCTTGATGCTGACCACATAAACTTGTCATGTGCTGAGAGGTCAGAGAAAAAATGGGCATTATCCCTAGATGCATCTGTGGCACGGTGGCCCACACTACTTGATAAAGAGACAAAATACCAGCATGTCATCTTTGAGGAACAAATTCTGATTTATTGCTCCTTGAATTTCCCTTTCGGATAATACAACATCCTGAGACAGTCTATCAGCTGGTACATCATAATTATATCTGACAGACACACCTGTCATGGATGTCTTACCTTTTTAGCAACCTGACAATAGTGTAATTATGTATATCAATGACGTCAATTATTTATACTTTTCATTAAAACAAGGCGCTCCTAAACATTGGCTACACTGCCGGATGGTCACGAACAGATCGAGGTCTGGACTATATCGTGGACAACGATTTGTTTGGTGCAGGATCTGGTGGAAGAAGCGACGCTGACAACTATGTCATTCTTTTAAGTGACGGCCAGTCAAACGTGCCGTCTTTGAGTAAGTTAACTGTGATGTTGAAACTACGATAAGATCTCTTCTTCTGGTAGGATACACATAATTACGAATGTTATGAAGTGTCCGAGATTAGCTACTCAGCTTTTGAAATTAGCAGCTGGCACGCCTGGAGCTGAGGAAGGGAAAGTCAGCCATGCGTGATACTGACCACATCACCCTGTCCTGTACAAGTCAGTCAAGCGTGATACTGACCACATCCCCCTGCCCTGTACAAGTCCTCCAAGCGTGATACTGACCACATCACCCTGCCCTGTACAAGTCCTCCAAACGTGATACTGACCACATCACCTTGTCCTGTACAAGTCCTCCAACCGTGATACTGACCACATCACCCTGCCCTGTACAAGTCCTCCAAACATGATACTGACCACATCACCCTGCCCTGTACAAGTCAGTCAAGCGTGATATTGACCACATCACCCTGCCCTGTACAAGTCCTCCAAGCGTGATACTGACCACATCACCTTGTCCTGTACAAGTCAGCCAAGCGTGATACTGACCATATCACTCTGTCTTGTACAAGCAAAGAATATATAAACACTAAGGCCATATCCCATGTAAGTCTCTGCTACATGACATAATATATTTTTCCTTAATGAATGAAAATAGTCACAAAGAATCAGTAACATGTTTATTTTCTCAAAAAAAGCACTATTCATAGTGATATACGTTTTAAAATAATGAGATTAAATAACTTTCAGAGAGTAAATCTTTGAGAAAACTGGTCGGTGATGCTCTAAGCTCTGTATTATCTTCTAGTTTTCTTATTCTGAAACAAGAGTGAGGTAAGATTTAAGAGAAAACTGGTCGGTGATGTTCTAATCTCTGTATTATCGTCTAGTTTTCTTATTCTGAAACAAGAGTGAGGTAAGATTTAAGAGAAAACTGGTCGGTGATGTTCTAATCTCTGTATTATCTTCTAGTTTTCTTATTCTGAAACAAGAGTTAGGTAAGCTTTAAGAGAACTGGTCGGTGATATTCTAATCTCTGTATTATCTTCTAGTTTTCTTATTCTGAAACAAAGGTGAGGTAAGATTTAAGAGAAAACTGGTCGGTGATATTCTAATCTCTGTATTATCTTCTAGTTTTCTTATTCTGAAACAAAGGTGAGGTAAGATTTAAGAGAACTGGTCGGTGATGTTCTAATCTCAGTATTATCTTCTAGTTTTCTTATTCTGAAACAAGAGTGAGGTAAGCTTTAAGAGAACTGGTCGGTGATATTCTAATCTCTGTATTATCTTCTAGTTTTCTTATTCTGAAACAAAGGTGAGGTAAGATTTAAGAGAAAACTGGTCGGTGATATTCTAATCTCTGTATTATCTTCTAGTTTTCTTATTCTGAAACAAAGATGAGGTAAGATTTAAGAGAAAACTGGTCGGTGATATTCTAATCTCTGTATTATCTTCTAGTTTTCTTATTCTGAAACAAGAGTGAGGTAAGCTTTAAGAGAAAACTGGTCGGTGATATTCTAATCTCTGTATTATCTTCTAGTTTTCTTATTCTGAAACAAAGGTGAGGTAAGATTTAAGAGAAAACTGGTCGGTGATATTCTAATCTCTGTATTATCTTCTAGTTTTCGTATTCTGAAACAAGAGTGAGGTAAGCTTTAAGAGAAAACTGGTCGGTGATATTCTAATCTCTGTATTATCTTCTAGTTTTCTTATTCTGAAACAAGAGTGAGGTAAGATTTAAGAGAAATCTGGTCGGTGATGTTCTAATCTCAGTATTATCTTCTAGTTTTCTTATTCTGAAACAAGAGTGAGGTAAGCTTTAAGAGAAAACTGGTCGGTGATATTCTAATCTCTGTATTATCTTCTAGTTTTCTTATGTAGACAGTGTATGAGTGTAGATATTAGAGTTTCTACTTATTCAAAACAGCATCATATCTCTACTATAGTGTCTACCAAAATGCCGATTTAAACTGCTAAAGGGTTATTTAAACTATAAACCTTTTTCAAAAAATGGATGGATGAGTCGACAATTGATCAGTAAATAGTTGTGGGGTTGAAGAAATAGCAGATGTTTGAAATTCTTTGCTGAGACTACAAGTGGACCCAGTCAACGAATGTCTTGTCTTGACTGGATCTTCTATTTAGGAAATGGACAACTCATCTTCTATATTGGAATCATGCACTTCACTAATGCCGAGATTTTCTTCAACAATTTCTGAATCAGAAAATTCACTAACGTCTCAAATTTCCTGTTCAAGATATTGTAAAATTTCACTGGCATCTAAATGCATTCTCTTTATAGGAGCTACCAATTTGAAAAGTGCGGACGCTAATTTCAGAAGGTCAGCTTGGCCTTCCGGCAGTTACACAAAAATAGTGGAAATGAATATCTTTACGAAGTCACTATTTTATTTTACAATAACTCATAAACAGCAATGTCTTTACACCCTAGAATATCCACTAATTTCGAAAAAAAAGAGAATGACAATGTACTTTTTGATTGCTTACCTGCAGATCGATTGTAAATGGTATGTATACTAAATGTTTGACAGGTGATACGAACGGAGTAACAAATTTAAGTATATAACAAAATAATATTATCTGAAGATATGCTTCTGCAAGTTGAGCTCACGTTATTAAAAGTGTGTACCTGTGGATAGAAACACTTGTATAATGACCAAGAATGTAAGTTTTAGATACTTTGATGAAATCTTTCAGCACAAACGTCTGCAGCACGTGTCAGGAGTCTGGCTACAATAATCGCCGTGGGCATTGGTTCATCAAACATTGCAGAACTTCAAGGCATCACCAGTGACCCGTCAAATGTCTTCAGCATTGCAAGCCCCGACGTCCTGGAACAGGTCAAGGCTAAGCTGTCACAGAAGATCTGTGTGTGTAAGTTTCTCCCAGAGACGTAACAGATACAGCACGAATAACGAACAAAAGCCCATGGGCACATAATCTTAGCTTGAAAGACACTAAACGTAATAATTGTTGTCCTAGAAGACAAAAAAAAAAGTGCATAGACCACACAGAAAGATGTGTAATAAGTACACCGGACATGCCTTGACAGGGAAATAATACATGACCTGTATCTGGTTCATACTGCAAGGTGTAAAGCTGAAGCGCTAGGAACATGAACGAAACAATATAGAAGAGGTTATTTTATTTTATTTAGTAATTCTCACTAACTGTCTAAGTGGCACATGGCTGGAAGAGAAATAAATGTATCTAACATATTATGCAAACATCAAGAAAACGAAGAAGTACTAACAAAACATTAGGTAAAGAACAAAAGCATTAAGAAAATACTAACAAAAGACTAGTTACAGAACAAAACAGTAAAGAAAACAGCAAATACTAAATAGATATTCTCTATCTCTGTATTCCTCCTCCTCTCTCTCTCTCTCTCTCTCTCTCTCTCTCTCTCTCTCTCTCTCTCTAAAAATACATTGTCAGTACAGATCTTCTAACATCATCTACACAAAGACTAAAGAAACCAATGAACATTTTCTGATGCCACCACAAAGTAGTGCCCATTACGAATGACTGTGTGCAACTTAATTTTTAATATAATGGAGTTTTGTGGGGTCGTTCGCAAGTACGTGACTTGTATTGTTCGGACATCTGTAACCTGGGGACTGTCTGTATAGTGTTCTGGCGGGATTATAAGAAAGCTGACGCTGATATTATATTGCTTATATTCCTCAGTGACATATACAGGATTCCTATTACATTCATATGAGTAACTTTTATCTCATCACGTGCCTGTAACATACTCAATGAGTTTGATAACTGATAACTGAGTCGCTGGTTTTAATTGCACGCGTTTTTATCTTTCTTCGGCCCTTAAAGATAATAAGGCTCATTAATCATCATCATCATCATCATCATCATCATCATCATCATCATCATCTACATCTATGTCTCATAAATCATTGTTTTTGTGATCTACCTGTCTCTGTCTTGATATGTGTCTTGTTCTTGAGCTGCCTTGTATGTCTTTATTTCTAATCTGTCTTTCCATTTTTGTCCTAGTTTTTCTCCTACTTTGTCTTGTTGGTTGTTCTATATGTTTATCTACCTATCTCCACCTCTTAGGTTGTATCCTGCCATGTGGTTTTTCTACACAGTTTTAACGTGTTTCTTATCTTCCATTTTCTTGCCTCTTTCCAATCTCCCAGTAGAAGTGATCAGTGTGCAATCTCAAAAGCCTGTAAAGTTCTATGTTCTAGTTCTAGCTTATCAAGAAAGCAACAAGAACTAACAATTTCCTGTCACAATTCATCGCCTAGTTCTTCACTGTTGTGAAATAGTTTTCTGGTTCGTTCGCCATCTCATATATAGATATCTGTTATAGGTTTATACTTTCTATGTTTACAATTATGCATGTAGTAAAAGTAAAGATAGTCCCATAGCAAATGCCGTAGGGGGTGAAGCGTTAGAGACTTCATTATGCTGGGTCATCAGCGTATGAGGTAGGGTGACCAGTTCCTTTCCTCGCTGCCTTTACTTCCCAGATTTTCTCTGGTACCCATTTTACGAGGCTGGGTCGACCTCAGGGCCGTATTGGTAGGAAAAAAAATCCCGCTCAGCTGGGGATTCGAACCCTCGACCATTTGGTTGCTAGACGAGTGCTCTAACCACTACGCTAGCCGGCCAATTATGCATGTAAAGAGTTATAATTTCCGTGTTGTTGCTGTTACTGTTTGTGTAGTTGTTATTGCTGTTGTTATTGTTGCTGTTATTATTGTTGTACTGTTGTTGGTGTTATTGTTTTCGGTACTTTTGTTCTTCTTGTTGCATTTCATATTGTTTATATTGTTGCTATTGCGTTTGTTGTTTTAGCAGCTGTTATTTTTGTTGCTGCTTTTCCTGTTGTTATTATTCTATTGTTGTTGCTGCTATTGTTTTCTCTGATTTTGTTCTTGTTGTTGCAGTTCATATCTTTATGTTGCTGTTATTGCTGCTGTTATTTTTGTATTTATTGCTGTTGTTTTCGCTGTTGGCCTTGCCAGTTTTCTTCCTGTTTGATCAGATTTTTTTTTCTCAGAAGACAAAGAGAATCTGAAAATGACAATTTGCTGATAAAATTATATTGGAATTTTTTCAGAGCCAAAAGAGAATTGCTTTGTGCCATCATATCATCATTCCGGGTGTACACATTAACACATGTTTGTACACGCACAAACATGTACATTTACAGTTGTATTCCCACAGCCTGACAGCAGTGCGTTTCTACTTCCCACAACCTTACACCAGCAATTTTCTACCTCCCACAACCGTACACCAGCAATTTTCTACCTCCCACAACCTTACACCAGCAATTTTCTACTTCCCACAACCTTACACCAGCAATTTTCTACTTCCCACAACCTTACACCGGCAATTTTCTACTTCCCACAACCTTACACCAGCAATTTTCTACTTCCCACAACCTTACACCAGCAATTTTCTACTTCCCACAACCTTACACCAGCAATTTTCTGCTTCTCACAATCTTACAACAGTACTTCTCTACATCCCAAGACCTTACAACAGTACTTCTCTACTTCCCACGACCTTACAACAGTACTTCTCTACTTCCTACAATCGTACAACAGTACTTTTCTACTTCCCAAAACCTTACAGCAGTACTTCTCTACTTCCCACAACCTTACAACAGTACTTACCTACTTCCCACAACCTTACATCAGTACGTCTCTACTTCCCACAAACCGTACAACAGTACTTTAACTGGTTGTTTCAGCATCTTAATCATCCAAAAAGTATATTTCCTTGTCTGTATCTATGGACATGCGCACTTAATCGTGATATTTCATTTTTTTACTTATATGTCTACCTGACAAACAGGTAATCACAAGGTAAGAAAACCCACTATTTTTTATATTCTCACAGAAATAAAAGTATCTGCAGATCACACATCATCTTGACGTGCTGGAACAATCTCATACTGACACTGTAGTCACGTTCTTATGTCAGCAGAATCAGTCAGAACATATGAAATAAAAATTAAGGAAAAAGAATGTTTTGTATTTTTATATGGTGTACTTTTCTTATGTAATTATATGTATAAGAATTCTGCCAATACATATCTATCTATCTATCTATCTATCTATCTATCTATCTATCTATCTATCTATCTATCTATCTATCTATCTATCTATCTATCTATCTATCTATCTATCTATCTATTCATCCATCCATCCATCCATCCATCTGTCTCTGTCTTTTTATACTCCCTTCTTCTCTCTCTTTTCTTTCTCTCCCCCCCCCCCGAAATCAACCTCTTCTCTCCCCTCTCTTTCCTCCTTTCTCCTACAATTTCTCTATCGCTTCAATATGTCTTCATTTCTCCTGTTCCTGGCTTTCTCTCTCCACTGGCTTACTCATTCTTTACTCAACAAAAGACACACGATCGACCGTGAGTCGCGTGTAACACTCAGAAACCTGTGATCCCCCAAAAACGTGTTCGCCAAAAGCCTGAAGCAGCTTTTCGAGGGTCTTAATAGCAACTTAGCCGAACTTCACGCAGAATTTAAATGTTGCTCTAAGTTATGAGCCATAATAACGATCGCTGAACTATACTAACACAATCTTGCAAAACCGACTGCCCTAATTAAACATGTGTAGTCAACGACACCAGGTGCCAGACTGACTCATCTCAAAGTAGTGATCTGCGTTCCCAGCGTAATTGTTGAACGGCACAGTCACAGCAAACACAGACCAGGAACTTTCCGATACTACCTCGTGCATTGTCCACTAAGTGAGCTAAATGTTAATGCTCGTTAAAATAAGGAAAGAAGAAGGAGCCAGCTTAGAATCTCGTTTCAGTCAACTTGAAGGTGGAATTGACAATAGTTCCCAAGTATGAAGTGAGACAGTCGCCATAAACTACGTTTCGAGGTATCAGCTACGAACACTGTTATTAAGGATACTGCTCGTGTGAAAGAGGATGGGAAGGTAACAGCAGGCATAAAAACTACATAAAACAACGATATAAACAACGGAGGAAACATGAAACTGTTGTAAGTGAGAAAACTTATTGACGTATACATTAGATAACGTTGCATGTCTGGTGTATTTTAGCTTATTTGTTTGTGATATACGGTATACCTGAGGAAAATGAGCAGAAAATGGGGGGGGGGCAGAGATGACAGAGGTGAGTTTAATCTAAGTAAAAATCGACTTAACTAAAGGAATATGGAACGTACTGCATACATAAGTCATAAAGCGTCCGTATACTGCAGAAACTGTGCCAGGAATTGAGTGTCAAAATACGCGTCTGAAATGAGTTCATGTGAAACTCTTTCTATGATTTTCTCAAGGTATTTGTACAGAATATCAATTTCAGGCATTTATATTTAGTATAACAGAAATTCATACGTAATCCAAATATTGGCCACATTTCTAAAATCTTATATCCTTCCCGTGCCATTAAACGTCACATAGGGCTCGCAAAGTAGTTTGCCAATTTTCCTGTCTTCGGGGACTCTTTCAACCTCGTCAAGGGATTTTATGCCTGTAAAGTTGGCCTCTCTTAACAAAGTCCTCTTTAGAGTTTCACACGGTCTGCCTGTTTCTCTTTAGCCTGTTGTGTTCCACTTGATAGCTTGTTTTGGGATTCTCTAATCATTTCTTCTCATCAAGTGACCAACATATGTCCATCTCATTCTCCTGATCACCCGTGAGACTCTTTGTTGTTCAGTCATCTGTCTTATCTCTGCATTGTTCTTGAATTCGTTCCACTTGATGCCGAGTATTTTCCTTAGGCATTTGTTTTCGAAAGAGTCTAATTTCTTCTCTATTTCTTTAGTTGTTTTCCAGTTTCGCAAGCATAAATGAGGGTGGATATTTCATTTGAATTGAATAGTCTTAACTTAGTTTTTGTGCTTATAACTTTTGAATTCCATATGTTCTCAAGAATCTTGAAGATCAATGCTGCTTTTGCAATTTTGATTCTAACCTCCTTTCTGGTGTCACCATCCTGGTCTATGTGGCTGCCAAAGTATGAAATTTTATTGACTTCTTCAATATCTGTCCCTTATATGTGTATTTTTCCATCTTGATTAAGGGGAATTATTATTTTTGTTTTGTCCTTTTTAATATCGTCTTATTTTGCTAGCCAGTGAAGACAGGCTATCTGTTTTTTCTTGCATGTAATTCACATTGTTACTGATAAGAGTTATGTCATCAGCAAAATCAAGATCTTCTTGTTGGGTCCCATTTACCCAGTCAATACATATGTTACCGGTGCAGCATTTTTTTCATTATGAAGCCTATTGTAATTCCAAAAACTAAAGGAGACAGTATACATCCTTGTTTCACACCTGTTTCGATCTGGTACCATTCAAGCATCCCTTCTTCTGTCTTGACTGCACAAACATATCCATTGTAGAAGTCCTTAACAATGTTGACAATTTTAGATGGTATTCCATATAGACTTAAAATTCTCTATAATGAATCTCTGTGTATGCTATCAAATGCCTTTTAAAGTCTATGAAGTTCAGTATTAATTATTTCTGCTTTTCAATATGTTCTTCAAGTATAATTCTTAGAGTAAAGATCTGGTCGAGACAGCTTCTCCCTTTTCTGAATTCTGCTTGTTCTTCTCTCATTGCAGTATCCACTATATCTTTAAGTCTATTCAAAATGACCTTGCAAAATACTTTTGACACACCTGATATTAAGGTTACTCCTCTCCAATTGTTACAGTCACTAAGGTTGCCTTTTTTTGGTATTTTAACAATGATTCCTTTTTTCCATTTAGAAGGGACCTTTTCTTCTTTCCAAATCGTGTTAAACATTCACTATAGATGTCTCATGTTGTCACTATTGATAGCTTTTAGCATTTCGGGTGTTATTTCATCTTCACCTGCAGTGTTTTTGTTACATTTCTAAAACACTGAAACATAAATAAAGGGTATGAAATTAATGTTATACCTTTGACAGTGAGAGTTATATTAGTAACTATGAGAATTATACTATTAACAGTGAGAGTTACGATACTAGCAATGAGAGTTAAATCATTCAAAAATGAGAGCTATGGCACTCAGATTGTAAGTTATACCTCTGACATTGAGAACTATACTTATAACATTAAGATTTATACCTTTAACATTAATAACTATACTTCTAACATTAATATTTATACATCTAACATTGAGAACTATACTTATAACATTAAGATTTATACCTTTAACATTGAGAACTATACTTCTAACATTAATATTTATACCTCTTACATTAATAACTATACGTCTAACATTAAGATTTATACCTTTAACATTGAGAACTATACCTATAACATTGAGAACTATATCTTTAGTAACAGGTAATTTATACCGGAGGAACGTCCCTAGGTAATGCTTGCTATTTTTTCCAGGAAACGTCAGACGCGGAAGTGGTTGTCGTGTAAGAAACGTCTCAACCATCGAGCAACCGTTGCACAAACGTGGTTGGCATGCGAGAGACAGCAAGTGAGAAACAGACTGCCAAAAGAACCTAATACGTGGATTTAAGGAACAATTTTTTATAAATAGGAAACTACGAGGCTTTGGTACGGTAAAGTAAGAGAACAAATTTTGTAGGATTAGACCTCGAAAAAATCGTAGACAAAGCACTTTAGTGAGACGTGAGAGGAAAAAACAATCTTTTTTTCTTTCTCCCACGTCTCACTAAAGTGCTTTGTCTACGATTTTTTCGAGGTCTAATCCTACAAAATTTGTTCTCTTACTTTACTAATACGTGGATGTTCGTATAAAACAGAGGTTTCTCATCGAACTTCTCCATGCTGAAAAAACAAACTGCACCCATTGACATTAACCAACGCTGTGTAAAACCTGTTGGAGCAAGTTTACATTTATAATTAATGGGAGGAATACATTTTCTAAGGATGGTTACAGACCAACAATCCTCGGCAATGTACTACCTCACTCGAGGCCAATCCAGCTCCTCCATTATGACCGCCAACCCAGGTTCTCCCCGCCTTGGTATAATGTATGCTAATTATGCATAAATCCTGAGCACTTAATCAATACACAATACACTGACATGCAGTACACATCGCCAAGGCTGACATTAAAAGCACGGCATTTTATTCACACTATAAACCATACAAACACAGAAAAGTGACATTTACGTCAATATGACATCAAGACAGGTGTCATTATAATGGTAATTAAGAATGGTATCATATGATAATGACTTCTCATCTTGCATTATTGAAAACCTGATGGTCCCGGGCTCTCGTGACCCTACACATAGCCTACACTAAGAATCTAATGTGCAGTGGCACTTATTCCACGCAGCCACCTCCGCCATGACAACCTCTGTATAACCGCGTTGCTGCAGCACAAGATCAGTCTACATGAAAGCATAATAACGAATCAAACATGTTGCCAATCCATATTCCTGTAAATCATACTGAAAATCATGTCCATATTGACACTCAGATACAAAAACCTAGATCACAGCTTACTGAACAACTACATTATCTACACCATATGAGGTGGGCACAGGTAGAATATAGCCAATAACTAGCATAAAACATAGGAGTTTACAGTACATCCATAGGCACAACTAAGCAAGATATCGCCTGGCCATTGCCTCTATCTATACTAATCTAAGCCAATGTTTTTATATATGGGAGGGGGGTAGGGGATAGAAAAGTAATTAGTTATTACACCTCTCATTTTAATGTTGATATCGTTAAACAGAATAATCGATTCATCATGAACGACGTTAATGGATGTTCCTCTGGAACGGCCTCATCCGGTAGGGCAGCTCACGAGCCACAGGTGAGGCCAGATCGTCATCAAGCTACTGGTGGCAAAACTAGCAAGTTCAAAATAGCAACATGGAATGTTAGAACTTTATTCCAGGCTGGAAAATTAGAAAATGTAAAGATGGAAATGGAAAGGATGAAGATCAACATACTAGGAATGAGTGAAGTTAGATGGACAGGTGCAGGGAAGATAAACTCAGATAAATATACAATAATATATTCAGGAAGTGAGAAACACGAAAGAGGAGTAGGAATTATATTTGATGAACAAACGACAAGGACAATTGTAGGATATTTGAACATCTCGGACCGAGTCCTGCTAGCCCAACTGAAAGGACAACCAATAAACATAAATATTATGCAAGTGTACGCTCCAACATCTGAAAGCTCTGAAGAAGATTTACAGCTATTTTATAATGACATAGAGACAGCACTAAAACACACAAAGTCACATGAAGTTACCATAGTCATGGGAGATTTTAATGCCAAAGTTGGTAAAGGAAGAACTTCAGACATCGTTGGTGACTATGGACTGGGGGAGAGGAATGACAGAGGTTATAAATTAATTGAATGGGCAAGAATACACAGCATAGTTGTAGGAAACACCTGGTTTAAACAACATCCTCGAAGACTGGCAACGTGGTGCAGTCCAGACAAAAAGACTTTTAACCAGATAGACTACATATTAATCAACAAACGATTCCGCAATGCATTACTGACAACAAAAACCATGCCAGGAGCTGACTGCAATAGTGACCATGATCCACTCTGTGGAAAAGTTAGAATAAAACTAAAGAAAGCAGGCAGAAAAGTGAGAAACATCAAACTGAATACAGAACTTCTTAAAAATGACCAAGAACTGCGAGAACACTACAAAGTTATTATAACAAATAGATACAATGCAATAGCAAAGATAAATAGTATAGATGAACAATGGGAAATGTTAAGAGATTCTATCCACCAAACTGTTAAGGAGATAATACCACCAAAAAAAGAATCCCCTAAAAATAAATGGATGACAGACGACATCTTAGGACTGATGGACAAGAGGAGGAGGAGTAAAAATAACGAGAAAAAATATAACAAGATAAATAAAGAAATAAGACGCAAAAGAAGTGTGGTTAAATGAACAGTGCAGACAGATAGAAGACTCTCATATTAAAGACAGCAAAAACATGCACAAACGAATTAATGAACTCACAGGCAGGAAAACAAAATATACCACAGGATGCCTGAACTCGAAAGAAGGTAAAATGTTAATGGGAAAAGAAGACATTGTGGACAGGTGGACAGAGTATATCGGTGAGCTATATGGAGGAGAAAGACCAGAATTAACACAAGATACCGAAAACTGTGATGGACCACCAATACTTGAAGATGAAATCATAGATGCCATCAAACACATGAAGAAAGGAAAAGCGACTGGGCCTGATAATATAACAATAGAAGAAATAGAGGCACTAGAGGAGACAGGAATAAAAATAATAACCAAGTTACTGAATGACATTTACAACAGTGGTTATATTCCCAGTGACCTGATTAAATCCACGTTTATAGCACTACCAAAGAAACCAGGTGCAAAGGAATGTGACGACCACTGGACTATCAGCCTCTCATGTCACATAACGAAGCTACTTCTGAGAATAATTATGAGAAGAACTAGGAAAAAGATAAAAATGGAAATAGCAGATGAACAGTTTGGATTTGTTGAAGGAAAGGGAACACACAATGCCATTTATGCTTTACGAACACTAACAGAAAGAGCTTTAGAAGTACAGAAAGATCTCTACTTATGCTTCATTGATTACACCAAGGCATTTGACAAGGTGAAACATAATGAAATTATTAAAATGCTTTAAGACATCAATATAGACGGCAAAGACCTGAGGATTGTAAAACATCTATACTGGTAGCAAGAAGCAGCAGTTCGAGTTGAAAATAGAATTGGAAAATGTCAACCTATAAAACAAGGGGTGCGACAAGGATGTATACTATCTCCAGACCTTTTTTCTCTGTATAGCGAGAATATTCTAAGAACAATCATCACAGAACCAGGCATAAAAATTGGAGGATACAATATTAACAACCTTCGGTATGCTGACGACACAGTACTGATAGCTGACAACCAACAAGACCTGCAAAATCTCTTGGATAAAGTCGACAAAGAAAGTGAACAGAAAGGCCTTATTTTGAACATCAAAAAGACAGAGACTATGGTTATATCTAAGAAACAGAATCCACCAGCATGCAGTATTAAATTAAACAGAACTATTCTAAAGCAGGTGCAGAAATTCAAATACCTTGGAGTAGTAATAACTTCAGATGGGAAATGCAGAACAGAAAGTAGGAACAGAATAGGCCAAGCAAAGACTGCATTTCAGAGAATGAGAAACATATTGACCAACACATCCTTATCAATGAATGTTAGAAAACGAGTCCTAAAATGCTATATTGAACCTATCTTGTTATATGGAAGTGAATCACGGACAATAGGCAAGTCTGCACAAAAATCATTGGAAGCAGCAGAAATGTGGTTTATTAGAAGAATGTTGCGAATCCCCTGGACAGCAAAAATAACTAATGAAGAATGTAGGAGAGAGATAATGTACTTTCATAGGACATGCAATGAGAAGAGGGGGTATTGAAAATATTATAGCAACAGGAAAAATAGAAGGAAGAGGATCAAGAGGAAGACCAAGAGAAATGGTACTGGACAGTCTGACGGGATGGTGTGAGAGGAGATCACCAACTGAGCTGATGACCTGCATGAAGGATCGCGTACTCTGGAGAAGCATAATAGCCAACGCCAGTCGGCACGGCACATGATGATGATGATGATCGTTATCCATGTTTTGCTTGTTGGTTGGTTGTATAGTGGTGCCAGACTTTGCTGATGATCTGCCCAGTGGATGCGTCAGCAGCAGGACATCTTCCTTACAAACGAGAGGCCTACAGGAAAACTGTTAGGGAGACAAATTTCTGCAAGGGACATAACTGACTGACTGACTGTTTGGTTGTTTACTAAAGGGAGATCAGAATTTAACAAATCTGTTCTCGCTGTTTAAGAAGGTTACATGTCTGTATTAGCTTGTTTAGCTAAATACATGAAAGTGGTTTTGAGCGTCCACAACATATGTTACAGTATCGATTACATACGCTATTAACAAAATTATGGATAATGATGTTATTTTGCAGAATATACAGACATTTTAGAGAAATACGTTTGGTGAATGCGTCAAGTACATTATCATGGATGTTCACATTACAAATTGCTAGAAAGGGTTGCCTATTGTAGATAACATCAACTACTTGTTAAAATGTATAGAAAGAAAACGTTATAATGTAAAGTAAACATATAGTATTAAATATTTATGTACAGTATACAACGGAGAGAAAGGAAGTGAGTGATAAAGAGAGAACGAAAAGAGAGTGAAATAAAGAAAGAGTGAGAGAGAGGTGAACTGAAGAAAGAAAAAGATAAATAAACAGAAAAAAAAACAAATGCAACAAGTCCACGAAAAGAAAATAAAATAGGTTTGACACTGGCAGTATTGCTACATCTTGTACACCTATGAGAACCAATGTTCAGTTCGAATTTAGCAAAGTCTAAATAAAATAACAGGTTGTCTATTTATTACTCAACCCATATTTTTAGATTACCGAGTAACTTCCTTCCACTTTCTTTCTATTAAAATTTCTCTTCAATATTTATTCTGGCAGAATATGGAAACTGATTCGGAAAGACAATCAAATTTATGGTTAATACAATCATACAAAAGAAGAGACAATAAATATGTCGATGTAAACCAGATCTCTTTGTCTCTAGACTTAACACAACGCTATTAGAATAGTTCTGAACCTTGTTCGGTGTTTCGCCAACTCTTCTAGATCTTTGTAGCCGATAAAAGTGTCTCTCTTGGGTAGGTTACATGTTAAATATGTCTGAGGTTTAATATTCCTCGTACTCATCTTTATTATCAAACTCATCATACAACATGTAGGTGAGGATACACTAAGACCCGTGTATTAACTTTTCAATACTGTTCACAACACTAGACATTTATCTGTAGTATTACAATAAAACATTTATCTCTGCTCTGATAGTGAGACATTTATCTCTATTATTATCATGAAACATTGGACCCTTTGCCGATCATAAGATATTTGAATCTGTTTTCATGATGACATATTTATATTTACAATAAGACAGTTAACTCTGTTTTAATGTGATATATTTATACTTACAATAAGACAGCTAACTCTTTTCTTACAATGAGAGGCATAAACTAATCCCTACTGTGACATACAGACAGTTATTGATTATATGTAATTAAAAATAAATATCTCTCTCTCTGAACCTTAAGTGCCCAGGGCACATGGGGCTTCCGCAAGGGTTTTCCACAAATGTCTGTCCTTCGCCTTTTTTTCTGCTCTTGCCCAGGTGAGCCCTTTATTGCTCAACATCCGTTCTGTTGTTCTTTTCCATGTCTTTTTTGGTCTACCCTTACTTCTGTTCCCCTGTGGTGTCCATCTTAGTGCTATTTTTGGTAGTGAGTTGTCAGTCACTCGGAGCACATGTCCCAACCATCGCCAGCGTCTTTCCTCAATAACTGTTGTCAGTGGTTTCATCTGCATAAACTAAAATTAAGGAAAGCCAAAATCGGAGAACACAGAAAGATACATTTTGATACAAGAAAATTGATAGACCAGCAAACAAGAAATGAATTCTCAATAGTACTTAAGAACCGCTTCAGTGTCCTACAAGACGAAGCAGAAATGTCCATATTAGAGTTCAAAAATAAATATAGACATTTACAAAAACGCCATTAACAAAAGGCAGTAAAAACAAACCGACTTAGTACACAGTTTTCTTTTCTAGAGGAGCACGCAATTATAACACTTCGACTTACATCTCATTCATATTTATATGGTCAAGCAACTGCATCAACTACGAGACACTGAGAAATAATTACTGGCCCAGTGAAACCACTAAAGAAGATAAGCTCTACGGTTCCATACATGAGTTACAAAAAACAGTGAAATTTATCCAAGAGACAGGACTGCAGATATAGACAGACAGTGCGAACGAAGAAGAAGAAGAAGAAGATATGGTCAAGCAACTCGGGTGCAGGAGAGAGCTCAGAATGAAGCAACGAGGACAGGGCTATGATGCCCCAGGGACACACCGGTGGATATTTAACACATACCGAGCATGAAAACTCAACATAAACGCGCACAGGTAAAAGGGTACACGCACGTCAAGAGCTTGGAAGACCACCAATTGAAAAAAAAGGAGATTCAGACACAAAAAGGCACACGAATAAAACTAGGTCAGTCATAGCGGAGGCTGAAAAGACTATAGGCCAGATATACCACCCTGAAGAAATCCGTGTGGGTGAGTCTGGATTGGTGTACCGGAAACACCCACAGCGGACCAAAGTTCACACGTGGCTCAGTCCAGAATGGCGAAATTAAGGGGGTGGGGGTGCAGGCGAGCAGAATCTAGAATAAAAGAGCACATTATTAAGCACTCACACCCTGATGACCTTGTAATATATACAGACGGATCCGTCACGCGCGAACAAAGGAGAGGATAGGGATTGGTGGTCTATCTCAATGGACGCCCCATCGTCGGCGAGTATGGAGCCCTCGCCACAACCACATCCAGCATGAGGATGGAGAGTGAAGCACCACTCGAGCCATATCAGCAAACAGAGAACATTTCAGTCTACGACAAAAGTCTAAGAACATTTCAATCTACAACAGGAGTCTCAGAACATTTCAATATACAACAGGCGTGTCAGAACATTTCAATCTACAACAGGCGTGTCAGAACATTTCAGTCCAGAACAGGGATCTACAAACTTTTCAATAAATTAAGAAAAAAAAAACAGGATTCTCAAATATGTAAACTTCTTCTCATATTTTGTTATATTTTTACTTGATCTGTCATTGCATTAAGCTTTATTTTGATATTTTTGGGACATCAGCTGACGTGATTCAGAACAAAAATTAAATCTAATAAATACTTAAAAAAGAATAATTGACATACATCGGAAAATCGTATTTAATGAATGAACGCTTTAAAAAGCAGAAAATTCAGTGAAAAAAGTCTCAATTGACTTATTTCTGAAAGTTAAATAAAACTAATCAAATAAATTAAAAATAAACTCATATAAACATATATTTAATACATTAAAGTTGCAATTACTGTGGATGTGATAATACTTTGTATATTATGTTTTATCGATATTTGCAATAACCAACTCTCAAAAAGAAGTCAAGTCCTTCCCAGATTGTTCAAAAATTGTCATACATAACGTCACAGCCAACGTACCAGATATTTCTTCTCTTCTTGATATTGTATGCCCTTCTGTGTCTCGTTTCTGCAAACTTTCGTTCCCTATCACCGGCCATGTTTGTGTGGGGTCTTCGTCTTGTTTGTGTTCCAGTTAATTCTTCCCCGGTTTTGATTGCGTGGCTTCTTTGTCTTGTCTGTGTTCCCATAAACATCTTGTCTGTATTCCAATAAAGTCGCTCCCAGTTTTGTTTCTGTTTGGTTTCTTGGTCTTGTCTGTGTTCCCATAAAATCTTTCCCGTTTTTTTTCTGTATGGTTTCTTGGTCTTGTCTGTGTTATCATAAAGTCTTTCCCGTTTTTCTGTATGATTTCTTGGTCTTGTCTGTGTTCCCATAAAATCTTTCCCGTTTTTTTTCTGTATGGTTTCTTGGTCTTGTCTGTGTTCCAATAAAATCTTTCCCGTTTTTTTTTCTGTATGGTTTCTTGGTCTTGTCTGTGTTCCCAAAAAATCTTTCCCGTTTTTTTTCTGTATGGTTTCTTGGTCTTGTCTGTGTTCTCATAAAGTCTTTCCTGTTTTTTTTTCTGTTTGTTTTCTTGGTCTTGTCTGTGTTTCCATAAAGTCTTTCCTGTTTTTTCTGTTTGGTTATTGGTCTTGTCTGTGTTCCCATAAAGTCTTTCTTTTCTTTTTTCTATTTGTTTTCTAGGTCTAGTTTGTGTTTCCATAAAGTCTTTCCTGTTTAATCTGTATGATTTCTTGGTGTTGTCTGTTTTCCCATAAAGTCTTTCCCGCTTTTGTTTGTGTGCTTCATTTGGTCTTGTTTAGCTCGCCATTAAGTTTTACTCGGTTTTGTTTGTGTGGTTTCTTGGTCTTGTCTGTTTTCTTACTAATTCTTCTCCGTTTGTGTTTGGGTGGGGTCTTGGTCTTGTCTGTTTTCTTGCTAATTCTTCTCCGGTTGTGTTTATGTGGTTTCTGAGTCTTGTCTGTTTTCTCGCTAATTTCTCCCCGGCTTTGTTTGTGTGGTTCTTTTGGTCTTTTTTGTCTTCTCATTAAGTCTACCTCGGTTTTGTTTGTATTCCCATTAAGCCTACATCGATTTTATTTGTCTTCTAATTAAGTCTTCCTCAGTTTTATGTGTGTGGTTTATTTGTTTTGTATATATTCCCATTAAGTCTTTCTTCGGTTTTGTTTGCGTGCTTTCTTCGTAGTGTTATGCTTGCCATTAATTCTTCCTTGATTATTTTTGTGTGGTTTTTCTTGGTCTTCTTTCTCTTCCCACTAAGTCTTCCCCGGTTTCTTTGTTTCTTTTTCTTGTTGGTCTTCGTATTAAATCTTCCTTGTTTTGGTTGTGTGATTTCTTGGTCTTTTTGTCTTCCCAGTCAGTCTTCCTTGGTTTTGTATGTGTGGTTTCTTTGTTTTGTTTGTCTTTCCATAACGTTTTATCCGGTTTTGTTTGTGTGGTTTCGTGGTCTTGTCTGTTCTTCAATTAAGTCTTCCCTGGATTTATTGTGGTTTATTGGTGCTATTTGTGTTCCAATTAAGTTTTCCACGGTTTTGGTTGGGTGTTTTGTTGGTCTGTTCTATGTTGTCATTAAGTCCTTCCCGGTTTGTTTAGTGTAATTATTTGGTCTTGTCTATGTTCCCATTTAGTCCTCTTGAGGTTTTGTTTGTGTGCTTTCTTGGTCTTGCCGGTGTTCCAATAAAGTCTTTCCCGGTTTTGTTTTTGTGCTTTCTTGGTCTTATTTAGCTTGCAATTAAATCTTCTGCGGTTTTGATTGTGTGACTTCTTGGTCTTGTCTCTGTTCCCATAAAGTCTTTCCTTGTTTTATTTGTGCGGTTCTTGGTTTGTCTGTGTTCCAATAAAGTCTTTCCCGGTTTTATTTGTGCGATTCTTGGTTTGTCTGTGTTCCCATAAAGTCTTCCCCTGTTTTATTTGTGCGATTCTTGGTTTGTCTGTGTTCCCATAGAGTCTTCCCCTGTTTTATTTGTGCGATTCTTGGTTTGTATTTGTTCCCAAAAAGTCTTTCCCGGTTTTATCTGTACGGTTCTTGGTTTGTATGTGTTCCCATAAAGTCTTTCCCGGTTTTACTTGTGCAATTCTTGGTTTGTATGTGTTCCCATAAAGTCTTTCCCGGTTTTATTTGTGCAGTTCTTGGTTTGTCTGTGTTCCCATAAAGTCTTTCCTTGTTTTATTTGTTCAGTTCTTGGTTTGTCTGTGTTCCCATAAAGTCTTTCCTTGTTTTATTTGTGCGATTTTTGGTTTGTATGTGTTCGCATAAAGTCTGTCCTTGTTTTATTTGTTCAGTTCTTGGTTTGTCTGTGTTCCCATAAAGTCTTTCCCTGTTTTATTTGTACGGTTCTTGGTCTTGTTTAGCTCGCCATTAAGTCTTACCAGGTTTTGCTTGTTTAGGTTCTTGGTTTTGTCTGTGTTCTCGTTAATTCTTCCTGGTTGTATTTGCTTAGTTCCTTGTTCTTGTTTATCTTTCCGTTGAGTCTTCCTTGATTTTGTGTGCATGGTTCCTTGTTCTTGTTTATCTTTCCATTGAGTCTTCCTCGATTTTGTGTGCGTGGTTCCTTGTTCTTGTTTATCTTTCCATTGAGTCTTCCTCGATTTTGTGTGCGTGGTTCCTTGTTCTTGTTTATCTTTCCATTGAGTCTTCCTCGATTTTGTGTGCATGGTTCCTTGTTACTGTTTATCTTTCCATTGAGTCTTCCTCGATTTTCTGTGTGTGGTTCCTTGTTCTTGTTTATCTTGCCATTGAGTCTTCCTTGTTTTGTGTGTGTTGTTCCTTGTTCTTGTTTATCTTGCCACTGAGCCTTCCTCGATTTTGTGTGCGTGGTTCCTTGTTCTTGTTTATCTTTCCATTGAGTCTTCCTCGATTTTGTGTGCATGGTTCCTTGTTCCTGTTTATCTTTCCATTGAGTCTTCCTCGATTTTGTGTGCGTGGTTCCTTGTTCTTGTTTATCTTTCCATTGAGTCTTCCCCGTCTTGTGTGTGTGGTTCCTTGTTCTTGTTTATCTTGCCACTGAGTCTTTCTCGATTTTGTGTGCGTGGTTCCTTGTTCTTGTTTATCTTGCCATTGTGTCTTCCTCGATTTTGTGTGCGTGGTTTCTTGGTTGTGTGTATATTCCCATTACGTTTTACTCGGTTTTGTCTGTGTGCTTTTGTCGTGTTGTTTTGGGTGCCATTAAATCTCCCCAGTTATGTTTGTGTGGTTTATTGGTCTTGTTTCCCTTCCCTTCCCTGGTTCCTTTTTTGTTTTTTTGTTTTGTTTTGTTTTTTGTTTAGTTTTCTTGTTGGTCTTCGTATTACGTCTTCTCCGGTTTTGTTTGAGTGGTGTCTTGGTCTTGTCTCTGTTCCCGTTAAGTTTTCCACTTTTTTGTTTGTATAGCTTCTTGGTAATGTTTGTCTTCATATTCGGGCTTATCCAGTTTTGTTTGAGTTGTTCTTTGTTTTTTCTGTGTTCCCATTAAGTTTCCCTTTTTGTTTGTATAGGTTCGTGGTCTTGTTTGTCTTCACATTAAGTCTTTTTTTCTCTTTTTGTTTTTTTCGTTTCTTGGTCTTGCTTTTGTTCCCATTAAGTTTTCTCTGCTTTTGTTAGTGTGGTTTTTTGGTCTTGCCTGTGTTCCCATTGTCTTCCCAATTTTCTTTTTAGTGTGGTTTCTTGGTCTTGCCTGTGTTCCCATTAAGTCTTCTCTGGTGTTAGTGTGGTTTTTCTGTCTTGCCTGTGTTCCCTCCGGTAGGGCAGCTCACCAGCCACAGGTGTCAGCTGCGCAGACCCGCGACAAGCTGCACAGTGGCGGCTGCTGCTTTTGCGCAGGCCGACTGTTCTTTTGGCGAAAAAGCGCTCTCGAGTTCCGTGCGTGGGGAGACAGGCTTTCCCTCCCTTCCCGGACGGCGAGAGTTAAGGTATTTCGATGCAGAAGCAAGTGGTTTGTCCGTCGAGTGAAGCATGTAAACGGCTAGCCAGCCAGGTTCGTGATAACGATTTACTATGGTATTGTAGACAGATGGACTCGAAATTGGCCCATCTCTCGCAAAGAGTATCGGGTCTGCAGTATGTAATGTGCGTTGGTTTTGGGTGGATGGGCTCTCTTCTCGTTCGCTAGAGAAGAGAGAGCCGCCGGCCGCCCCCTCTGGTTAAAGGAAATGAGACGCCGCAGGGATCGAAAGGGATCCGCTCTCAGCAGAGCGCTGTCTCCCTTGCCCCGCGTCGGTCTGTCGGCAGATATCCGACTAAAGTTTGGTGAAGAAAGCTATCTAGTGCAACATGACACGGGAGTGCAGCTGTACATCATTCTTGAGATAGTGCACCATGACACTGGAGTGTAGCTGTACATCATTCTTGAGATGGTGCACCATGACACGAGAGTGTAGCTGTACATAATTCTTGAGATGGTGCACCATGACACGGGAGTGTAGCTTTACATCATTCTTGATTGTTGGCCTTAAGTAAATGTTGCTCTATGGTGCCATGAGATGAGCCCTAGCTTTGAACCGTTTCTTTGCAGTTCTATCATCAACTGTTACTTCCCCTTCTACACCACAAATTTCAGGGGCATCTGTTAAAGGAGGATGATAAGATTATATTGCTGCCCGCCATATTTCCTTCTGCTGATCACTTCTCTCATGGATCATATACTTAAATGGGAATGAACGTTTTCAGAATGTAGTAACACATGATATTAACTTGACATTGCAGACATGCCGAATTTTTACTCACCTTAAAGATTTTTTTATTTGGTATTTTCCACAAGCCATAAAAATTGGAGGATACAGTATTAATAACATTCGCTATGCTGACGACACAGTACTGATAGCTGAGAACCAACAAGATCTGCAAAATCTCTTGGATAAAGTCGCCAGAGAAAGTGAACAGAAAGGCCTTACTTTGAACATCAACAAGACAGAGACTATGGTTATATCTAAGAAACAGAATCCACCAGCATGCAGTATAAAAATAAACGGAACTATTCTAAAGCAGGTGCAGAAATTCAAATACCTTGGAGCAGTAATAACTTCAGATGGGAAATGCAGAAGAGAAATTAGGAACAGAATAGTACAAGCAAAGACTGCATTTCGGAGAATGAGAAATATATTATCTAACACATCCTTAACAATAAATGTTAGAAAACAAGTCCTAAAATGCTATATTGAATATATCTTCTTATAGGGAAGTGAATCATGGAAAATAGGCAGGTTTGCCAAAAAAAAAATCATTGGAAGCAGCAGAAATGTGGTTTAATAGAAGAATGTTGTGAATCCCCTGGACAGCAAAAATAACTAATGAAGAATGTATGAGAAGAGCTGGAGAGACAAAAAACCTTGTCAAAAAGATAAGAGAGAGACAATGTACTTTCATAGGACATGCAATGAGAAGAGGGGGCATTGAAAATATTATAACAACAGGAAAAATAGACGGAACCGGAGGAAGACCAAGAGAAATGATATTGGACAGTCTGAAGAGATGGTGTGAGAGTAGATCACCAACTGAGCTGATGGCCTGCATGAAGGATCGTGTACTCTAGAGAAGCATAATAGCCAACGACATTCGACACGGCACCTGCTGACGACGACGACGACGACGACGATGATGATGATGATGATGATGATGATGATGATGATGATGATGATGTTGATTTTCCACATCCAGTTTATGTTAGAGACTTAGGCTGCTCTAACATACTGTGCCAGATGTGATGATATCTTACATGCCGTTCTGAGATAATAAATTAATAGATTAGTTTATTATTGAATAAAACCTGTTTATGGTTGTAATATGTCGCAGCAGCTGTTTAGACGTCGGTAAGATTTCGGAAGAAAGGACAAGTTGTGAACTTTAATGAGGAGGAAATGAACAGACACGTCGTTCTTGATTTGAGAAACCTTGTAGATGTTTCACTACCGAAGGCTCCCCGCCCGTCCTCTGTTATTTAACTGACGATGCCATATGATATGATTTGTTATTGTTACATACAGTCATACAGGAAATCAACACAAGTCCCGTAAGATAAACGCGTCACATGTACCCAGGTAAGACATCTCACACCAGGATTGAATAGTTGCCGTGATAACACCATCACTGTTAAAATACACTAAGCGATTTTAATGGATGACTCTTAGAGATGATGATGGTATTCAAAATTAATGGATCATGTTCAGTAACATCAAATTATCGGCCGCCAAGCAGAAACGACGACTTCCAGCTGTACAATTTTCCTTCCGCACGGTCAACTGGAATGCACCCGTAGTAGCATTTTGAAAGAACCAGCCGACTAACAGAGATGGCGGATTCCAGTGCTACACTTTCACTACCGGGGGTAGAATGGAATCCATCAGTAGCCAGAAAACACAAAGTATGTAAACGAAAAATCACTCTCGATCTCACACAAGTATCAAAGACGAAAATGAGCTAAATTATTACACCGGCCGTTGAAGAAGAAAACTCGACGAAAATGGAAAAGCAAACATTTCGAATCTTTCCAAACTCTCCCCATCACTTTCCACGCAATCTCGTGCAGGTGCTCTTGCTCGTCCAGACAGACCTGAACTCAAAGGAATCCCCGATAGAAAATATACCAAATTCTTTAAGTGCTTAAGAAAAATCACACCTTAAAAACCGGGTAGCTAAAAAAAAATATAAATAAATGTTGTGTTGGGTGTGGCGATTCGTGAAATTTTATTGAGTGATTGAATTTTGGCGGAGTGGTGCTGCAATAATCAGAGACAAACTAGAAGTAGATTTCTGATATAGTATCGGAGACAGCCCATAAGTGAATTTCTGATACAGCATCAGAGACAGCCCAAAAGTGAATGGCTGATATAATATGGGAGACAGACCAGATGTGAATGATTGATATAATATCAGAGGATGAACAGAAGTGAATGTCTGATATAGTTTCAGAAATCACCGAGAAGTGAATGTCCGATATAGTATACTAGACAGCACAAACGTGAATATAGTATCAGAGATAGCCCAGAAGTGAGTGACTGATATAGTATCAGAGATAGCTCAGACGTGAGTGTCTGATATAGTATTAGAGAGAACACAGAACTGAATATCTGAAACAGTATAAGCTACATTCGAGAAGTGAATGTCTGATATATTATAGAGACACAACAGAAGTGAATGTCTGGTATAGTATCAGAGACAATCCAGAAGTGAATGTATGGTATATTATTAGAGGAGACCCAGAAGTGAGTGTCTCATATAGTATCAGAGACGGATCTGAAGTGAATGTGTGGTATAGTATCAGAGACAACCGAGAAGTGAATGTATGGTATAGTTTCATAGTCAACCCAGAGATGAATATCTCGTATAGTAACAGAGACATCCGATAAGTGAATGTCTAGTAATATATAATGTAGAACAATGTAACTGAATATTTTTTTTTCGTTTTACAAAATCCAAACATCTCAGCAAACTTTTATTTTAACATGTTGGAACATTAAATAAAAACGCGTTTCAGACACTGATATTTTTCTAAGAAGGTGATGCACCGTGACAAAGGAGTCAGTTTGTGCATAACTCTTGAGATAATGCACCTTCACACCCGAGTCTGGTTGTACACCATTCTTCAGATGGTGAACCGTCACACCCGAGTCGGGTTGTACACCATTCTTCAGATGGTGAACCGTCACACCTAGTCTATCTTTACATAATTCTTGAGATGGTGAACCGTCACACCCGAGTCTGGTTGTACATCATTCTTGAGATGGTGCACCATGACACGGGAGTGTAGCTGTATATCATTCTTGTGATTGTGCACCGTGACACGGGAGTGTAGCTGTACATCATTCTTGAGATGGTGCACCATGACACGGGATTGTAGCTGTACATCATTCTTGAGATGGTGCACCATGACACGGGAGTTTAGCTGTACATCATTCTTGAGATGGTGCACCATGACACGGGAGTTTAGCTGTACATCATTCTTGAGATGGTGCACCATGACACGGGAGTGTAGCTGTACATCATTCTTGATTGTTGGCCTTCCAATTACATAATACAAGAGTGAGTATGAAAAAATCATGGCTACCACTTTTACGTATCTTTATCCCTGTAGATTTTTTATTATTCCGAATAGTAGAGAGAAATACTTCATTTATTACCAGCACAGCTTTTCCATAGTGCCACATACTTGTATGTTTCTTTTTCTAACTTCTGCTGTAAATTTCCATGAAGGATACTCGTCACTGGATTTTGTTTTTAATTTAAACTTCTGCCCGGTTTTTTTTTCTGCACAGTCTGATACTGGTGTAGTCCTGCAGACAGCTGTGCTTTTGTCCATGATTACAAGTTTTAAGGATGCTGCATCACTACACGACGGTCAGTTTTATGTGCTGTCATAAAATTAGTTTTACCGTAATCTGGTCATTTATATGTCCTCACATAAAAATAGTTTTATCGTAATCTGGTCAGTTCTATATGCTGACATAAAATTAATTTTACCGTAATCTGGTCAATTCTATGTAATGACATACAATTAGTTTTACCATGCTCAGTTCTATGTTCTGACAGAAACTTAGTTTTACCATGCTCTGCTCAGTTCTATGTTCTGACAGAAACTTAGTTTTACCATGCTCTGCTCAGTTCTATGTTCTGACAGAAACTTAGTTTTACCATGCTCTGCTCAGTTCTATGTTCTGACAGAAACTTAGTTTTACCATGCTCTGCTCAGTTCTATGTTCTGACAGAAACTTAGTTTTACCATGCTCTGCTCAGTTCTATGTTCTGACAGAAACTTAGTTTTACCATGCTCTGCTCAGTTCTATGTTCTGACAGAAACTTAGTTTTACCATGCTCTGCTCAGTTCTATGTGCTCATGTGAACTTAGTATTATCCTAGTCTTATTCTAACTGACATTGTATTGTCCGAGCCTTGTAACTCTCCAACAAAGAAAACGGTTTTGAATTAGGCAGATGTCATCGTTTCTGAGAGGGCAGATTTGCCCTGAGGTATCTTGCTATAAAGCTGATTCTAGCAATGTTAGATGAGGATGATAGATAGCAATACTGGAGGTAAAGTTGTATGGCAACATACAGCTCCTTTTATCATCATAAGGAACACATCAAGCAAGAATTCCGACTCTCTGTACTCCTGAGAAGTGCCGCGGTGGTGTAGTGCTTAGTATACTCAGCTACCTATCAGAAGGTCCCTGATTCGATTTCCCACTCGGAGAAGAATTATTTCGAACAGATTGTCACCGGGGTCTGCCTAGCCTTTAAAAATGGGTCCCTATGGCTTACCTCGGAAAACAAAGACAACGTGGACAGGTGTTGGTATGCCTACTTCAAATTCTGTAGTGAGCTGGAAATGTGAAGACTCTTCACACTCTTACTACATACAAATATTACAGGACATACACGGATACTCTTCACGCCCTAATGATCATGTATCACATTGGTAAGTGACAAACAGAGATATGTAACCTATAGTCTTCACATATGTTAAATGAGAAACAACGAAGTTATAGTCTAGGAAACGTAACAGGCGAAGAACTTTAGAAAAATTGTATATGGTAATAGAATCTGGCATGTGACACTGAGAAATGAATTCTCAATAATACTTAAGAACCGCTTCAGTGTCCTACAAGACGAAGCAGAAATGTCCATATTAGAGTTCAATAAAACACTACAGGAAACAGCAAAAGAGGTGCTGGGATATCGGAAAAGGAGAAAAGAGGAATGGATAAGTGAGACCACATGGGAAAAGATAGAGCAAAGAAAAGAAATCAAGAAAAAATTACTGAACACCAAATCACAACGGCTTAAAGAACGAGTTTTAAGTAATTATGCACAAAAAGACAAAGAAGTGAAGGAATCATGCCGTCAAGATAAACGTCAGTATTATGACAACTTAGCAGAGAAAGCAGCATATACAAATGACATGAAAACCATATATAAAATCACAAAGCAGATGACAGGTAACTTCAATACAAGATGTGAAAGTGCAGTAAGAACACAAAATGGACAACTGGTCAGTGGAGAAAGAGAAAAAATTGAAAGATGGAGGGAACACTTTAACACCCTACTAAACAGAACACAAGCAGCACAAGCAATAGATATACCTGAAGCAAAAGCAGAACTAAACATCAATACAGGACAATAACAATAAATGAAGTAAAAGAGGCGATAAAGATGCTAAAATCAGACAGGGCACCAGGTGAAGATGAAGTGACTGCTGAGATGTTGAAAGCAGAAGAAACAGAAACACCAAAACAACTTTGCCGGATATTACAACAAATTTGGGATTTAGAAAAAGCCCCAGAGGAGTGGAAAACTGGTCTTATAGTAAAACTACCAAAGAAGGGTGATCTCAGAGATTGCGGGAACTGGAGAGGCATTACCCTACTGCCACTCACTAGTAAAGTATTTTGCAGAATAATCATCAACAGAATTGTACCAATACTTGAGGAAAAACTTCGGAAAGAGCAGGCAGGATTTAGGAAAGGAATATCATGCATAGACCATATATTTGTACTTAGACAAATATTAGAACAGGCAAATGAGTGGCATAGCACAACATATGCATTATTCATAGATTTTGAGAAAGCCTTTGACAGTGTCAACAGAGATGCACTGTGGAAAATCCTAAGATGGCATGGCCTCCCCCATAAAATAGTTAATGTAATCAAAGCCCTATACGAGGGTTTTCAGTGCAAAGTTATCTGTGGAGAACATACCTCCAGCAGCTTTAGGGTACAAACAGGAGTGAAACAGGGATTTGTACTATCACCAACATTATTTATCTTGGCAGTAGACTGGTTAATGAAGGAGGCAACATCAGACAAACGCAGAGGATTACAATGGACCCTTAACACAGTGCTGGAGGACCTTGACTTTGCGGACGACATTTGTCTATTATCAAGCAGTCACAAAGATATGCAAGAAAATAAACAAGTTAACCCAGAATGCAAACAACATAGGACTAAAGATCAACGTAGGAAAGACAAAATTAATGAAGCAAAATGTGAACAACAGAAATGTACTCAGAGTAGATAACAAGTTAGTGGAGGAGGTCAACGAATTTGTATACCTTGGCAGCAGAGTAGTAGAAAATGGAGACAGCACAGAGGACGTCAACAGCAGACTTACTAGAGCAAACCAGGCTTTTGCAATGCTACAGAATATATGGAAATCAAATAAACTAAGCATAAATATGAAAATCAGGATATTTAAGAGTAATGTTCTAAGTGTACTACTCTATGGTAGTGAATGCTGGAAAATCACCAAAACCATAGAAAACAAGTTGAATTCTTTCCAGACTAAATGTTTACGTAGAAAAAAAATATTTTGGCCAAACACCATAAGAAATAACATCTTATTGGCAGAAATGCAGATGAAACCACTGACAACAATTATTGAGGAAAGACGCTGGCGATGGTTGGGACATGTGCTCCGAATGACTGACAACTCACTACCAAAAATAGCACTAAGATGGACACCACAGGGGAGCAGAAGTAAGGGTAGACCAAAAGAGACATGGAGAAGAACAACAGAAAGGATGTTGAGCAATAGAGGGCTCACCTGGGCAAGAGCAGAAAAAAAGGCGAAAGACAGGCATTTGTGGAAAACCCTTGCGGAAGCCCCATGTGCCCTGGGCACTTAAGGTTCAGAGAGAGAGTCTTCACATATGTTAAATGAGAAACAACGAAGTTATAGTCTAGGAAACGTAACAGGCGAAGAACTTTAGAAAAATTGTATATGGTAATAGAATCTGGCATGTGACACTGAGTCCATCTTACTCTATTGAAGTGAGTCAAGGACTCAATCAGAAGAAATCCATCTTACTTGACATTTTCTTGTCCCTTGAAGAATTATGCTTCCATAACATCTCTCCTGTAGGCATTTCGGTTGTAAGCAATATGCCCTGCTGCTGATGCGTCTATTCGCAGATTACCCACGATGTCATACAGCCATCTTCGCTTTGGTATTCCTCTCTTTCTATTTTTTCAAATTATGCACACTTCCAAGACTGTCTTCTCTAAATTCTCGTGACGTTTAATAAGTTATCATTCACTGGACATTCCATGTGAAGAGTAGGGCTTGAAAACATCGCGACAGCAGGGAAGATAAATGGAAAGAGATTCAGGGGAGGGACCAAATGATACTTGGACAATCTAACGGGATAGCACAATAAAAAGTTTCCAAGTGAGCTGATGGAACAATCCAAACATGTGACGAAACATGACAGCCAACGCCCACTGATACGGCACGTATTGATGATGATGATGATGATGATGATGATAGTGGTGTACATTCAGCCGTGGAAAAAAAAAAATTAGACAAAATCCTGGCGGTCATTTCATCTAATATTATGAGTCATTATGACCTTTAAAGTGCTTCTTTTATTTTTCGTTTAAAATAGTGTGACCGACTACATTTATTCTCTATTCTTACATCTTACATCTTTCCCGTTCCGTCAAACGTCACATAGAGCTCGCATGGTAGTTCGCCAAGTTTTCCTGTCTTCGGCGAGATATTCAACCTCGTCAAGGGATTTTATGGCTATTAATTTAACCTATCTTAACAATGTCCTCTTCAGAGTTTCACGTGGTCGATCTCTTTTTTGTATTACATATTTTAAAACAAAAGTAAATTCATTCATGAAAAAAGTCACAGTTTTAGCAAACTGGAGCTACGAGAGTTCAGTGCAGAAAAGTGCTTACATTCTCGTGCTCTGATATCTGTAAAGTAATGTTGGTAGAGTGTTTCACTTCCTTGATTTATGCTATGTGAGATTCATTCTTATGAAAATAAATCTTTACTTTACTCTTTACAGCTTCACACCAGGAACAGAATATATTTGTTTGATCACTCGCGAATACATGTAAGTAGTGCTATGCTATTACTGTCTAGCTACCTTGTCTCACAGATATACAGCCATTATCATCATGTGCCTACTTAGTGTAAAGGTTGGCGGTAAAGAATCTCCAGCGTCTTCTATCCCTCCACTTGCTGCTGCACTCAGCCCAGCCGGTATCCTATCCTCTCACGTATGTTGTCTTACAATTTGCATCTCTGACTACCTCTTGCTCTTTTCCCTTATACCTTTCCTTCTAGTTTTGTCTTTTTTATATACAGTCAGTGGGTCAGTCAGTCAGTCAGTCATTTGCATGCCCTTGCAGAACTTTGCCTCCATAACAGCTCTTCTGTAGCTCTCGGCTGTAAACAAGACGGCCTGCTGCTGATGCATCCATTTGCAGATTATCAACGATGTCTTGCAGTCATCTTCGCCTTGGTCTTCCTCTCTTTCTTTTTCCGATTGTGTACCCTTCCAAGACGGTCTTCTCTAGATTATCATGAATTTAATGTGTCAAAAATATTTACGTTTTCTCTGTTTAATCCTCTTTAAAGTCAACCTTCTTCAATATTAAGTTATTGTGGTATTGATATATTTGTTCTTTTTTGTGTCCATGATATTTGAAGAACTCTTTTGTAGCATTTACATTCAAATGTATTTATGTTTTTCTCAGCTGTTTTGTTTAGTGTGCAGGTTCTACAGGCATATGTTGCGATGGAAAGATGCATGCCATTAAAATTCTTATTTTTGTAGTTCTGTCTGTTCCTCTCCTCAGCTTCTTTAGTTGTTTTACAATCTGAGGAGCGATAGTCAGTTTCCCTCATTGTATCTCCATTATTAGTTAGTAGTGATGCAACATATTCAAAACTCTCCACTTCTTCCAATTTTTCCTCATTGATACATATTTCAGCTGCCTTGTCTGTTTTGTCAGTTGTCATCAATTTAGTTTTCTTCACATTAAGATAGAGGTTTTGCTCAACATGTGCTTTTCTATACAAATCTTACTAAAAGTTTACATCTTGGCACAGGTTATGGTGACATCATGAAGCTTGGTCACTTCCCCAGAAGACAACGAGACTTGTACCTATTTCTACTGCTTGCGACTTCCCCAGAAGACAACAAGACCTGTACCTACTTCTACTGCTTGCGACTTCCCCAGAAGACAACGAGACCTGTAACTACTTCTACTGCTTGCGACTTCCCCAGAAGACAACGAGACCTGTAACTACTTCTACTGCTTGCGATTTCCCCAGAAGACAACGAGACCTGTACCTACTTCTACTGCTTGCGACTTCCCCAGAAGACAACGAGACTTGTAACTACTTCTACTGCTTGCGACTTGGGTGAGGTCTAAGATGCCACATTAAGAACGATTGAGGACTAAGTCCAACATTGTCCTTAACAAAGAACTGACATTTATTCCGTCATTCATTAGCGTGTCACTGGCGGAACCTTGCCTTCGTAATAGCTCCCTTGAAGACCTCCATGTTGTAGTGAAGATGTCCTGCTGCTGATTCATCCTTTCTCAAATAATCAGCCATAATCTTGTTGCCATTTTCGCCTTGGTCTTCCTATCTTACTTTGTCCCCATTATGTCCCTTTAAAGAAGAATTGTTGTTCGTGTGTGCACGGTTTACACAAGCACGACCTGGTGACAATGTAAACAGACTTTTTTTTTTGACTTTGAGCTTTTCTTTGACCGGACGTTGACCTGGTCCGTGCTTTGCTTCAAGGATTGAACCTACTATGCTGGTGCCTGCTGAGCGTCACGAACATGGGGAACTTCCACGACATCCTGAAGTTGTTACCCTTTTTTTCACTTCGTTGCATTGATACGTTGGGTAACTTCATCTAACCCAGGATCACGGAAAGAAAGTTAGAATTAGAATTGCAAAAGGATTATTAATCTTCAAGAATCTTGAGAACATATGGCATTCAGAAGTTATAAGCACAAAAATCAAATTAAGACTATTCAATTCAAATGTAATATCCACCCTCATGTATCCAACCTCAGTGTGGTCGCACTGTCCCACGGGCTATATAGAACACTGTGTCTAACTACAGCTACAGAAAAGCACAGACAGGTGTAACCACGTCTAGAGACGAGCATAGACATATGTCTTATCTTATATCTTATATCCTTCCCTTGCCGTTAAACGTCACATAAGGCTCGCAAAGTAGTTCGCCATTTTTTCCTGTCTTCGGCGAGTCTTTCAACCTCATCAAAGGATTTTATGCCTGTTAATTTGGCCTCTCTTAACAATGTCCTCTTCAGAGTTTCACGCGGTCTGCCCCTTTTTCTTCGGCCTGTTGTGTTCCACTTGATAGCTTGTTTTGGGATTCTCTGATCATTTCTTCTCATCAAGTGACCGACATATGTCCATCTCCTTTTCCTGATCACCCATGAGACAGGTTGTTGTTAGTCATCTGTCTTATCTCTGCATTGTTCTTGAATTCATTCCACTTGATGGCGAGTATTTTCCTTAGGCATTTGTTTTCAAAAGAGTCTGATTTCTTGTCTGTTTCTTTAGCTGTTTTCCAGCTTTCGCATGCATAAATGATTGTGGATATTACATTTGAATGAATTGAATAGTCTTAACCTGGTTTGTGTGCTTATAACTTTTGATATAGACAGATATAACCACATATAAATAAAAGTATAGACAAAATAAACGAGATATCTTTAAAAAACAACATTTTGAAGAAGCACCACGTGTTTTTTCTATTGCCTAAAGCAACCAGTTATCATCATCACGTGTCGTTTAGCAATATTCAGTGTGCTTCTTATTATCCCGATTGTGGCATCAGTTCAAAACGGTGAGTAATAGAAGTATGTGTGTGTGTGTGTTTTCGTTCCAAATGTTATGTGAAGGGTTATAGTACTCTTATATATTACGTTCTATGCTTCTTGACCGTTAGTTAGTTAGTTAGTTAGTTAATTAGTTAGTTCGTTAGTTAGTTAATTAGTTAGCTAGTTAGTTACTTAGTTAGTTAGTTAGTTAGTTAGCTAGTTAATTAGTTAGTTAGTTAGTTAGTTAGCTAGTTAATTAGTTAGTTAGTTAGCTAGTTAGTTAGTTAGTTAGTTTGTTAGCTAGTTAGTTAGTTAATTAGTTAGTTAGTTAGTTAGTTAGCTAGTTAGTTAATTAGTAAGTTAGTTAGTTATTTAGTTAGTTATTATTTAGTTAGTTAGTTAGTTAGTTAGTTAGTTAGTTGTTATTTAGTTAGTTATTTAGTTAGTTAGTTAATTAGTTAGTTATTTAGTTAGTTAGTTAATTAGTTAGTTATTTAGTTAGTTAGTTAGTTAGTTTAGTTAGGTAATTAGTTAGTTAGTTAATTAATTAGTTACTTAGTTAATTAGTTAGTTAGTTAGTTAGTTAATTAGTTAGTTAGTTAGCTAGTTAGTTAGCTAGTTAGTTAGTTAGTTAGTTAATTAGTTAGTTAGTTAGTTAGTTAGTTAGTTAGTTAGCTAATTAGTTAGTTAGTTGTTAGTTAGTTAGTTAGTTTAGTTAGTTAGTTAGTTAGTTAATTAGTTACTTAGGTAGCTAGTTAGTTAGTTAGTTAGTTAGTTAGTTAGTTAGTTAGTTAATTAGTTAGCTAATTAGCTAGTTAGTTAGTTAGTTAGTTTAGTTAGTGAATTAGTTAGTTAGTTAGTTAGTTAGTTAGTTAGTTAGTTAGTTAGTTAGTTAGTTAGTTAGTTAGTTAGTTTAGTTAGTTAGTTAGTTAGTTAGTTAGTTAGTTAGTTAGTTAGTTAGTTAGTTTAGTTAGTTAGTTAATTAGTTAGCTAATTAGCTAGTTAGTTAGTTAGTTAGTTAGTTAGTTTAGTTAGTGAATTAGTTAGTTAGTTAGTTAGTTAGTTAGTTAGTTAGTTAGTTAGTTAGTTAGTTAGTTAGTTAGTTAGTTAGTTAGTTAGTTAGTTAGTTAGTTAGTTAGTTAATTAGTTCGTCAGTCAATGGATCGTCTTCATTACACTGCGGACGATTAGTCCATAAGTGTTCCGAGTCAACTTCAATATTTCCACCAGTGTTTGACGACTGGCAATACCAGCCCCACAGCCTTTTACGACTGTGTCTGGTCTACTCGTGCCACTCGTACAGCTCTTTAAGGCTTTAATTTTTTGTTTCACAGTGTAAATAACCGTGTAACATTTTATTATAAACGTTTCATTTGCGCATGCCCAGTGACCCTTTTCGTCACTTCTAAAACAGTGAGTGTGAAATTCAAAGTTTTGATCGAGAATTTTCAAATTTTGTAATCTAGATAGGCATACGGACATGCTCTATGACTAGACCACTGTTCTCGAGTGTACCCAAATTAGATCTAGACCTATTAGATGGACTGGAGAAGTTGTTAGAAGGTTATTTCAGACATGATTTTAGTGAGCATGCCACATATCATCACAAGAAGAAATCGTATAAATCTACAAGTAGATCTAGACTTATTAGACCTTCTCGAGAAGTAGTTATAAGTTATTTCAGAAATTATTTTAATAAGCATGCACGTATCGTCAAATGACAAGATCATATACATCTACAAGTAGATCTAGCCATCTAGACTTAGTCGATGAAAAGTAGGACATAATCATGAGCTAAAATTTTATCCTATTTTAATTTTCCTAAAATAAACTATGCATTTATGAATGGATGATGACTGACACCAGAAGGGAAGTTAGAATTAGAATTGCAAAAGGAGCATTAATCTTCAAGAATCTTGAGAAAATATGGCATTCAAAAGTTATACGCACAAAAACCACGTTAAGATTATTCAATTCAAATCTATCGGCCCTACCGGGCTTAATACTTCTGTCCACTATAAACCTACAGATTCTCACAGCTATCTATTGTACTCTTCCTCCCATCCCAGATCGTGTCATTCATTCATTCATTTACATGTCCCTTGCGGAACTTTGCCTCCCAAACAGCACTCCTGTAGGCCTCTCGGTTGTGAGCAAGATGGCCTGCTTCTGTTGCATCCATTTCCAGATCGTCAACGATGTCTTGCAGCCATCTTCGTCTTGGTCTTCCTCTTTTTCTTTTTCCCAGATCCCAGATCATGTAAGGACTCTATATCTTTTTCTCAGCTTCTTAGGTTGCGACGTTTGTGTAAAGAGGATGTTGATTTCCATGATCAAGCCCATTTTATGCTTGATTTCTTCTGCCAACGCGGCTACCCAGAATATGTTTTCTCGTCATCTTGGAACCGCCCCAGCCATATATCGCGGCAACAAGCCCTCACTTCAAAACTACACTTTAGCTAGGGCAGAGTTAAACTGGTACTCATGCACCATTCTCATAGTTTGAAAGTTAAAAATAGACTATTTCGCCATATCCATCTCCTCCAAACAGAGCCGGATATACGTGAACTCTTTGGGGAACCCCTATTTGTGGATTACAGACGGGGCAAGATCCTCAGGGACCTTTTAGTTCAAAGTCGCCTTAAGACGATGACACTTTTTATGGTACCCGACATTGCAGACGTCGTAGATGCAACACTTGTTGTCGAGGTTAGCCAGATCTCATTCCCTAAGTCCACATTATCAGTTCAGGAGGGCGTCACTTGCACTTCACGCAATGTTATTTATGCTATTATGTGCAAACATTGTGATGTGAAGTATATAGAGGTTACCAGTTCACGCTTAGGAGATCGTTTTCGTCAACATCTTAACGACATTTCTAAGAGGGCTTGGACACCTGTGGCTAAACTTTTTTTGCAACTGCAACCACATAGGTAAAACAGGACATTTCTGTTAGTGCAATCTGCTCTTGTTCTGCTGATGTACGATTTCGGAGGGTTCTAGCGGCCTAGAGGTGTTTATTGTTCCTCCAATTCTTCATGAATTATCTCTCTGCTTCTACTTCATCCCCCACGACACCTGCTTCTCTAGCGGCCTACATGTGTCTATTGTCCTACCCTTCCCCCACCCCACCTATTTCTCCTCTTTCCTCGTCTTCTATTCCTGATTGGCTTCATCTGCTATCCTTTTTGGTCCACCTAGTCTCTATGCCTCGCCAATGGGACACGCATTCTTGTGTTTCCTACATATGAGGATGCCACTAAGATAAGTATTTCATTTTTATGTTAGTTATATGTCGTGTTTTGGTTGTGTTTGTAATCAGCGAAAAAAGCTCGTGCCGAAATATTGGATAGTGTATGTTTTTAATCTATACATTCGAATTTTACTCTCATACTTTTTATTCGTTTTTTTTCTCACTTACTCACTCCCTCCGCCCCCGTGTAAAACTGCACCATACACCTCTATCTACCTTTGTTATATGATAATGGTAAGTGTTCAGTGGATGGGAACGCACACTACCTCTCGTTTATCTGGAAACTTCTTCATTGGCAGGTTATCTCCTTGAATGAGCGTATCCGAATACCCGTTTTTGTTGTGTGTTATCCGGTAATGTTTATGTTTTTCTCCAGAATGTTGTTTAATTCCGGTGTCTATATTCCGTACATGTTCCCCTAACTTTGATGTTGCTTTATTCCGGTATCTATATTCCGTACATGTTCCCCTAACTTTGATGTTGCTTAATTCCAGTATCTATATTCCGTACATGTTCCCCTAACTTTGATGTTGCTTAATTCCGATGTCTATATTCCGTACATGTTCCCCTAACTTTGATGTTGCTTAATTCCGATGTCTATATTCCGTACATGTTCCCCTAACTTTGATGTTGCTTAATTCCAGTATCTATATTCCGTACATGTTCCCCTAACTTTGATGTCATGGTATATTTGCTTGTCGGCTTTTTGTTTTGCTGCGTGCTCGTGTTTGTTTGTTTTAGATTATCTGCTTAGTTTTTGCTGTTTCTAACAGACATTGTTAATTCCCGGTAGGAAAGAAATGACAGGATTGTACTCCTTAACAAACCTGATAAAGTTGTTAAGATCTTCAGAGGACATGCTGATGTACGATCTCGGAGGGTCCTAGAACAGCGCCTTATTTTCCAGATTGGCTGTCTCCACCCAGCTGGAATTAACAATGTCTTCAGCTTTCTGTAACTTCTTTATTTTTCCACTGGCTCTTTTTTTTTAACTCTACTTTCTTTCTCTATGCTACCCCTCCCTACCACCACTCTCTTTTCTTCTCTGGCAACATATTGGTGTCTATAGGGTCTTGTCCTTTTCACCAGTTTCACATTTTCTCCCTGCAGGAATTTATGTTCTTCATTCATTATCTCTCCGCGTCCCCTTTTCTCTCCCCCCCCCCGACACCTCTTCTAGTGGCTATCATGTTTCTATTGCCTTTCCCCCACCCCTTTATACCACTTGTTCTCCTCCTCTCACTCTCCATCTCTTCTTTACGATTGGCTCTATCGGGCATCCTTTGTTGTGGGCAGCGTGGTCTTTCCTTCTTACTCCTACTACGCACATTTCTGTTTTCTACTTCTGGAGGAAGACATATTCAGATAAGTTCTTCGTTTTTTTTTTGTTTTTTTTTTTGTCTCGTTGTGCATGTAGTCCTCGAGAAAGGCTCACGCCGAAATATCGGATGTTGTATGTTTTTCATTTATACATTCTCATACTTTCTATTCGTTTTTTTTCCTCACCTTACTCACTCTCTCCCTCACTTTTTAAAACTTCATCATACACCTCCATCTACTTTATTTATTTAAACCAGTTTTACTGCAGTCGCCATCTCTTTTATCTGTCACATAATTTAATATGTGGAAAAAAGCCAAAGGATTACTTCCTGACACTTTATACTATGTTTCTCATTAAATTAAGAAGCGATATCTACAAACTGAAAACTTTCATTCCAAGGAGAAAAAAAGAAAGAAGAGAAGAAGGATGAGTAAGAAGAGAAGAGAAGGAAGCGGAGGAGTAGAAGAATTGAGAGAAGAAGAAGTAGCTAGCCTTCTCTTTGTTTACCGCTTTTTGGAAAGATTTCAAATAAATTTATTCTTGTCTGTTTTTTGTTTTAGTTATTCAAGGTAAGATAAACGTTCCTCGTCGGTAGTGCTTAATTATAAACCAATTTTAGAACATAATTAATTAAGCAGGTAAGTAACAAAAGCACATTATCCTAAGAAATTACAGAATAAAGATAAATTTGTAAGGTAAATTCCGAACCAACTTTAGAATAGTAAATATGAATGTCAACTTTTTTCTGTATTTTAATATCCTAAAAACTAGAGTTGAAAACAAATTCACAGTTTCGTAGGAGTTTGATTAACAGTACATGTAAGATATCTTTTCAAATATTAACATTAGTTATGGAACACCGAGAACGTCATAATCTACACAAAGATACAGATTCAGACTTTAGACAGGAAGGAAATTATATCAAGAGATCTCATCACTTCAGCAGTTCATTAGTCCATCTCAGTGGTTCTTAACCTATTTTTAGTTATCTATAGATTCACAGCGGTTCTCTGACAGGTAATGGGGTACATTACCTGCCAGAGAACAGCTGTGAATCTATATTTGAACATAAAGGCATACACACAATAAAACTGAAAATAAGATTCCTCCCCACCCCCCGGAATAGAAATAATCCATTTTCTTGTTTGTGCGCCGGCAAAATTCGTTCATTGGGCCCCCAGGAGGGCCCCATATAATAAGTTTAAGAACCTCTCTCTTACTTCGAGGTCCCGAAAGCCAGGAAAAGAAATGGTAACTAATTCTGACATCAATAATGGCTAATAACACCACAAAGATGTGGCTTTGAACGTCATAATCATCATCATGTTACTTAGGAATAGCAACCTCCAGTTCAATAACAGCCAGAGCAAGACTTAGAAGCTTTTACCAAAGACTAAAGTGCAAGGAGTGTACAGACAGCTGAGAAGAACTGGAGAAAGTTAAGACTCAAACAGTGGAAAAGAAAAGGGCAAACAAGGCAAAGGTGACGAATAAAAACGTTTTTTTCTTAACCGGAATCAGCTATTTGTGGTAGGTGGTACAAAATAATATTACGGAGATTTTCTTTCTGTACATTATGTACTAAAATTATTATTACGCACACAAAAAACAGATAATATTCCTTGTTCTTTATTACAGGGAGTGGCCCTACTACTTGTAGAGATGTTAAGACAGAACAACCCAGAGCAGTGGCTACGTTGTTAGACGGACTTGAAGTGTTGTGTGACACACAGACAGACGGTGGAGGCTGGATTGTCATACAAAGACGTGTGAGCTCAGACGTGGACTTCTACAGGAACTGGACAGATTACAAAAATGGGTTCGGGGATATCACCGGCAATTTCTGGTTTGGAAATGAGAAGATTCATCGTTTAACATCCCAGCGTCCATATGAACTAAGGGTAGACTTCACTTTCAACAGTTCAAATTACTTCGCTGTTTATTCCAATTTTCTTGTGTCCGGTGAAGATGAAAATTATAAACTAAATGTTAGTGGTTACTCAGGAAATGCTGGAAACAGCCTTTTGTACCATACTGGACAGGCTTTTAGCACATGGGACCGGGACAACGATCAGTACAGTAGAGGAAACTGTGCCATAATGTATCACGCCGCTTGGTGGTATAAAATTTGCCACTTGGTTAATCTGAACGGCCTGTGGGGTTCTAAAAAATTTGGCGAAGGTCTAAGTTTGGTACAATACCACGGGCCACTATAATTCACCGACATCTACCGAAATGAAAATAAGACCAGTAGACTGATATATGTACGATAAGTATACAGCATGACAACGGTGTTTTTTTTAACTGGTGGTCTTTCATTTATTCATGTGCATGTCCATTGCGGAACTTTGTCTCTGGGTTGTGAGCAAGATGGCCTGCTGCTGCGGCATCCATTTGCAGATCGTCAACGATGTCTTGCAGCCATCTTCGTTTTGGTCTTCCTCTTTTTCTTTTTCCCATTATGTATCCTTCCAATACGGTCGTCTCTAAATTATCATGACGTTTAATGTGTCCAAAATATTTCAGTTTTCTCTCTTTAATAATCTTTACTAGCCAGCCTTCTTCAATATTAAGCTCTTATAGTACAGATATATTTGTTCTTTTTGTGTCCACTGGTGGTCTTACGTCTTAAAATTTTTCCTCATTGATATAGATATCAGCTGCCTTGTTTGTTTTGTCAGTTGTCATCAATTTTGTTTTCTGTGCATTAAGATAGAGGTTTTTCTCTTCGATATTCTTACAGACTGACATAATTAGTTTTTCCATTCCTTTGTGTGTTGTGGACAGTAACACTGTGTCATCAGCATATCTAATCACTGGTATTTCATAACCTCCAATTTTTACGGCATTGTAATATTCGTTGTCTACATGTTCTCTAACATTCATAATTATATTTGCAGCATACAATTTAAATAAGTAAGGTGACAGTATACACCCCTGATGGACCCCTTGTTTTATGTCAAACCAAGTTGTTGTTTCACCGTTTATTCTCAGTGCTGATTGTTGGTCTAGATACAAAATTGAAACAAGTGGAGAGTTATGAATATCTTGGATCATTACTAACCAATAATGGAGATACGGTGAGGGAAATTAAAAGGAATACATCTATCGCTCTTCAAAAAGAAAAACAACGAAAGAAGCAGTGGAAAGGAACAGATAGAAGTACAAAAATAAGATTGTTAAGGGCATGCATCTTTCCCATCGCAAAATATGCCTGTGAGACCTGGACACTTAACAAAACAGCTGAGAAACACATAAATGCCTTTGAGTGTAAATGCTACAGAAGAGTTCTTCAAAGATCATGGACACAATGAGAACAAAGATATCCATACTACAAGAACTTAATATTGAAGAAGACTGGCTAGTAATTAGGATTAAACAGAGAAAACATAAATATTTTGCACACATTAAACGTCATGATATTCTAGAGAAGACAGTCTTGGAAGGGCACATAATGGGAAAAAGAAGGAGAGGAATATCAAGGCGAAGACGGCTGCAAGACATCGTTAATAATCTACAAACGGATGCATCATCATTAGGGCATCTTGCTCACAACCGAGAGCCCTACAGGAGAACTGTTAGGGAGGCAAGGTTCTCAAAGGGACATGCAAGTGACTGAGTGACTGGTAATCCTACATCCCTTTTAGTTCTGACCGCTTTGTGTAATATACACAGTGTCATGTGTTGAAAAAAACCTTACTTACATTCTTCCAGTGCTACATTTTTTTTTTCTTAAAGTATTTTTTGTTCAGCGTGAACGGTATATTTTCTGCCATCTCTCTAATCCAGCAAGATTTAGGATCCATATTTGTTGAAAAATCGGTATCAGACCTGTAAGTTAAATCAACAGCAATAAAAGAAATATATTTCCCAAAAATAAGTGCGTCTGCGTTTATTTCTATTGATATTTGTCTTTATTTATCGTGCATGATGTATTTGTCCCGTGTTTATTTCACATGCTATATTTGTCGTTGTTTATTTCACATGTTATATTTGTCGTTGTTTATTTCACATGATATATTTGTCGTTTTTTATTTCAAATGTTATATTTGTCGTTGTTTATTTCACATGTTATATTTGTCGTTGTTTATTTCACATGTTATATTTGTCGGTGCTTAGTTCACAAGACATATTTGTTGTTGTTTTTATTTCACATGCTATATTTGCCAGCCCTTATTTAAGCTTGATGGTACGTTCTCGTGAAAGAAAGATAACTGAGACAGCCACTTGGTCAATGATGAATATGCCTGCGTGAGACACGAGATAACTCAGAGAACTGTGTAAGTCACCATACACTATAAAGATACAAAGAGATTTAGGAAAGCTTTAACAGACAAAATATGAAGGCTGGTGTGAGATAATATTTACATCAAAGTCTTCTTCTACATAAAGCGCAAAATGAACCAGACAAAACAATCTGATAAGCACGGCGATTTTTATTCTTCAAGTAGAACCTGTTTTATATTCAGAAGAAGCGACTTCCTCGTCCATATCGCTTAAACAAATCTGGCAGACTGCAGACCTTTCATGACACATTAGATTAAATCATTTGATAATTCGCTGGTTTACAATTTCGAACAACTTCTGGAATCTCCTTGCCACCGTAGTCCACTACTCATCCAACAAGACGGAAGTTCTTTGACATGCTCATGGCTTCTTCATGAGAATTCCAGGAAGTTCATGCACTAGTAAAGCTTGGGCTCAGTGAGTTTTATTTCAAGATGACAGTAAAGAACATAGAAGGCATCTGATAATGAGCAGTTTACTTTGTGTTCTTGAAGCTCAGGTGAAGGAGGCAAGAAGCAATATTTTCACACGACCTGTCTTTATGTTTCTTTGTAAACAATCAAGTCTCTGTTCATAATTTTTTATTGAAACTACAGATATGGACATAGGGACAGGAGAAAGACGTGGACTACATTCAGCTTGTGCTAGTAGCAGTCTGGAAACAAAAGACAGGGCAAAATGGAGCGACATTACAGTCAACCGTCACTGTACAGAAATGAATGAATGAATGAATGAATATTGATCTTTATGTTCAAACGGTGAAGCTTTGGGCTCGCAAGCCTGTCTTACATTCTCCGCATCACCACTCCGTCTTTCATTCTTCCCACGCACACACTATTTTAATACATGTATACAAATTACCTGATGCTCGATTGCTTTAAATCATTTGATGATTCGCTGATTTACAACTTCGAGCAACTTACTTGAAATTAACAAGGACAAAACAAAAATAATGAAAATTCCCCTTAATCAAAATGGAAAAATACACATAGAAAGGACAGATATTGAAGAAGTCAATCAATTTGCATACCTTGGCAGCTACACAGACCAGGATGATGACACTAGAAAGGAAATTAGAATCATAATTGCAAAAGCAGCATCGATCTTCAAGAATCTTGAGAACATATGGAATTCAAAAGTTATAAACACAACAACCAAGTTAAAACTATTCAATTCAAATGTAATATCCACCATCAGTTATGCATGCGAAAGCTGGAAAACAACTAAAGAAATAGACAAGAAATTAGACTCTTTCGAAAACAAATGACTAAGGAAAATACTCGGCATCAAGTGGAACGAATTTAAGAATAATGCAGAGGTAAGACAGATGACTAAACAACAACCAGTCTCATGGATGATCAGGAAAAGTAGATGGACATATGTCGGTCACTTAATGAGAAGAAATGATCAAAGAATCCCAAAACAAGCTGATTTGTGTGATGTTAGGAGTAAAAAAAAATTGATGTGTGAAAATGTATGAAGTAATAATGATTTGTGTGATATTTGAAGTAAAATAATGACGTTTGAAGATTTTTCAAGTGATAATGATCTGTGTGATGTTTGGAATAGAAAAGTGATCTGTGTAATGTGTGGACAAAAATAATAATCTGTTTGATGTTGGCAGTAATTTGCAAGGAAAATATAGTATGGAAGATAGGAATGGTATAAGAGATGTCAGAAGAATATGTGACTATCCAAACCGTTTTTTCTATAAATCAGACGCGATTGATTACAGCAGTAATCTGTGCGAGCTTAGGTTCTTTCTTGCATGTGCCAAGTTGTTAGCCTACCACCCAGTGAAGGTAGTTTTAGGTTCTTTCTTGCATGTGCCAAGTTCTTAGCCTACCACCCAGTGAAGGTAGTTTTAGGTTCTTTCTTGCATGTGCCAAGTTCTTAGCCTACCACCCAGTGAAGGTAGTCTTAGGTTCTTTCTTGCCTGTGCCAAGTTCTCGACCTACCACCCCGTGAAGGTAGTGAGCGATACTCCCTGTGGTTATTTCTCCAGTCTTCTTAGCACAGTTCTAAGCAGCCTCGTCTGATTTATAAAAAAAAACAGATTGTAGTGTCACATCTTCTGCCATCTCTTATACCATTCCTATCTTCCATGCTATATCTTCCTTGGAAATTACTCCAAACATCACACACAATATTACTTTACTCCACGTATTACACAGATCATTATTCTATTCCAAACATCACACAAATCTTTATTTTACTCCAAACATCACACAAATCAATATTACTTCAAACATCTTCACACATCACTTTTTTTATGCCAAGCATCACACAAATCAGTATTACTTCAAACATCTTCACACACCATTATTTTACTCCAAACATCATACAACTCATTATTTTACTCCAATCATCACAAAAATCATTATTACTTCAAGCATCTTCACACATCATTATTTTACTTCAGATATCACACAAATCATTATTACTTCAAGCATCTTCACACATCATTATTTTACTTCTGATATCACACAAATCATTATTACTTCAAGCATCTTCACACATCATTATTTTACTTCAGAAATCACACAAATCATTATTACTTCAAACATCACACAAACCATTATTCTACTGAACGTACGCAGCCAATGGTACATTGACATGAGCAGCTCCATACGTTGGGCTAAGCTCACACGAACTTACGTGAGATAAAACCAGCCCTGTTATGCCAACCTGAGGGTTACTTTGTTAATGCCTGTATTTTCCCTCACCTGCCTACATACTAGAGCAGTGTTTCCCAGGCTTGGTCGGGCTACCGTCCCCGTTTTCTCCCAGGCCACATCCTCAACACACCCCCACCCCTATGTACTACTCGTACGGTGACTAACTAGGACATATATTGTACAACTTAAAACTTAACAAGCCAAGCTATTTAACAACAGGAAGATGTACATTTACAACTCACCTACTGCGTTAATTTTCTTCACTTTTATTGTGGTGGATGAGTCTGATGTAGGGGCACAAGTTTCTCAATATCAGGTTGAAGAGTGCTAAGAAGATGTCGTGGATCTCCAAGATCAGTAACTTTCAGTTTGTTTCTCTGTTTAGAAAGAAGCTTTGAGACTGCACTGAAGCCTCGCTTTACTAAATACGTGGTCGGGAAGGTTATAAAGTAAATCTGGACTTTGTTCCACAACTTAGGGTTCCACAACGTAGGGTAACTTTCAGAAATGTTTTTCTGTAACCAAAAATTTTGAAACGATTTTAAAAAAATGTTGGCCTCAATTTACTGTCCAATTGCAGCGAAACCAGTTCTTCCGCCAGCATTAACACTTCCCCGTTTCTGATATCAAGGAATGGATTGATCACCAATCTGGTATCTGACATAAAATGAGATCCTGAAATCTGCCAGACACGTCCTTATGCAAATGATCCACATGTGACCAGTAGATCCGAAGGCCATCGCGTGATATCGTTTCCCTTTGTCCAGTTCAGAAAGACTTGGAAACTGAAACAGGTCACATCCAGGCTTTGTCATGTCCGAATAAGTGTACCTCTGACAGAAAGATGGAGATGGCTGGCTTTGCTTTGATAAGGTTAACATCACTGACTTGAAACTGCAGATTAACTTGGTTGAATTTTGTGAATAAATCTGACAAGTAAGCAATGTCATGCTTGATGTTACTCAGTTCATTACAGAGGAAAAACTGGACTCTTGGTAGAATTCTAAAACTTAAAAAACGTGAATGGAAGCGAATCAGGCAGTTTCCTTTGGAGAGACATCTAACTTATGTAGGTAGGAGCAGGCAGTTTCCTTTGGACAGACATCTAACTTCTGTATGTAGCAGCAGGCAGTTTCCTTTTGAGAGACATCTAACTTCTGTAGGTAGGAGCAGGCAGTTTCCTTTGGACAGATATCTACCTTCTGTATGTAGCAGCAAACGTTCAAAATCTTCCTCATTCTCGCTGCACAGCTGTCTAAAATGTGGAGAATTAATATCACGTGTTTTGATGTTACTGACTGCCATAATAACGCTGGTTAATGATTTGTGAAGCTGACAACTTATGTTTCTGTGGGAAAAGATGTTGTCTGTGGACGGCACAGTGCATCGTGCACACACCAGGTACAGCTTTCTTAAAACAAAATGTAAGGACGCCACGATGACCTGTCATTGATGCTGTCCTGTCCGTTGAACAAGAAAGAACATTGGAGAATGAAATGTTTTTCTCTTCGAAAGAAATTCTCTACAACACGAAATACTGACGCCCCATTTATATCGGTTTTTATTTGTCGTGCACATAGCAGCTATAGAACCAAAGTTTTACCACAGACAAAGTGAACACAAGCAAGAAGCAAAGTTTCATTGTCTGGTAGATGGGACTCATCTACCTGCAAGCCAAAATATGATTTTACTTAGAATTATAGTTTCATACAAGTAGACATGGACTCATCTACCTACAAGCCAAAATATGATTTTACTTAGAATTATTGTTTCATACAAGTAGACATGGACTTATCTACCTGTAGGGCGACACAATTTTACAGACGGGAAAAACAAAAGTAAGAGGCATACCAAGATAGCTTAGAAGAAGACTTAACAGAACTTTCAACAGCTGGAGAGAGAAAGCAAGGAATAGAGAAAATAAAGACGTGTTTTCCCTGTAACAGCTGGAGAGAGAAAACCAGGAATAGAGAAAATAGAGACGTGTTCTCCCTGTAACAGCTGGAGAGAGAAAACCAGGAATAGAGAAAATAAAGACGTGTTCTCCCTGTAACAGCTAGAGAGAGAAAACCAGGAATAGAGAAAATAGACACGTGTTCTCCCTGTAACAGCTAGAGAGAGAAAACCAGGAAAGAGAAAATAGAGACGTGTTCTCCCTGCAACAGCTGGAGAGAGAAAACTAGGAATATAGAAAATAGAGACGTATTCTCCCTGTAACAGCTGGGGAGAGAAAACCAGGAATAGAGAAAATAGAGACGTGTTCTTCCTGTAACAGCTGGAGAGAGAAAACCAGGAAAGAGAAAATAGAGACGTGTTCTCCCTGCAACAGCTGGAGAGAGAAAACTAGGAATAGATCAAATAGAGACGTGTTCTCCCTGTAACAGCTGGAGAGAGAAAACCAGGAATAGAGAAAATAGAGACGTGTTTTTCCTGTAACAGCCAGTCTCAGAAGCTCAAAATACTGAAGTGAAAGAGAAAAGAAGACAGAGTGAGAGAGCAGTGCAGACAAATATAACAGTGAGCTAGAAAGATTAGATGATTAAAATAGATTGGACGTGTAGGGAGTATCTCTAACTACATTCACTGACTGGCAGGCTGAGAGCAGACTAGACGTGTAGGGAGCAACTCTAACTATATTCACGGACTGGTAGGTTGAGAATGGACTGGACTTGTAGGGAGTATCTCTCACTACATTCACGGACATGTAGGCTGAGTATAGACTGGACGTGTAGTGAGTATCTAGCACTACATTCACTGACTAGTAGGCTGAGTATAGACTGGACATGTAAGGAGTATCTCTCATTACATTCACTGACTGGTAAGCTGAGAACAGACTGGACGTGTAGGAAGTATCTCTCATTACATTCACGGACTGGTAAGCTGAGAACAGACTGGACGTGTAGGAAGTATCTCTCATTACATTCACTGACTGGTAAGCTGAGAACAGACTGGACGTGTAGGAAGTATCTCTCATTACATTCACGGACTGGTAAGCTGAGAACAGACTGGACGTGTAGGAAGTATCTCTCATTACATTCACTGACTGGTAAACTGAGAACAGACTGGACATGTATTGAGTATATCTAACTACATTCACTGACTGGTAGACTGAGAACAGACTGGACATGTAGGGAGTATCTCTAACTATATTCACTGACTGGTAGACTGAGAACAGACTGGACATGTATTGAGTATCTCTAACTACATTCACTGACTGGTAGACTGAGAACAGACTGGACATGTAGGAAGTATCTCTAACTATATTCACTGACTGGTAGACTGAGAACAGACTGGACATGTAGAGAATATCTCTAACTATATTCACGGACTGGTAGACTGAGAACAGACTGGACATGTATTGAGTATCTCTAACTATATTCACTGACTGGTAGACTGAGAACAGACTGGACATGTAGGGAGTATCTCTAACTACATTCACTGACTGGTAGACTGAGAACAGACTGGACATGTAGGGAGTATCTCTAACTACATTCACTGACTGGTAGACTGAGAACAGACTGGACATGTAGGGAGTATCTCTAACTACATTCACTGACTGGTAGACGGAGAACACACTGGACATGTAGGGAGTATCTCTAACTACATTCACGGACTGGTAGGCTGAGAACAGACTGGACATGTAGGGAGTATCTCTAACTATATTCACGGACTGGTAGGCAGAGAACAGACTGGACATGTATTGAGTATCTCTAACTATATTCACGGACTGGTAGGCTGAGAACAGACTGGACATGTAGGGAGTATCTCTAACTATATTCACTGACTGGTAGACTGAGAACAGACTGGACATGTAGGGAGTATCTCTAACTACATTCACTGACTGGTAGACGGAGAACACACTGGACATGTAGGGAGTATCTCTAACTACATTCACGGACTGGTAGGCTGAGAACAGACTGGACATGTAGGGAGTATCTCTAACTATATTCACGGACTGGTAGGCAGAGAACAGACTGGACATGTATTGAGTATCTCTAACTATATTCACGGACTGGTAGGCTGAGAACAGACTGGACATGTAGGGAGTATCTCTAACTATATTCACGGACTGGTAGGCTGAGAACAGACTGGACATGTAGGGAGTATCTCTAACTATATTCACGGACTGGTAGGCTGAGAACAGACTGGGCATGTAGGGAGTATCTCTAACTATATTCACGAACTGGTAGGCTGAGAACGAAGTGAGCTACGAACACTGTTGTGAATGATGCTACTGACACACAAGAGGGTACGAAGGTATCACCAGAGACATGAAAACAACGATGCTAACAAAGGATAAAAGAGCAGCAAGTATGAAAATGTATGGGTGTAATGAGTGTAGTGAGGCCACTCTCCAGGAACCAGATAGACCTAGACGTTTTTTTACACTTAGTGTGTGAGTGGTGTAGTTTTGGCCTAAGTGTATGAAAATAGGGCATGCAACTTGGAGAAGATAAAGAGGGGGGGGGGGATCGATGACAGAAATGAGTTAAATCCGATATAGGAAAAAAAATAAACTTACGTAAAGAACGCACTTTTTACGAAAGTCGCATACCATCTGTATATCGGAGAAAGTGTCTGAGTGGCAAACTACTGGTCTCAGATCAGTTCATGTGAAAGCCCCACCTTGCCTTCCCAAGGCGATTCTCTGTAGAATATCTCCTACACAGATCTACTTTTAGTACAAAACATATCAATTTTATAATTGAAATGTTGCAGACATTCCCCAAATCAGACACAGAAATGACGGGCGTGGAATTAATGTTACAGCATTAACAATCAGAGTTAGAATACTAGCAATGTAGAGATACAGCACTGAGGCTGAAAGCTATACTCTAACGAAAAAACAATAAGAGTAATACGTATAATAGTAAGTAATTTATACTATTAACAATGAGCTTTGTAGCACTAGCGATGAAGGTTACATCATTAAAGACGAAAGATATACCACAGTGAGAGTTATAATTCGAACGAAGAGAGTTATATGAGCCCTACACAAATAACAAGGGAGTTACATCATCAACAATGATAGACGTATCACTAACAGTGAGAGTCATATAACTAAAAGTGAGAGACATACCGTTAGCAATGAAAGAAACATACTCTAACCATGACCAACATTGAAACTGTTGATGTTTTCCTAGTTACAGTCGAAATATTTTGAATTAATTGTGTGTATGTGCCAGAACAGAATTTAAAAAATATTTTGGCCAAACACCATAAGAAATAACATCTTATTGGCAGATATGCAGATGAAGCCACTGACAACAATTATTGAGGAAAGACGCTGGCGACGGTTGGGACATGTGCTCCGAATGACTGATAACTCACTACCAAAAATAGCACTAAGATGGACACCACAGGGGAACAGAAGTAAGGGTAGACCAAAAGAGACATGGTGAAGAACAACAGAAAGGATGCTGAGCAATAGAGGGCTCACCTGGGCAAGAGCAGAATAAAAAGGCGAAGGACAGGCATTTGTGGAAAACCCTTGCGGAAGCCCCATGTGCCCTGGGCACTTAAGGTTCAGAGAGAGAGAGAGATGTGCCACCCACATATTGTAATAGACTTTTCTACTTAGTGTGTTTTGATTATTTTAATGTTGAACGCTCCCTAAGATTTCGTCTCTGAGGGGAACTAAGTGCCCTATTTCTGACAATAAATGTTAATTTCTGCTTAGTTTATACCTGTATGACTGATACTTTCTAGCCACAGACACTTTGCTGGCACACAAGGGGAGGTAGAAAACCAATTACGCCTGTCAAGATAATTTTGATTTAGTTTTGTTTGTAGCTTGGTTGTTAAATAAGGCAATTCTGGATGAGAAAGAAACTGCTCTTGTACTCATGGGATGTATAGAGCGGGTTTATTTCTGTATTAACGTTTTTTTAGTTAAATAAATGAAGGTGGTTTTGAGCTGTCTGTAACATATGTTACAGTACTGGTTACATGCGCTTTAAAAAGTGTAAAAATAATTTATTTTCCTCAAAATATCCTGAAATTGTGGAGCGGTAAAAAGATTGTTAAAAGCGTGAAATATTTTATCATAGTTCCCTACCATAGTATTTGCTAGAAAGTTAATACGCTCTAATTAATAAAGAAAAAGAAATGACTTTAAAGTATGGTATTCTATATCTATATCCAAGAATTAGATATGTACCACCTAGACGTACTGGGCATCAGTGAAATGCGATAGCCAGAAGCAGGGAAAAGAACGGCTGAAAATTGTAAGTTAATAATATATTCAGGCAGAGACGATGGGAACATACCAAGACGGACTGGGTGTCAACTGTAGCAGCCAAAAGCCTTACAGAGGGGAACCAATGAGCGGACGTATATTAAGAGTACGATACAAAATAAGGCATGGAAGAATAATAATCATACAATGCTATGCACCCACGAACGCTGCAGATAATGAAATAAAAAGACGATTGCTATCACCACCTACAACAACACATGAACAAAGTCCCCAAAATACGACATCCTAATTGTTATGGGGGACTTCAACGCTAAGGTAGGAACATATAACACCGACGTCGAAAAAGCAGTGGGGAAAGAAGGGATTGATACGGTAAATCAGAATGGAGAAAGATTCATTGAAATATGTCTAAAAGAGGGCATGGTCATTGGAGGCACAATATTTTCACACAAAGAGATAGATAAAACAATATGCATATCACCATATAAAAACCATATAACAAAAGTTATAAGCACAAAAACCAAGTTAAGACTATTCAATTCAAATGTAATATCCACCCTCATTTATGCATGCGAAAGCTGGAAAACAACTAAAGAAATAGAAAAGAAATTAGACTCTTTTGAAAACAAATGCCTAAGGAAAATACTCGGCATCAAGTGGAATGAATTCAAGAACAATGCAGAGATAAGACAGATGACTGAACAACAACCAGTCTCACGGGTGATCAGGAAAAGGAGATGGACATATGTTGGCGACTTGATGAGAAGAAATGAGCAGAGAATCCCAAAACAAGCTATCAAGTGGAACACAACAGGCCGAAGAAAAAGGGGCAGACCGCGTGAAACTCTGAAGAGAACATTATTAAGAGAGGCCAAGTTAACAGGCATAAAATCCTTTGATGAGGTTGAAAGACTCGCCGAAGACAGGAAAAATTGGCGAACTACTTTGCGAGCCCTATATGACGTCTAACGGCACGGGAAGGATATAAGATATAAGATATAAGATATCACCATATGATAAAACCAGAAACTAGACATATAATTTTTGTATTAAAAAAGCAGCTTATAGGGGTGCAGATGTCAATAGTAATCACATTCTGTGTATAGGGAAAATAAGACTAAAACTGAAAAGCCAAACAAGAAAGTAATACTCAGAGAGATAAAAAGTCACAGCCTACAAGAAGAAAATACTAAGAGTAATTTCAATCCGGAACTTACCAAACAGTTCGCTGCATACAGTGAGGTAGAGGAAAGAGAAATAGATGGATTTTGGCAATCTTTCAGCACAGCCATAATTACAGCAGTAAAAGCAAGTGCTGGACTACAAAAAACGAGTAGAAAAGCTCGGAAATCAGACATGGAAAAATGTACATGAAACAAGAGCAGCCAAATTAGCATGTTAAATATAAAAACAGATCACGGAAAAGATTTTGCAACATACAAGGAACTAGACAATATAGTGACAAATAAAAGGGATGGTGACTGCAGTAAAACTTGTTTAAATAAAAAAGGTAGATAGAGGTGTATGGTGCAGTTTTACAAAGTGAGGGAGGGAGTGAGTAAAGTCAGAAAAAACGAATAGAAAGTATGAGAATGTATAAATGAAAAACATACAACATACGATATTTCGGATTGAGCCTTTTCCAAGGATTACATACAAAACGAGACAAGAAAAAAAAGGAAGAACTTATCTGAATGTGGCCTCCTCCAGAAGTAGAAAACAGAGAAATGTGTGTATTAGAAGGAAGGACCACGCTGACCACAACAAAGGATACCCGATAGAGCCAGTAGTACAGAAGAGGTGGAGAGAGAGAAGGAAAACAATTGGTAGAAAGGGGTGGGGGGAGGCAATAGAAACATGATAGACGCTAGAGGAGAAGGTGTCGGGGGGGGGGGGGGGAAGGGGACGCGGAGAGATAATGAATGAAGAACATAAATACCTGCAGGGAGAAAATGTGAAACTAGTGAATAGGACAAGACCCTATAGACACCAATATGTTGCCAGAGAAGAAAAGAGGGTGGTTTTTGGAAGGGGTAGCATAGAGAAAGAAAGTAGAGTTAAAAAAAAGAGTGTGGAAAACTAAAGAAGTTACAGAGAGCTGAAGACATTGTTAATTCCAACTGAGTGGAGACAGCCAGTCTGGAAAATAAGGCGCTGTTCTAGGATCCTCCGAGATCGTACATCAGCAGAACAAGAGCGGATAGCACTAACCGAAATGTCATGTTTACCCCTGTGGTTGCTAAGGCATAAATGTTTAGCCACAGGTGTCCAGGCCCTCTTAGAAATACCACTGAGATGCTGGCGAAATCGATCTCCTAAGCGTAAGCCAGTCTCCCCTATGTACTTCAAACCACAACGTTTGCACATAATAGCATAAATAACATTGCGTGAAGTACGGGTGAAACCCTCCTGAACTGATAATGAACTCTCACAGCTACCTCTTGTACACTTCCTCCCATCCCAGATCGATTTGAACATCTCGGACCGAGTCCTGCTAGCCCAACTGAAAGGACGACCAATAAACATAAATATTATACAAGTGTACGCTCCAACATCTGAAAGTTCTGAAGAAGATGTACAGATATTTTATAATGACATAGAGACAGCACTAAAACACACAAAGTCACATGAAGTTACCATAGTCATGGGAGATTTTAATGCCAAAGTTGGTAAAGGAAGAACTTCAGACATCGTTGGTGACTATGGACTGGGGGAGAGGAATGACAGAGGTTATAAATTAATTGAATGGGCAAGAATACACAGCATGATTGTAGGAAACACTTGGTTTAAAAAACATCCTCGAAGACTGCCAACGTGGTGCAGCCCAGACAAAAAGACTTTTAACCAGATAGACTACATATTAATCAACAAACGATTCCGCAATGCATTACTGACAACAAAAACCATGCCAGGAGCTGACTGCAATAGTGACCATGATCCACTCTGTGGAAAAGTTAGAATAAAGCTAAAGAAAGCAGGCAGAAAAGTGAGAAACATCAAACTGAATACAGAACTTCTTAAAAATGACCAAGAACTGCGAGAACAATACAAAGTTATTATAACAAATAGATACAATGCAATAGCAAAGATAAACAGTATAGATGAACAATGAGAAATGTTAAGAGATTCTATTTACCGAACTGTTAAGGAGATAATACCAGAAAAAAAGAAAGAAGCCCCTAAAAATAAATGGATGAAAGACGACATCTTAGGACTGAAAAATATAACAAGATAAATAAAGAAATAAGACGCAAATGCAGAGAAGAAAAAGAAGTGTGGTTAAATGAACAGTGCAGACAGATAGAGGACTCTCATAATAAAGACAGAAAAAACATGCACAAACGAATGAACTCACAGGCAGGAAAATAAAATATACCACAGGATGCCTGAAATCGAAAGAAGGTAAAATGTTAATGGGAAAAGAAGACATTGTGGACAGGTGGACAGAGTATATCGGTGAGTTATATGGAGGAGAAAGACCAGAATTAACACCAGATACTGAAAACTGTGATGGACCACCAATTATTGAAGATGAAATCATAGATGCCATCAAACACATGAACAAAGTAAAAACGACTGGGCCTGATAATATAACAATAGAAGAAATAGAGGCACTAGAGGATACAGGAATAAAAATAATAACCAAGTTACTGAATGACATTTACAACAGTGGTTGTATTCCCAGAGACCTGATTAAATCCACGTTTATAGTACTACCAAAGAAACCAGGTGCAAAGGAATGTGACGACCACCGGACTATCAGCCTTTCATGTCACATAACGAAGCTACTTCTGAGAATAATTATGAGAAGAACAAGGAAAAAGATAAAAATGGAAATAGCAGATGAACAATTTGGATTTATTGAAGGAAAGGAAACACACAATGCCATTTATGCTTTACGAACACTATCAGAAATAGCTTTAGAAGTACAGAAAGATCTCTATTTATGCTTCATTGATTACACCAAGTCATTTGACAAGGTGAAACATAATGAAATTATTAAAATGCTTGAAGACATCAATATAGACGGCAAAGACCTGAATATTGTAAAACATCTATACTGGCAGCAAGAAGCAGCAGTTAGAGTTGAAAATAGAATCGACCTATAAAACAAGGGGTGCGACAAGGATGTATACTATCTCCAGACCTTTTTTCTCTGTATAGCGAGAATATTCTAAGAACAATCATCACAGAACTAGGCATTGGAGGATACAATATTAACAACCTTCGGTATGCTGACGACACAGTACTGATAGCTGACAACCAACAAGACCTGCAAAATCTCTTGGATAAAGTCGCCAAAGAAAGTGAACAGAAAAGCCTTACTTTGAACATCAAAAAGACAGAGACTATGGTTATATCTAAGAAACAGAATCCACCAGCATGCAGTATTAAGTTAAACGGATCTATTCGAAAGCAGGTGCAGAAATTCAAATACCTTGGAGCAGTAATAACTTCAGATGGGAAATGCAGAACAGAAATTAGAACACAATAGGCTAACTAATGAAGAATGTATGAGAAGAGCTGGAGAGACAAAAAATCTTGTCAAAAAGATAAGAGAGTGACAATGTACTTTTATAGGACATGCAATGAGAATAGAGGGCATTGAAAATATTATAACAACAGGAAAAATAGAAGGAAGAAGATCAAGAGGAAGACCAAGAGAAATGATACTGGAAAGTCTGACGGGATGGTGTGAGAGGAGATCACCAACTGAACTGATGGCCTGCATGAAGGATCCGGTACTCTGGAGAAGCATAATAGCCAACGCCAGTCGGCATGACACCTGATGATGATGATGATGATGATAATAAGGAGTAGAATCCTATCATTTCTTTCACCTCCCCTTTACTACTTCCGCTAACTTTCTCGACATTGGCGTTACTATCGGCCCTTTCGGGTTTACTACTTCTATCCACTATAAACCTACAGACTCTCACAGCTACCTCTTGTACACTTCCTCCCATCCCATATCGTGTAAGGACTCTATTCTTTTTTCTCAGCTTCTTAGGTTGCGACGTTTGTGTAATGAGGATTTGGATTTCCAGGATGAAGGCCATAAAATGCTAGATTTCTTCCGTCAACGCGGCTATCCAGAACATGTTCTCTCGTCATCTTGGAACCGCATCAGCCATATATAGCGGCAAAAAGCCCTCACCCCTAAACCGCACTGTAGCTCGGACAGAGTTAAACTGGTACTCACGTACCACCCTCATAGCTTGGCAGTTAAAAACATTCTGTTTCGTCATCTCCATCTGGTACCAGTCGTTGCGGATGCGGTAGACGCAACAATTGTCAGTTTGTTGACGAAGCTAGCTAGAGCTGCTTCCCTAAGTCCACATTATCAGTTCAGGAGGGTTTCACCCGTACTTCACGCAATGTTATTTATGCTATTATGTGCAAACGTTGCGGTTTGAAGTACATAGGGGAGACTGGCTTACGCTTAGGAGATCGATTTCACCAGCATCTCATTCATATTTCTTGGAGGGCCTGGACACCTGTGGCTAAACATTTTTGAGTTAGCAACCACGGGGGAAAACAGGACAATTCTGTTAGTGCGATCCGCTCTTGTTCTGCTGATGTACGATCTCGGAGGATCCTAAAACAGCGCCTTATTTTCCAGACTGGCTGTCTCCACTCAGTTGGAATTAACAATGTCTTCAGCTCTCTGTAACTTCTTTAGTTTTCCACTCTCCTTTTTTTTAACTCTACTTTCTTTCTCTATGCTACCCCTTCCAAAAACCACCCTCTTTTCTTCTCTGGCAACATATTGGTGTCTATAGGGTCTTGTCCTATTCACTAGTTTCACATTTTCTCCCTGCAGGTATTTATGTTCTTCATTCATTATCTCTCCGCGTCCCCTCCCCCCCCCCCCGACACCTTCTCCTCTAGCGGCTATCATGTTTCTATTGCCTCCCCTCCACCCCTTTCTACGAGCTGTTCTCCTCCTCTCTCTCCACCTCTTCTGTACTACTGGCTCTATCGAGTATCCTTTGTTGTGGTCAGCGTGGTCCTTCCTTCTAATACACACATTTCTCTGTTTTCTACTTCTGGAGGAGGCCACATTCAGATAAGTTCTTCCTTTTTTTTCTTGTCTCGTTTTGTATGTAATCCTCGGAAAAGGCTCAATCCGAAATATCGGATGTTGTAAGATTTTCATTTATACATTCTCATACTTTCTATTCGTTTTTTCTGACTTTACTCACTCCCTACCTCACTTTGTAAAATTACAACATACGCCTCTATCTACCTTTTTAGACAATAAAGTAAAAAGTTTAGCTACAAGAAATAAAAGAGAATACATAGACAATATGACAAAATAAGCAGAGAAAGCATCAAAATCAGGAGACAGCAAAACTGTATATAACATACAAAAGAGGTTAACAGGTACTAATGCATCAAAATAGAGACCAATCTCCAAACGTCTGCAAAACTAGCACCTTATTAACATCAGGTAAAGATGAAAAGCAAAGATGGCCGAACACTTCCATGAAATACTTAATCGACAACACCCAAATGACTTAACAAATCTTGAAACCGATTTACCAGTCCAACAACTAAATGTCAGCCTAGTTGAAATTACATTTCATGAAGTTAAAACAGCAGTGAATCTAATGACTAACAAAGCTGCAGGTGAAGATGAAATAACAACCGAAATGTTAAAAGCTATTAACAGTGACAACATGGGCCAACTACAGAGAATGATTAATAAAGTTTGGAAAGAAGAAAAGGTCCCTTATAAAAGGGAAAAAGGAATGATTGTTAAAATCCCCCCCCCCTAAAAAAGGCAACCTTAGCGACAACAAATACATGGGAGGAGCAACCTTACTATCACTTGTGTCAAATGTTAATCTGAGTAGAATTCAAGATATAGTGGATATTTGAATGAGAGAAGATCAACCATGATTTCGAAAAGAGAGCAACTGTCCTGACGAGATCTTTACTTTAAGAATAATACTTGAATAATATACTGAAAATCAAAATTCATTAATCTTGAACTTCATAGACTTTTAAAATGCATTTGATTACATAAACAGAGATCAACTGTGGATAATTTTAAGAACATGTGGAATAAAGTTTAAGATTGTCAACATCGTTAGAGACCTCTACAATGGATATGTCTATGCAGTCAATACAGACGAAGGAATGAGCAAATAGTTCCAGATTGAAACAGGCGTGAAACAAGGATGTATATTATATCCCTTGCTTTTTGGAATTATCATATAATTCACGATGAAAAAAATGCTGCATAAGTAAAAATAAAATTGGGCACATGGGACCCAACTAGAAGATCTTCATTTTTGCAAATGACATAACTCTTATCGAAGCAAGAAAAAAAACAGATACTCTATCTTCACTGCCTAGTAAAATAAGACTTGAAATTAACAAGGAGAAAACAAAAATAATGAAACTTCTCATTAATCAAGAAATAAAAATATACATAGAAGGAACAGCTGCTGGAGAAGTGTTTGCATACCTTGGCAGTTGCATAGACCAGGATTGTGACACCAGAGAGGAAATTAGAATTCGAATTGCAAAAGCAGAATTTGCCTTCACGAATTCTGGGAACATATGGCACTATAAAATCATGAGCACAAAAAACAAGTTAAGATTATTCAATTGAAATGGAATACTCATTTACGCACGGAAAAGTTGGAAAACAACTGAATAAATAGAGACGAAATTAAACTCTTTTATACTTAAAAAAAACAACAAACAAATGCCTCAGGAAAATATTCTGTATAAAGTGAAACGAACTCAAGAACAACGCAGAGATAAGATAGATGAGCAAACAACAACCTGTCTCATGGGTGATCAGAAAAAAAGATGGACATATGTTGATCACATGATGGGAAGAAACAGCCAGATAATCCCAAAACAAGCTATCAAGTGGAATACAACAGACCGTAGAAAAAGAGGTCGAATACGTGAAACTCTAAAGAGGACGAACGAACGAACATACTTTATTTTCAAATGGTTAAGAATTGGGCACGCAGGCCCGTCTGACCTTCTGTCCTTCATCATACAGCTTTCACTCAGTCAGCATTTGTTAATGTGCATAATAATTATGAAAACACATTAACTGATTACATAAATAAATCATAAACGTATGTCATGCTCATACACTCTACACTCTGATTTATGCAACAACACGAAATAAACTTGCATCCTTACATTTATTCAAAACTAGCAAATTTATAGAAAGTCAGTATTAAAATAGAAATTACAACATTCAAGCCATTCTTTAAACTACTATAAACTGTGCTTAGGGAGGCATATAGTCCATATCAAACATAAGAACGAATATTGCTTAGAAGTTTTACGTCAGTTGGTAGGGCATTCCAAAGGTGGACAGCTGAGTAAGAGAAGCTTTTTTTAAACACGTAAAGCCTTGGTTTTGGGAGAATACAATTGCTTAAGCGTTGACTGTGTTTTGGGTTGGATTTGAACAACGACCACAGATAGGGTGGAGCATTGTGCGATAGAACTTTAAGAATTAACGTGGCCTTGTTGAAACGAAATCTCTTCTTGAGGGGTAGAATATCAAGATGTCTGTCCTTATTTGTAATACGTGCTGCATGTTTGTCATCTATAAGCTGTACTGCTCGGTTTTGAAGTGAGTAAAGTCTTTTCATGTCTGACATGGAACAACTATCCCAGACTATGGAGCAGTAGTCCAAGTGTGTTTGTATATGATATGTAGTATATTTGTCTATTGTCTATATCAAGAAAATGTTTAATGTTAGTAAATTGGTAAACTTTTTGTGCAGTGAGTTTGGTTAGATTTTCTACATGATGATTCCAGCTGAGGTGGTGATCAATCATGAGACCTAGAGTTTTATGTTCACTAAAATTCTCTATCTGCATGGAGCTGTAGTGTTGTTGGTGAATTTGTTAATTTCTGTCTCGTTGTAATTAGCATGGATTTTGTTTTGCTGGTGTTTATAAGCATTCTGTTGTTATTGTTCCAGTTAATTAGACTGTTTTTTTCAATTTGAAGAGTTGACTCAAGGTTAATTCAGTCATTGTCAGTAGTATAAACTGTGCAGTCATCAGCAAGGAGGTCATAAGATGATTTTTTTAGATGAAGTTGAAGATCATTAATGTAGATGGTAAACAGGAGAAGACAAAGAATAGATCCCTGCGAAACGCCATTATCAACCACAGATGAACGTGACTTAGAGTTTTTGAGGGAAACTACCTGTTGTCTGTTGGAAAGAAAAGATGTAATAAATTTTGTCAAGTCAGAGTGTAATCTATAAGTCTCAAGATTTCTAACTAGGATTTCATGATCAGTCATGTCAAATACTTTTTTTAAAGTCAACAAAGACAGCACCACATAATTTATCATCGTTTATATTAGATAACCAACATTCTGTCATTTATGTGAGAGCTGTGTGGCAGGAATGTTTCGGCCTAAAACCTGACTGACAGTCAACAATCAAATCATTTTCTTGCATGAGTTGTAAGGTTGTGTTTTTAATGTGTTTTTCTAGGGGTTTTGACAAAGTCGATAGAATAGAAATTGGTCTATAGCTTGAAGAATTTTTCTCCGAATCAGATTTTAAAAGGGGATATATTTTTGCAATTGTAAAACTCTGAGGAAAGTGACAATGTGCAATGTACTGATTGTAAATGTGTGTTAGTGTATCTGTAATTACTGGGGCTGAGTAGCGTAATATCTTGTTGCTGATTTCATCAAGTCCTGCTGTGTTGTTGTTCTTTAAAGATGAAAGATAATTGTAAACTTCACTAACTGACATGAAAGGAATATTGAGTTGCGTTAGATTTGCATATTGTCTAAATTTATTTAATTCACTTAAGTCAAAAGTATGGGTTTGTGGTGAAGATTTTTAGATATTGACTTCTTCTCTGAAGAGATCGCTGAACTCTTCACAAGTGGGCATATGATTATAACTCTGCAAGTCAGACTGTTTTCTCTTGTTTGCTAGAATGTTATTTGGTTTCCAGACAGACTTAATGTCTGATTTAATTTGAGCTAGGTTACGAAATTAATTTATCTTTTCTTGCCTAATTAAATACTGAACTCTATTTCTAAGTTATCGGTAGCTAGTGAATTCCTTATTTTTGTGAGAAAAAAATAATCTTTCCCTCGTGACTTGCCATATTTCAGGTGTTATCCAGGGAGACTTCAATTGATGTTTAACTCTCAACTCTTTAATAGGAACATGCTTGTCAAATATATCCCTGAAGGTTTTTATCCTGTATTCCAGGGCCTTATCAGAGTCAGTTAGTTGGTACACATGATCTAGAGGTGCTGCTTGTAACTCTTTCAGAAATTATTCTAAGCTGAATTTGCTAAAGCTTCTAAATTTAATACTTGTATGTTTATTTTGGGGAATTTTCAAGCCATGCCGTGTCCATGTGCAACAGACCGGATAGTGATCACTCAGTGATGTGTGAGGGACTTTACATTCTATAATGTTTTCTGGATGAGTTACATATATGTGATCCATAAGTGTGGATGATGTTTCAGTTACTCTGGTAGTTTTAGTGATAATTTGGGATAAATTGTATGATAAAACAATATCATTTTATGTAGCATTTGTGTCTGTAATTAATACTGAACTCTCCAAGAACAGTGATATCTTTTTAAATTAAAAGTCAAATATAATCCTTCATAATTGTAAAGTGATCATACCAAGATGTTGTTGCATTTGGAATACAATACAGAAACCCGATTAAGAGTGGGCTCTACTATGGGAGTTTGATTTACATACATATGCGTTCAATATCTGGTGTCTCAAGGCTGTTCTGCAACAAGAGTGTATGGCACTGGCAACATATACAACTAATCCTGTTTCAAGTTTCTTAGTTGGGTCACTTTGAAGTAAAATATAACCAGACATCCTATTATCTTCGTCAGTTATATTTTTGTTTAGACAACTTTCTGAAAAGCCAAATACATGGAAGTTTGAATAACTATATTAGTTGCCTCAGAAAGTTTCCCTAGCAGGTGATAAATGTTTTAATGACCAATTCTGAGACCTTCCTGTCGTAGCCACTCATCAACTACCTGGGCCATTTTCTACAACTAGTAATGGTAAGGTTACAATGATAGATAATTGAATAACAAGATATTTCATGAAATGTCACAGTTCCTATTGTCTGAACATCGGAGACAGGTGTTGCTTGTGGATGACAGACATCATGAAGGCTTGGCTTAAAGCTGCTGGGTTGAACTGCATGAGATAATGTAAATCTTGATTCCACTGCGGTGGGTGTGGTAGATTCTGGGTTGTGTTAGTAGTGATTTCCCTGGATGGTTCATGGGTGTGGTAGATTCTGGGTTGTGTTAGCAATAGTTTGCCTGGATGCTTGTGGCTGCCGAGTGGGAAGGGGAGGGAACATGGAGTCATATGAAGAGGATGGGTACTATGGAGAGTATAAAGGAGCTGGAGCTGGAGTTTGTATGGGGGGAGGTGGTGAGGTTGTGGAGGGGCTGCATAATCAGAGGAGAGGTGGTCCCCCGTGTGTTACGGGTTTTTACTTGTCTTCGCTAATCATGCTGCCTGACGGTGGCACTCGGTCCTGCTTTATGTTGCCTGACGGTGGCACTCGGTCCTGCTTTATGTTGCCTGACGGTGGCACTCGGTCCTGCTTTATGTTGCCTGACGGTGGCACTCGGTCCTGTTTTATGTTGCCTGACGGTGGCACTCGGTCCTGCTTTATGTTGCCTGACGGTGGCACTCGGTCCTGCTTTATGTTGCCTGACGGTGGCACTCGGTCCTGCTTTATGTTGCCTGACGGTGGCACTCGGTCCTGCTTTATGTTGCCTGACGGTGGCACTCGGTCCTGCTTTATGTTGTCTGACGGTGGCACTCGGTCCTGCTGTGTTCTAGCGGGGTACTTGATATTTTTGGCTACTATGCTAGTACCGATAATGGTGGTGTGAATCTGGTCACGATAAAGTCTTTTCTTAGAATACCCAGACTCTGGCGTTGTCAATGAAACTTAAGTGGTTTTGTTGGCATACTGTGCTGAGAATTCTGTTGTGTCAAGCGACGGCCAGCACCAAAGTACCCAGGTATGATGGAAGATATGAAGATTGACGCGTTTGGAAATTTCTGTTTACTGGTCGATATCAGGACATGAAGATCTTAGGGTCAGAGGGTCAAACATTTCGTGCTGTCGTTGCTACCAACAAGAACTGTTGCCCTCATGAGCTTTGGGTCGACGTTCAAACTTCTAAATGTTCCTATTATTTTCATGATATCAGCCCCTGGTACCGGAATCACTGAGACTATGTCCTCAGCGGAGATGTACAACCCGTCAGTATAAATTCCTTTCATTAGGGGTTCTTCAGTCACCAGATGATTTGTGTTTTCTTTGATGTGTACGTTGTACTGGAGATTAGGGTGGTGAGGTGACTGGGATGGTGCTGGTGACTGGGATGGTGCTGGTGACTGGGATGGTGCTGGTGACTTGGATGGTGCTGGTGACTTGGATGGTGCTGGTGACTTGGATGGTGCTGGTGGTGATTTCGATGTGGAGATTGCTGAAAGGAATGCTTGTGAACTATGCCTGATTTTAGTGATTAAGGCGCCTATTGACTGCTTGATGCTGAGCTGCCCTGTAGAACGTCAAACCTGTTGCCAATCTGTACATCGATGTATATATTGTAATAGCTTCTTTTAGCTTTTCTGATAATTTCGTACTGTGCTGTCTGGGCGTAAGCTCAAGTTCTTGTCAAAGTTTGTTTGATGCTGCTGGGTTGAACTGCATGAGATAATGTAAATCTTGATTCCACTGCGGTGGGTGTGGTAGATTCTGGGTTGTGTTAGTAGTGATTTCCCTGGATGGTTCATGGGTGTGGTAGATTCTGGGTTGTGTTAGCAATAGTTTGCCTGGATGCTTGTGGCTGCCGAGTGGGAAGGGGAGGGAACATGGAGTCATATGAAGAGGATGGGTACTATGGAGAGTATAAAGGAGCTGGAGCTGGAGTTTGTATGGGGGGAGGTGGTGAGGTTGTGGAGGGGCTGCATAATCAGAGGAGAGGTGGTCCCCCGTGTGTTACGGGTTTTTACTTGTCTTCGCTAATCATGCTGCCTGACGGTGGCACTCGGTCCTGCTTTATGTTGCCTGACGGTGGCACTCGGTCCTGCTTTATGTTGCCTGACGGTGGCACTCGGTCCTGCTTTATGTTGCCTGACGGTGGCACTCGGTCCTGTTTTATGTTGCCTGACGGTGGCACTCGGTCCTGCTTTATGTTGCCTGACGGTGGCACTCGGTCCTGCTTTATGTTGCCTGACGGTGGCACTCGGTCCTGCTTTATGTTGCCTGACGGTGGCACTCGGTCCTGCTTTATGTTGCCTGACGGTGGCACTCGGTCCTGCTTTATGTTGTCTGACGGTGGCACTCGGTCCTGCTGTGTTCTAGCGGGGTACTTGATATTTTTGGCTACTATGCTAGTACCGATAATGGTGGTGTGAATCTGGTCACGATAAAGTCTTTTCTTAGAATACCCAGACTCTGGCGTTGTCAATGAAACTTAAGTGGTTTTGTTGGCATACTGTGCTGAGAATTCTGTTGTGTCAAGCGACGGCCAGCACCAAAGTACCCAGGTATGATGGAAGATATGAAGATTGACGCGTTTGGAAATTTCTGTTTACTGGTCGATATCAGGACATGAAGATCTTAGGGTCAGAGGGTCAAACATTTCGTGCTGTCGTTGCTACCAACAAGAACTGTTGCCCTCATGAGCTTTGGGTCGACGTTCAAACTTCTAAATGTTCCTATTATTTTCATGATATCAGCCCCTGGTACCGGAATCACTGAGACTATGTCCTCAGCGGAGATGTACAACCCGTCAGTATAAATTCCTTTCATTAGGGGTTCTTCAGTCACCAGATGATTTGTGTTTTCTTTGATGTGTACGTTGTACTGGAGATTAGGGTGGTGAGGTGACTGGGATGGTGCTGGTGACTGGGATGGTGCTGGTGACTGGGATGGTGCTGGTGACTTGGATGGTGCTGGTGACTTGGATGGTGCTGGTGACTTGGATGGTGCTGGTGGTGATTTCGATGTGGAGATTGCTGAAAGGAATGCTTGTGAACTATGCCTGATTTTAGTGATTAAGGCGCCTATTGACTGCTTGATGCTGAGCTGCCCTGTAGAACGTCAAACCTGTTGCCAATCTGTACATCGATGTATATATTGTAATAGCTTCTTTTAGCTTTTCTGATAATTTCGTACTGTGCTGTCTGGGCGTAAGCTCAAGTTCTTGTCAAAGTTTGTTTGATGTGCTGGGTGATATAGTCTGGGTGTATGCTCAAGTTCTTGTCCAGGTTTATTTGATGTGATGGGTGATATAGTCTGGGTGTATGCACAAGTTCTTGTCAACGTTTTCTTGATGTTCTGTGTGATATAGTCTGAGTGTATGCTCCCGTTCTTGTCAACGTTTTCTTGATGTTCTGGGTGATATAATCTGAGTGTATTCTCAAGTTCTTGTCAACGTTTTCTTGATGTTCTGGGTGATATAGTCTGAGTGTATACTCAAGTTCTTGTCAACGTTTTCTTGATGTTCTGGGTGATATAGTCTGAGTGTATGCTCAAGTTCTTGTCAACGTTTTCTTGATGTTCTGGGTGATATAGTCTGAGTGTATGCTCAAGTTCTTGTAAAGGTTTGTTTGATGTGGTGGGTGATAGTGTATGCTCATGCTCCTGTCAAGGTTTGTTTGATGTGCTGGGTGGCTCAGTTTCTGATTTTGTCTCCTGATTTGGGTCAGTTTCAGCTGCTGAAAATTTCTGGGTGCTTTTTTCTTGAATTGTATTTTTGCTGAGAGTTTCTGACCCCATCAAATCAATAAAACATTTCATCCTTTTGTTTTCCTCTATGAAAGTCATAATTTCTCTACCGAGAATCTCATTTTCGCTGCTGAGAGAATTTTTTATTTCAGCAATCTTTCAAAATCTAGTACGTCAAGCATGTTCTCTAGACAAGCTTCTATTACATCAAGCATGTTCTCTAGACAAGCTTCTATTACGTCAAGCATGTTCTCTAGACAAGCTTCTATTACGACAAGTATGTTCTCTAGACAAGCTTCTATTACGTCAAGCATGTTCTCTAGACAAGCTTCTATTACATCAAGCATGTTCTCTAGACAAGCTTCTATTACATCAAGCATGTTCTCTAGACAAGCTTCTATTACGTCAAGCATGTTCTCTAGACAAGCTTCTATTACATCAAGCATGTTCTCTAGACAAGCTTCTATTACATCAAGCATGTTCTCTAGACAAGCTTCTATTACATCAAGCATGTTCTCTAGACAAGCTTCTATTACGTCAAGCATGTTCTCTAGACAAGCTTCTATTAAGTCAAGTATGTTCTCTAGACAAGCTTCTATTACGTCAAGCATGTTCTCTAGACAAGCTTCTATTACATCAAGCATGTTCTCTAGACAAGCTTCTATTACGTCAAGCATGTTCTCTAGACAAGATTCTATTACATCAAGCACGTTCTCTAGAGAAGCTTCTGGTACGTCAAGCATGTTCTCTAAACAAGCTTCAGGTGTACCCTGTACCAAAATTTGTCTTTGATGTGGTATAAGTGAATGGTAAGGACTTACACTTTCTTTATGTTTTCTATTTTTGCGCCATCTTAGTCTGTTGTTCACTTTGAATGTGATACCGCCCACACAGAGCTTGATTTATACTCTCATACTGGAGAGTATTGTGAAAGGAGGCTGTAACACATTGTCCCTCATTAGACTTCTTTATTGTCACTCCAGGCTGGTTGACGCACCCCCGAAGTTTAGCCTCCAGCGCCTTCTTTTTATTAAGCGGGTAGTTTTTAGCCGCCGTGGACCGTAGTCCATCACGGCGACTACACGGCCTCTCCGTTTCTCTGATGAGCTGAGTAGTTTTTGTTGGTGCTGCCATCCAAAATAGAACTTGAAATTAACAAGAACAAAACAAAAATAATGAAACATCCCATTAATCAAAATGGAAAATAATACACGTAGAAGGGACAAATAAATAAAACGTCAATCAATTTGCATGCCTTGGCAGCTACATAGACCTGGATGGTGACACCAGAAAGAAAGTTAGAATTAGAATTGCAAAAGGAGCATTAATCTTCAAGAATCTTGAGAAAATGTGGAATTCAAACATTATAAGCACAACAATCAAGTTAAGACTATTCAATTTAAATGTAATATCCACCCTCATTTATGCATGCGAAAGCTGGAAAACAACTAAAGAAGTAGACAAGAAATTAACTCTTTTGATAACAAATGCATAAGTAAAATACTCTGCGTCAAGTGGAACGATTTCAAGAACAATGCAGAGATAAGACAGATGACTGAAAAACAACTAGTCTCGTGGGTGATCAGGAAAAGTAGATTGTTGGTCACGTTATGAGAAGAAACGATCAGAGAATCCTAAAACAGGCTATCAGGTGGAACACAACAGGCTGGGTGTATGCTCAAGTTATTTTCCAGGTTTGTTTGATGTGGTAGGTGATATAGTTTGAGTGTATGTTCCAGTTCTTGTCGAGGTTTGTTTGATGTGCTGGGTGATATAGTCTGAGTGTATGCTCCAGTTCTTGTCAAAGTTTGTTTGATGTTCTAGGTGATATAGTCTGAGTGTATGCTCCAGTTCTTGTCAAGGTTTGTTTGATGTGGTGGGTGATATAGTCTGAGCGTATGCTCAAGTTCTTGTCAAAGTTTGTTTGATGTTCTGGGTGATATAGTCTGAGTGTATGCTCAAGTTCTTGTCAAAGTTTGTTTGATGTTCTGGGTGATATAGTCTGAGTGTATGCTCAAGTTCTTGTCAAAGTTTGTTTGATGTGATGGGTGATATAGTCTGAGTGTATGCTCAAGTTCTTGTCACAGTTTGTTTGATGTGCTGTGTGATATAGTCTGAGTGTATGCTCAAGTTCTTGTCAAAGTTTGTTTGACGTGATGGGTGATATAGTCTGAGTGTATGCTCAAGTTCTTGTCAAAGTTTGTTTGATGTGCTGTGTGATATAGTCTGAGTGTATGCTCAAGTTCTTGTCAAAGTTTGTTTGACGTGATGGGTGATATAGTCTGAGTGTATGCTCAAGTTCTTGTAAAGGTTTGTTTGATGTGGTGGGTGATAGTGTATGCTCAGGCTCCTGTCAAGGTTTGTTTGATGTGCTGGGTGGCTCAGTTTGTGATTTTGTCTCCTGATTTGGGTCAGTTTCAGCTGCTGAAAATTTCTGGATGCTTTTTTCTTGAATTGTATTTTTGCTGAGAGTTTCTGACCGCATCAAATCAATAAAACATTTCATCCTTTTGTTTTCCTCTATGAGAGTCATAATTTCTCTACCGAGAATCTCATTTTCGCTGCTGAGAGAATTTTTTTATTTCAGCAATCTTTCAAAATCTATTACGTCAAGCATGTTCTCTAGACAAGCTTCTATTACGTCAAGCATATTCTCTAAACAAGCTTCTATTACGTCAAGCACGTTCTCTAGACAAGCTTCTATTACATCAAGCATGTTCTCTAGACAAGCTTCTATTACGTCAAGCATGTTCTTGAGACAAGATTCTAATACGTCAAGCACGTTCTCTAGAGAAGCTTCTGGTACGTCAAGCATGTTCTCTAAACAAGCTTCAGATGTACCCTGTACCAAGATTTGTCTTTGGTGTGGTATAAGTGAATGGTAAGGACTTACACTTTCTTTATGTTTTCTATTTTTGCGCCATCTTAGTCTGTTGTTCACTTTGAATGTGATACCGCCCACACAGAGCTTGATTTATACTCTCATATTGGAGAGTATTGTGAAAGGAGGCTGTAACACATTGTCCCTCATTAGACGTCTTTATTGTCACTCCAGGCTGGTTGACACACCCCCGAAGTTTAGCCTCCAACGCCTTCTTTTTATTAAGCGGGTAGTTTTTAGCCGCCGTGGACCGTAGTCCATCACGGCGACTACACGGCCTCGTAATCTCAACCTAGTTCCTCTTCTTCACACGTTATCACCTTACGTGCAGTTACTTACCCCTAGGAGGCAATAGTTTCTCATCCTCACTGTCTGACCCTGGCTTTGTTTAGTCAACGGATTAGTTAGGCCGAGTCAGGCTGCACCACATGGGCAAAACAGCGACAACGGATGATTAATACGTGATGAATACAACTTACGATGTTTCTGGAATTATCACAGAAAAAAACACACTTTATATTCCTGGCGTATTTCATCGTAGTCACGACCACAAGATGACTACACTGATGTACATTTCAATATAGATTTCCTTGTAGAACCACAAAGAACCACATAGAACATTCGTGAATCCGGAGCTATGGAAATACGTCCCCGCAGTAGAAAAAAAGCCGATATAGAGATATTAGAGAGAGAGAGAGAGAGAGAGAGAGAGAGAGAGTGAGAGACAGTGAAAAGAGAGAGAAAAAAGGCAGAGCAGATATTTGAAAAGGAGAGAGAAAGAAAGAAAGAACGACAGATAAGAGAAGAAAGTAAAAGTGAAAGAAAGAAAGAGAAAAGAAAGGGATAGGACGATATAAATAAAAACATATTTGCCGTTTGAATTTTCCAGTCATGACCAAGTTTGTGAATTTAAGACTTAAAAAAAATCTTTAGTAAAATAACCATTCGCTAGTATTAACTCTTAGGTTGTATTGTGCTTTTATTATACGACTGTTCACTGGTTCCCTTTCTACAAGGCTCTTTGCAGCTACATTTGTCATAATAATACCTACCCCCTCTTGGTGTTTCCCATCCTCTCTGCCTGAATGTATTATTAACTTACCGGTTTCCGCCGATTTTTTACCTGCTTCTGACCATAGCATTTCACTGATACCAAGTACATCTAGGTGGTACCTCTCCGTTTCTCTGATGAGCTGAGTAGTTTTTGTTGGTGCTGCCATCCAAAATAGAACTTGAAATTAACAAGAACAAAACAAAAATAATGAAACATCCCATTAATCAAAATGGAAAATAATACACGTAGAAGGGACAAATAAATAAAACGTCAATCAATTTGCATGCCTTGGCAGCTACATAGACCTGGATGGTGACACCAGAAAGAAAGTTAGAATTAGAATTGCAAAAGGAGCATTAATCTTCAAGAATCTTGAGAAAATATGGAATTCAAACATTATAAGCACAACAATCAAGTTAAGACTATTCAATTTAAATGTAATATCCACCCTCATTTATGCATGCGAAAGCTGGAAAACAACTAAAGAAGTAGACAAGAAATTAACTCTTTTGATAACAAATGCATAAGTAAAATACTCTGCGTCAAGTGGAAAGATTTCAAGAACAATGCAGAGATAAGACAGATGACTGAAAAACAACCAGTCTCGTGGGTGATCAGGAAAAGTAGATTGTTGGTCACGTTATGAGAAGAAACGATCAGAGAATCCTAAAACAGGTGGAACACAACAGGCCAAAGAAAAAGAGGCAGATCACGTGAAACTCTAAAGAGGACAGTGTTAAGAGAAGCCAAATTAATAGACATAAAATCCCTTGAGGAGGTTGAAAAGCTCGCCGAAAACAGAAACAATTGGTGAAGTACCTTGCGAGCCCTATGCGACGTTTAACGGCACGGAAGGATATAAGGTATAAGATATATAAATATTAACTCTACAAATAAGCAGACAAAATATCAATCACGAAATCTGAGAACAGAAATAACGGTAAGAGTATTAGAACTGGAAGATTTCGGTTTGTCTGTAATAATCTTAAGATGTGAAGGAGTTAATGAGAAGTCATTATATGTCAATGACTCGCTAAACTATTTAATAAATTCTTCTTTTATGTATATAACAATAATAAAGAAAGTAGTTTTGATTTGGAATCTTTGTCTAACAAACATCGATGTTTATAAATGGAAGAAGAGACTAAAGAGAAAGAGAAACAGAAATCAGACAAAAGTCGAAAATCAAAACGTGGCTAGTTTACCTAACTGACGGAACAGCTTGAGCTAAATCGAAATAGATATATAAAATAAAGGGACATTGAGAGCGGAGAGAACAGATTGGAAGTGTTATTATGTAGAATATTATGGTGGTAATGGCCTTCATGTGGTAGACGCAGGGGATACAAAATGGAACATTTACATAAACTGTTTCTGTGGGATGTGAAAACCAGTCATGCAGGTATTTAAATATGAATTAAAAGGTGAAACGATGGGAAATTTGTTAGATGATAAAATATGTTAAGGACACTTGGATGTCAATGCAGGATTTCCCCTAGCACGGTTATGTATATAATCTAGGCAGTGTCGTTATTGTCTGCTTTATTCAGCCGTGAGTCACTGGTAAGTTCTTGTACGTGGTGCTAGTACCTATCTCATCCAGCACTGTCTTGTGTGTCCTCTCACTTCAAGTCTTCTGTAGAAGTTTTGTGTTGGTATGTCCTGTTTGTCAGGCAGATTCTGCGTGATGTCTGCTCTCTTATATGTGGTTTATATCTCTGAATGTGATTTTATATAAAATGTTATTTGTTTTCCCACTGGATTTAGGCAAACAAGATTTTGTTTGTGTCTTACTTTTTGTTGCTTCTAGTTGTTAATTTATGTTATTTTATTATGAAATTTCATGATTTCTTTCAGCGCTGTACAACAATGGCACTTGGTTTTTTAGCTAATGTGTGATTCTATTTGTTCTCGGGGTTTTGTGGCTGTCTCTCATTTTGTTTTTCTCTGTCTTCAGCTTTTATTTTATTTTGTTTTATTCTATTCCATTTAAATTTATTTAATTGTGTTTGTGGTTGTCTCTCTCTTTCTTTTACTTGATCTACTTTCGGTTCTTATTTATATTTATGACTATCTCTTTTTCTGTGGTCTTCTCCGTCTTTGATTTCAGTCACCCTGTAGCTTACTCTGTACTTTTCCTGACTTACTCGATTCTGGCTTTAACGTAGCACGTGGTACATATTCCTTTTGTGTTTTTTCCAAACTGTAATCGAGTCTGTTTGTGGTTTTCTCTTACTTTGATGTATGTATCCGTGCTTTTTCACTAATTGTAATATATAGAATATACATCTACACTATTTCTTTTTCAGCGTCATTTTTCTGAGCGTGCGGTCGCACTGTCCCACGGGCTATATAGAACACTGTGTCTAACTACAGCTACAGCAAAGCACAGACAGGCGTAACCACGTCTAGAGACGAGCATAGACAGACATAACCACATATAAATAAAAGTATAGACACAATAAACAAAATATCTTTTATTAAAGAAAGAAAAAAACATTTCGAAGAAGCATCACTTTTTTTTCTATTGCCTAAAGCAACCAGTTATCATCATCATGTGTCGTTTAGCAATATTGAACGTGCTCCTTATTATCCCAATTGTGGCATCAGCTCAGAACGGTGAGTAATAGAAGTATGTGTGCGTGTTTTCGTTCCAAATGTTATGTGAAGGGTTATAGTACTCATATATTACGTTCTATGCTTCGTGACCGTTAGTTAGTTAGTTAGTTAGTTAGTTAGTTAGTTAGTTAGTTAGTTAGTTAGTTATTTAGTTAGTTACTTAGTTAGTTAGTTATTTAGTTAGTTATTTAGTTAGTCAGTTAGTCAGTTATTTATTTATTTAGTTAGTTAGTCAGTTAGTTAGTTAGTTAATTAGTTAGTTAGTTATTTAGTTAGTTAGTTAGTTAGTTATTTAGTTAGTTAGTTAGTTAGTTAGTTAGTTAGTTAGTTAGTTAGTTATTTAGTTAGTTAGTTATTTAGTTAGTTAGTTATTTAATTAGTTAGTTAGTTAGTTATTTAGTTAGTTAGTTAGTTATTTAGTTAGTTATTTAGTTATTTAGTTATTTAGTTAGTTATTTAGTTAGTTATTTATTTAGTTAGTCAGTTAGTCAGTTAGTTTGTTAGGTATTTAGTTAGTTAGTTAGTTAGTTATTTAGTTAGTTAGTAGTTAGTTAGTTAGTTAGTTAGTTATTTAGTTAGTTATTTAGTTAGTTAGTTAGTTATTTAGTTAGTTATTTAGTTATTTAGTTAGTTATTTAGTTAGTTATTTAGTTAGTTATTTAGTTAGTTAGTTAGTTATTTAGTTAGTTAGTTAGTTAGTAGTTAGTTAGTTAGTTAGTTAGTTAATTAGTTAGTTAGTTAGTTAGTTAGTTAGTTAGTTAGTTAGTTAGTTAATTAGTTAGTTAGTTAGTTAGTTAGTTAGTTAGTTAGTTAGTTAGTTAATCAGTCAATGGATCATCTTCATTACACATCGGACGATTAGTCCATATGGGCTGTGGCTCAACTTCAATATTTGCACCAGTGTTTGACGACTGGCAATACCAGCCCCACAGCCCTTTACGACTGTTTCCGGTCTACGCGTGCTACTCTTACAGCTCTTTAAAGCTTCATGTTTTGTTTCAAAGTGAAAATAACCCGGATAATGTTTTTATTGTGAACGTTTCATTTGCGCATGCCCTCTGACCCTTTTCGTCACCTTTGAAGCGTGGTTAGCAATGAGTGTAAAATTCAAAGTTTTGATCGAGAATTGTCAAATTTTGTGATCTAGATAGCATACAGACATGCTCTATGACCAGACCACTGTTCTCGAGTGTACCCAAAGTAGATCTAGACCTATTAGATGGACTGGAGAAGTAGTTAGAAGGTTATTTCAGACATTGTTTTAGCGAGCATGCCACATATCATCACAAGATGAGATCGTATAAATCTACAAGTAGATCTAGACTTATTAGACCATCTGGAGAAGTAGTTAAAGTTATTTCAGACATTATTTTAGTGAGCATGCCAAGCACCATCACAGGACGAGATCATATACATCTACAAGTAGATCTAGCCATCGCTGATGGTAAGTAGCTTAGATCTAAACTTAGTCGATGATAAGTAGGATACAATCATCAGCTAAAATTTTATCCTATTTCAATTTTCCTAAAATAAACTATGCATTTATGAATGGATGATAACACCAGAAAGAAAGTTAGAATCAGAATTGCAAAAGCAGCATCGATCTTCAAGAATCTTGAGAACATATGGCATTCAAAAGTTATAAGCACAAAAACCAAGTTAAGACTATTCAATTCAAATGTAAAATCCACACTTATTTATGCATGCGAAAGATGGAAAACAACTAAAGAAGTAGACAAGAAATTAAACCATTTTGAAAACAAATGCATAAGGAAAATACTCAGCATCAAGTGAACGAATTCAAGAACAATGCACAGATAAGACAGATGACTGAACAACAGCCTGTCTCATGGGTGATCAGGAAAAGTAGATGGACATATGTTGGTCACGTGATGATAAGAAACAGTCAAAGAATCCCAAAACAAGCTATCAAGTGGAACACAACAAGTCAAAGAAAAAGAGGCAGACCACGAGAAACTCTAAAGACGGCATTGTTAAGAGAGGTCAAATTAATAGGCATAAAATCCCTTGATGAGGTTGAAAAGATCGCCAAAGTAAATTTGGCGAACCCCTTGCGACCCCTATGTGACGTTTAACGGCACGGAAAGAATATAAGTTATAAGATAATATTTATGAAATCTTCACACATTTGCAATAATGTTGATGTATAATATGTATTCTTTTAACGTGGAAATACTTCGTTACATTAAGTTTTTCAATTATACATATACAGCTATACATATCAAGACTCGCGATGTTAATTTTGCTGAAATGAAACGTCCATATGTTTGCCTCTGGCAGGGGAAGAGTTAACCTATCTTCTTTGCTTCCCACGTCGGCGCTCTTGTCTGGCCTCTCCACGTCTGACGTAATGTTCCAGCAATCTGTTTATGGTTGTAGAATAAGAATTGTTGCTTGAATCAGTTATTCGACCAGTTTTTCTGAGTGCATTTATGATGTTGTCACGGTCCATGGTCTGTTCATCCTCCGTTGTAGCTATGCCAGAAAGTCTGTCCTCTCGTTCATTATTCCTCACCCCCGCATGACCTTGCATAAAGGTGAAAAAAATGTTTGTCAATCATGATTTTCTCAGTGACTCCAACCAGTGCTTTCACACCCAACTTGTATCAGTCTTCCGAAGTATATTCATTTAATTAAATGCCTGGGTGAAGGTCCGTGTCTCCAGCCATGCCGTTGCCTTGGTTACTGCCATGACCTTCATAGTCAGGCTACTTGTAGTCAAAGCACAAACACCGCTGCCTTCCTTCATGTTCTCAGTCTGGCCTGCGCCGTAAAAGCCCAGGCGCCTCTCCTGTTTCTGAGAAGTGTGTAGATGAGCACATCACGCTAAGAAGAGTTCTCAGCAACCAAGGCCTGAACCTCTGCCTCGACAGTCAATGGGTTTTGTTGTCTGCATTCTCTGTCCAGTGTGATGTATACTGAGAAGGGGGTACAGCAGTCTGCGGTCACTGAAACCCATTCTTCACCAGGTTCAGTGTCCTCTGCTTGTCCTCTTTTTAATCTGGTGCCTGTCTTTACTCATACCCTCACTGTGCATTGAGTGGTCTGTGTCAGCACTGACGTGTAGGTATTCACGCTCACAGCACATTCTTTCTCTGTCCATCAAGGTTGGAAAATCCAGAAGATACCTCATAGACTTGCACAGCGCGTCTCTGGTCACTCAAGTATGATTCGCATTGCTTCATTCTGTATCCTTTCAAGTCCCTCCATCTGAGCCTGCCAAGGATTTCCAGGGCATATTCAATCAGAGGAAGGACAAGTCCCTGTTGTAACAGAACGAGATGCCTTTACTCGCAGTCCGCCACAAACATCGCCTGGGCAGGACGCTCCTATCCTTAAATTCCACATAGTCAACGAGCTTGCTGAAAGAAAGGCTCCAATCAAACTGCACTCCGAGGTATTTCATTTACATGTGTCCTCTCCACATCCTCTGAGCAGAGACTTAACAGCCGGTGTTGATGTCTTGACCATTTGGTTATTCAGACTGAATCATGTCTCAGCTGTCTTCATCATGCTAATCAAAGCCTCCTCTTCACTGCACCACCCACCAACAAAGTTCTGTTTGGAGTTCTCCAGAAATCTGCTCCATGTCTCGGCTCTGCTGACATACCAAGACATCATCAGCTTATAGCACTGTCCTTCCATGTCCCGCTTCCTGACCGTACCAGGGGTGAAGCGTTTAGTGCACTCGTCTCTTGTGGTGAACGTCTGTAGTTCGGATCAAGCCAGAGGAAGTTGGGGAAGAAAAACTTTCCAGGCATAAAACTGACCAAATCACCTTCTAGGATGTCAACAGATTAAATAAAATAAGTGCACACATACCACATCCGATAGAGGCTTCCATAGCATAGCTTTGCTTACTTGACCTTTTACGTTCTATTTGGTAATGGGATAACAAGGAATGGCCATTGTTTGTTGGAAGAGAGAATTGTACATTGAAGAGGCCATGGGCCAGCTGAACAACACTGAATTCTATGCCTCTCGTCCTCAAGATCCGACTCTGGTCCACAATCACCAGGTTCGTGACACGATCAACGAACATATCCACAAGGCTGGTCTTTCTCCCTCTGCTACTCATCTACAGATGCGCGACTGCTGCTTAGGGAAGCCATCCTTTTATCTACTCCCTAATATACACAAACCAGGCAACCCGAGAAGGCCCATAGTATCCGCTTGTTCCTGCCCTACAGAACAAATCTCTGACTTTCTGGACAGCATCTTTCAACCTCTTGTCACTAGTCTGCCCACTTATCTTAAGGACACAAATCACGCGTTCACTGCTTTTGAGACCCTTACACTCATGCCTGGTCACACCTACCGTATCTTCACCCTTGATGTAGTGTCCTTATACACATCCATCCCGCATGATCAGGGACTTCAGGCCGTCAAGTTCTTTCTGAACAAAAGATGCCATCCCTCTATTTCTACATCTACTATTATGCGCCTTGCACGACTTGTCCTCCAACTCAAATTGGTTCAATTCAATGGCCTGTACTTCGACTAGATTAGTGGTGTGGCCATGGGTACCAAAATGGGTCCCAGCTACGCTTGTCTGTTCATGAGCCGCTTCTAACTCAAGGTCTGAGAGCCTATAGAGGCCCTTTTCCAGCCTTCTATAGACGCTACATAGATGACGGCATTGGTGTCACATCAATGCCAGGAGAAGATCTTGACAACTTTATCAGTTTTATTTAGGAGTACAATCCTGTCATTTCTTTCACCTCCCATATCTTTGCTACTTCTGCTAACTTTCTCGACATTGTCGTTACCTTCGGCCCTACCGGGCTTACTACTTCTGTCCACTATAAACCTACAGATTCTCACAGCTATCTCTTGTACTCTTCCTCCCATCCCAGATTGTGTAAGGACTCTATATCTTTTTCTTAGCTTCTTAAGTTGCGACGTTTGTGTAAAGAGGATGGTGATTTCCACGATCAAGCTCATTTTATACTAGATTTCTTCTGCCAACGCGGTTACCCAGAACATGTTCTCTCGTCGTCGTCGAACCGCCCCAGCCATATATCGCGGCAACAAGCCCTCACTTCAAAACCACACTTTAGCTAGGACAGAGTTAAACTGGTACTCATGCACCATTCTAATGGTTTGAAAGTTAAAAATAGACTATTTCGCCATATCCATCTCCTCCAAACAGAGCATGATACACGTGAACTCTTTGGGGAACCCCCATTTGTGGATTACAGACGGGAAAGAACCTCAGGGACCTTTTAGTTTGAAGTCGCCTTAAGACGATGACACTTTTTATGGTACCCGACATTGCAGACGTCGTAGATGCAACACTTGCCCGTTTGTTGTCGAGGTTAGCCAGATCTCATTCCCTAAGTCCACATTATCAGTTAAGGAGGGCGTCACTTGCACTTCACGCAATGTTATTTATGCTATTATGTGCAAACGTTGTGATGTGAAGTATATAGGCCATGGTTAACGCTTAGGAGATCGTTTTCGTCAACATCTTAACGACATTTCTAAGAGGGCTTGGACACCTGTGGCTAAGCGATTTCGCAATTACAACCACATGGGTAAACATGACATTTCTGTTTGTGCAATCCGCTCTTTATTTACTGATGTACGATCTCGGAGTGTCCTAGAACAGCGCTTTATTTTCCAGGCTGGCTGTCTCCATCCAGCTGGAATTAAAAATGTTTTCAGTTCCTTTAACTTCTTTAGTTTTCCACTTTTTCTGCGATTTATACTCTACTTTCTTGTTTCTTTCTCCTCCCCACCACCACCTTTTCTTCTTCTCTGGCGGCCTATAGGTGTTTAGTGCCCCTCGTGGTCTTGTCCTTCATTCACCAGTTTAATGTTATCTCACTGCTTCCCTAGCCTCTCTAGCGGCCTAGAGCTGTTTATTGTTGTTCCAGTTCTTCATGCATTATCTCTCCTCTTCTACTTCATCCCCCCACGACACCTGCTGCTATAGCAGCCTACATGTGTCTATTGCCCTACCCTTCCCCCACTCCACCTGTTTCTCCTCTTTTCCCGTGTTCTATTCCTGATTGGCTTAATCTGCTATCCTTTGTGGACCCCCTGGTCTCTGTGCCTCGCCAATGGGACACGCATTCTTGTGTTTCCTACATAGGAGGATGCCACTAAGATAAGTTTTTGATTTTCTGTTAGTTATATGTTGTGTTTTGGTTGTGTTTGTAATCAGCGAAAAAAGCTCGCGCCGAAATATTGGACTGTGTATGTTTTTTATCTATACATTCGCATTTTACTCTCATACTTTTTATTCGTTTTTTCTCACTTGCTCACTCCCTCTGCCACAGTGTAAAACTGCACCATACACCTCTATCTACCTTTGTTATATGATAATGGTAAGTGTCCAGTGGATGGGAATGCACACTACCTGTCGTTTATCTGGAAACGTCTTCACTGGCAGGTTATCTCCTTGAATGAGCGTATCCGAATACCCGTTTTTGTTGTGTGTTATCCGGTAATGTTCATGTTTTGTTTTTCTCCAGAATGTTGCTTAATTCCGGTATCTATATTCCGTACATGTTCCTTTAATTTTGATGTTGCTTAATTCCGGTATCTATATTCCGTACATGTTCCTTTAATTTTGATGTTGCTTAATTCCGGTATCTATATTCCGTACATGTTCCTTTAATTTTTGATGTTGATTTATTCCGGTATCTATATTCCGTACATGTTCCTTTAATTTTTGATGTTGATTTATTCCGGTATCTATATTCCGTACATGTTCCTTTAATTTTTTATGTTGATTTATTCCGGTATCTATATTCCGTACATGTTCCCCTAACTTTGATGTCATGATATATTTGCTTGTCGGTTTTTTGTTTTGCTGCATGCTCGTGTTTGTTTGTTTGTTTGTTTTTAGATTATTTGCTTAGTTTTTGCTGTTTCTTACATGACCTTCATTCTACGATGAAAATGAGAACAGTCTAAACGTGACATGTACGAGGTCTGTTCAGTTAGCATCTGACTGTGGACAACAAAAGTACAAATGACTCGGAGGTCTGGAACCTTGACCCCCATATCTTCCAGCAGCCCTGTCATTGTTGGGAGCATTTCACGAAGGCCTCTCTATGAAAAGACTCCAGCTCGGCCGATGCGTTTCATTGACTCTCTTCCGCGATTCAAATCGAGTTCCTTTGAGCGAAATCTTTAGTTCGGGGAAGAGTCAGAAATCACAAGGAGCCATGTCAGGAGAGTATGAAGTGTCTGACGAACCAGAAGGATGTTGTGTTTGGCCAGGAACATCTGGATCTGATGTGAAGAATGGGCTGGTGTGTTGTCATAATAGAGCTGCCAAGTTCCCTTTCCTATCAACATATCAATATAACTTCATTGCACTCTTATATATTTTTTTTCACAATCGTCCAATCAGGCTGCAGTTTTGGAGGACAAAGTTACGCCCATCTTGTCACATTCACACACGCTAATGGCTGCGCTAAACTCCAGTGTCAAGATGGAACTGTTGTTACAACTTATGAAGGTAAATATGATATAAGTGTACATTTGCTCAATAAAGTGTGTCTGGAAAGAATAAATAAAATGGTAACGGTAAAGAACCCATGTAAGCTTGATGTATAATATCTGAGAGGCTTAAGCACGTGGTAAGTGACACAAATAAGTGACCTAGATTCCAGGGCGTAATGAATACATTAACAGTGTTTTCGTTACCAACGGACGAGCGTAAATTAATCTACCAGTCGGTTATCAGGAGCAACTCGTGAAGGTAGGATATGATCTTGTCTTGTTCTGATCCTTGGTTTATCCTATAACACAGCGAGGAATTGAAAGGTTGCATGTATGCAGCAACAAGAGGACAGCGAGGAATTGAAAGGTTGCATGTATGCAGTAACAAGACGACAAATATTCCCTGTAATGATATACTCTTCATAGGACAGCTCCAGGATGTTCACAAACTGGCGGCAAATAGGATTATCAATTAAGACTGGATTATCTTAGCACTCACAACCTTTTATTACATGAAACAGGACGATGATGATGAAGATGAAACGAGGAGACGAAATACATGAAGTGACGTCTCCAACAATACATAATTCCATCAATAAGATTCTGGGCAGCTAGCTCATTCATTTATTTGCATGTCCCTTGCGGAACTTTGCCTCCCTAACAGCTCTCCTGTAGGCCTCTCGGTTGTGAGCAAGATGGCCTGCTGCTGATGCATCCATTTGTAGATCGTCAACGATGTCTTGCAGCCATCTTCGCCTTGGTCTTCCTCTCTTTCTTTTTCCCATTATGTACCATTCCAAGACGATCTTCTGTAGACATCATGACGTTTAATATGTCAAAAATATTTAAGTTTTCTCTCTTTAATCCCCTTTACTAGCCAGCCTTCTTCAATATTAAGTTCATATAGTATGGATAATTTGTTCCTTTATGTCTCCATGATATTTCCTACTCTTATTTTTCTTTTTAGTTTGATACAAGGGTTTTCCTTAGTAACACTGTCATGATTTTGTCCGTCCTCACAGTTACTAGTACTGACCTCTGTATCGCACTATTCCCAGTGTTAAAATTAGATCTATCTGGCCTGGGGGACTTGCCATCAGATCTTTTCCTATCTGACCTTCCATGTTGCTGCTTGGGTTTCTTGGTTTGTTTACAAAAGATAAGGCAATACTACAGCAGCACCATATGTGCCAGAGTGCCAAACAATGGCACCAAATGTATCAGAAGACAACATGTCAATCACTACTATATGGCAGTTATTCTTATAGCCGATCTTATAACTTAACAAAGATAAGTTGTACATAAGATAAAAAACAAAAAGTGCAGTACTCATTTGTTAAGTGTCCAGGTCTCATAGGTATATGTTGCGATGGGAAAGATGTATGTCCTTAAAAATCGTATTTTTGTAGTTTTGTCTCTTCTGTTCCACAGCTTCTTTAGTTTTCTAAATTAAAAAAAAAAATTAAGAGCGATAGATGTCCTCCTTTTATTGTATCTCTGTTACCTGCGTTTATTGGCAACCCACATTGTCAGAGACAGGCTACCACTGGAAGTACGTACTTCTGGTAGGCCGTATCTGGCCTTGTATATAAGAAAAAGATAATAGAATTTAAATCGGTCAGGATTTTTATATTCTTTTGTGTAATAGGGGAGTGTGATTTTATGAGCACTTAAACTATAATTAATGATTGTATGCATTTGAATATATTCTTGCAAAAGTAGGTTTGCTGTTACAATCAGAATCGAACCCAGATATTTAGAAAATTGTTATAGTGATTTTATGTCGATAACAACATACATTAGTCATTTCATTCCCTGATTATGCTAATCATGTACATCGATTTATAACAATATACACTAAAATAATTATTTGAAGAAGCATTATTGATTGCATCTGCTTTCTCATTAGTGTATTTGTGAATGTGTTAATATATGTAACCAACTTTTCATTTTACCTATATAGATACAATACCGAGAATTAATACATATATTACATCTTATATATACATATATATATGTGTTTATGTGTGTCTGTGTATAAATCACAGACAATTAACAATTAATAGCACCACTAAAATATAATTATTTTCTTACATCTCCATTATTAGCTGTTAATGATCCAAGATATTCATCACTCTCCACCTCTTCCAGTTTTTTCTCATTGATATATCTTTCATTTGCCTTATTTGTTTTGACAGTTGTCATCAAATTATGTTTCTTTTCCACTGTTCTTACTGACTGGCATAATTAGTTTTCCTTTTTGTGCTGTGGACAATAATAATGTGCCATCAGCATATCTAATCTCTGCTATATCATGACCTTTAATTCTTATGGCATCGTAATATTATTTGCCTACATCTTCTTTAACATTCCTCATTATATTTTCAGTATACAAGTTAAATAATTACGACGACAGCATGCACCCCTGACGGACACCTTGTTTTATGTCAAACCAGGTTGTTGTTTCGCCATTTATTCTTACTGCTGCCTGTTGGTCTAGATACAGCTGTGATATTAACTGTGTTACATGTGTTGCAAATCCCATTTTTTTCCCATTATTTCCTCGTCATCAGTACTATTACTATATGTTCCTTAGTAACCTACACTTTAAACGCGACAATCAGCACATACACCTTTAGCGTGGTTAGCGGAACTAGCAGCGGAGTAGATATGGTAATGTTCTGAATGTAGTGTCATTACCTCCCTAGATCTTTGAACAAATCAACCAGTCAACATTAGTATAATAACTCTTTTTGTTTTTGCAGCTTGTGGCAAAGAAGTGGATAAAAAATGCCATAGAGTCGGCGAAACATTCCTATTTCAACGTCAAACTTACATGTGTACAAAGAATTCTACCGGAGACTACGAGATTGATTTAGCTCCACCCACGAAGTTCAACTGCACCGCAGAGGGGAGGGTGTTTCAAGATCTAGAAACCTTCAAGTTGTCTGACGGATGTAATGATTACCAGTGTGAAGATGGAGAAATTGCTGCCATAAACCCTGAAGGTAGATGTCAACATTTGTGAATTTTTAATCTTAATTCTGAGGTTATAGAACTAGATCTGGGCTGAAGAAACGATTATTTATTTTAACACTTAGACTACCAAACAATACCCATGACAAATGAACGTTTTTTACCCATTAATTGTCATGGTAGGATGCTTTAACTGGTAATAATGCGTAGTTTATTTTTAATATTTATGAGAGACAAAATAACAAAATTCCAGATGTGACAAAAGTAGAAAAATGGAATTTTTCTTTAAAAGTTATGTAAACTGTATATAATAGTCTAATGTAGTTCCTACGAAGAATGTTAAGAGTATAATGACAGGCAAAATAACAAATAAAGAATGCCTAAAGAAAGCCAGTGAGAGTCTAACCCTACGGGGAAGACTGTCAAGATTTAGTAGCCGTATAATGAGAGAAGGAGGATAGAAAATGTCTAAAAAGCAGGGAAAATTTGAGACAGGAAACGGAGAGTTAGACCAAGAAAGCAAATCTTAGTTGGCTTGGCAAAATAGCGTGGGAGAGGCACGATAACAGAATTAATGAATAACATGAAAGATGAGAAAAGCGTGGAGAGATATAGTTGGAGTCGCGTCCAGGCACGGCGCATGATGATGATTATGATGATGATGATGATGATGATGATAGTGTAAGAATTAAAAGGGTAGAGATCTTTAAACTCAGGCCAGTATGACATTCTGAACTTCATCATTCACCTTTCTGTCTACATTAAATATAGAAAATGAAAAATGTAGGATAATATAAATAAACAGGACACGCGGTTATAGCGTTTTTGGGATATAGCCACATACAAGTCACAAGATAAGATAATTCCCTTTGTCATATTTTTTCTTTTTAATGTGTCATCTATCGTACATTTAAATTTACACTTTCACTTATTTCTTCGTCCCGTATGTTTCTTACAGGAATAAGGCATAAACCAAAACGGTTCAGCTGTGTAATCTGTTAATAAATAAAGCTTTTCTTAGCCTTCTTTTTATTTTAAATAATTGATTAGTTCTGTTATTTGTTCTCGCAGTTTCACGCTGTCGCCTTATTTATAATTATATAGTTTGTTATATCTACTCAGAAGCAAGGATACTCGCCGCTACCAGAGTAGATATTTTCTAAGAAACATCACCACTTAAGCAATATTACATGAACGTAGAAAATCTAAATCACAGTGTTATAAATAAAACTGTAAAATGAAGGCTATCCAGAATTAAAAATGTATGAACAAATCTTCCCATTCAATTCACAATTTTAAGTGCAAAGAAATCACAATTTGATGAAAAGAAATAAAAACTAAAATTATTCATCTTTCTGTACTATGTGATGACATTATAAGAGGGACTTCAGAAAACTGATGATCCATTATTGTATTCTTTCTTTTTCATAAACTTCATTGAAAGAAATATCCGCTTCAGAATATATATATATATATGTATATATATATATATATATATATATATATATATATATATATATATATATATATATATATATATATATATATATATATATACATATACCTACTATCACACTTACTAATAATAAAATCATCCGCAAGAATATCTGTTAATAGTTCTATAAGTAACACATTCGTACAAGAACAAGCCAACAGCACATGCATTCTGACAGAATTTAACTTTTCATTTCTCCTAACTTCAGCTTGTGGAAAACAACTGGATGGACAGTGTCATTTGGTGGATTCTTGGACTTTGGTGGACGGGAAAGTTTACAAATGCGAGAAGAAAGTCGTGGATGGAAAAGCCACGTATGCCTACACAGAAATAAGTAAGTTAATTTCTGCTTAACGTGATCTTTCTTCTTTCTTTCTTCTCATAATCTATTATTCTTTTGTTCGACAGGCAAATCTCTTTGCTCTCTTGCTCATGTTTTCGTGTTTTAAGCCTATATTTGCTTCTGCCTGTCTAATCTGTTTGCCTGCGTATCTCTTGATTTATTTCATAGTCTTAGACAGTCTAAGACTCAAAGGAAAAGATCGATGTCTAATCAAATAATTCATCTATTTTCAGAACCAACGCCAGACCCAAGTAAAAGTAAGTATATTTTGTTTTGTCACCTCACGTTAGATAAAACAAATCTTCAGATGAATAACACAAGACAAAGTACTTCAATGAAGGTGTTCAAGTCTCTGTGGTCAAAATATAAACAGTAATGTTAGTTATATCATAAATATGAATGTTAAAATGTTAAGCCTGAGACTGATCTATCGATTTGATCAAAGCTATCACTAGAAGCTTGGATATAGTAGGAACATCTTAAAACTTTTTCTTTGACAAAGCGAGAGAACCAACAAGATAGATAATTAGAAAGAAAAATCTTGCCTGCATTCTGGAACGTCTATAGATTCCTCAATCTCCTTTCCAGTATCTCCATCAGTATATGCTGACTGATTACATCCCCTCTGTATCCATAGACTATTCCTCTCGAGGTATTAATTAACAGTTTATGTTTTATCAACATATATCTTGGTCACTTGATGAGAAGAAATGATCAGAGAATCCCAAAACTATCAAGTGGAACACGACAGGCCAAAGAAAAAGAGGCAGACCGGGTGAAACTCTGAAGAGGACATTGTTAAGAGAGGCCAAATTAACAGGCATAAAATCCTTTGATGAGGCTGAAAGACTCGCCGAAGACAGGAACATTTGGCGAAATACTTTGCGAGCCCTATGTGACGTTTAACGGCACGGGAAGGATATAAGATATAAGATAAGATATGTTTTATCACAAGTAAAATTTATGAGTGCTTTCAACCCTCCTTGTACTACTGCTGAGTTAGCTAATTGACCTGCTTGTTCATCACAGTTTTAACTTGTTAATCATTCAATACAGAGTAGCTGAAACATTACGCGATGTATTTGTGATAATGTGAAATACTTTCAAGATATACTTTTTTCCTGCTGAATTCATGGTAGACATAGAGACAAGGGTAATCTTGGATATAACTTACTTTAATTACAACTGGCAGGGTTGGAAGAATATACGGTAGGAATCATACGTGATGGGAATCATAACTGACAGGAAAGGTAGCTGGTAGGAATCATAACTGACAGGAAAGGTTGCTGGTAGGAATCATACGTGATGGGAATCATAACTGACAGGAAAGGTTGCTGGTAGGAATCATACGTGATGGGAATCATAACTGACAGGAAAGGTAGCTGGTAGGAATCATAACTGACAGGAAAGGTAGCTGGTAGGAATCATAACTGACAGGAAAGGTAGCTGGTAGGAATCATAACTGACAGGAAAGGTTGCTGGTAGGAATCATACGTGATGGGAATCATAACTGACAGGAAAGGTAGCTGGTAGGAATCATAACTGACAGGAAAGGTAGCTGGTAGGAATCATAACTGACAGGAAAGGTTGCTGGTAGGAATCATAACTTATGCGAATAATGAATAAGGGAATATAACTGAAACTAAATATAAATGATATGATATAAAATGATATAAATTATATGAATAACTGGGATGAATTATAAATGACGGGAGTTATAAATGATGGAAATTTTAACTGACAGGAATTGTAACTGCTTCCTCTGTGATGAAATAATAATGAGCGATGACTTTTAATTATCAGATTGATCTTTCTCTAATCCTGCTGTCATCTATATTTTAATAACAAGAGGCCAGGAGACAAATAAGAGACTAGATATCAAATCTGTGTTTGTCTTTTACAGCCTGCAGACTTAGCAGTAAGACTTACAGGAACCTGGAAATCTTCAGAAACAGAATCGACCAATGTGACTCCAGACAGTGCCAGAATGGCCAGTTAGTGTATACAAACAGAGGTATGTTGTAATATGTATCCACGTAACAGATACTCGAAAGTTAATATTTCCTTTCAGTTTTGTTTATATATCAGTTGTTGTGGATACAACATTAAACTTTAAGCACTGAATGTATTTTCACTTCAGCTTTCAGAGTCTCCAGTTTGGTGGTTCATGTTTCTTTGTAAGTGTCTCGGTTCTCAGATATAGAAATGGATATTTGATACACTAAAGGCGGGCATGATTGATGCTGGCCACTTTCTTGTATAGTTTTCTCAAACGGTTCCGCGGTACATTTGGGTTCTAGCAGAGTGCTAGAGGTGTACTGCCAAATTTGGTAAAAATATTTTTTACGAAATTACCGCGTCATTTTGAGTAACTATATTCTCTGTCGCTGAGCCTTAAGCGCCCAGGGCACATGAGGCTTCCGCAAGGGTTTTCCACAAATGCCTGTTCTTTACCGTTTTTCTGCTCTTGCTCAGATGAGTTTTTTATTGCTCAAAGTCTTTCTGTTGTTCTTCTCCATGTCTCCTTTGGTCTACCCTTTCTTTTTGTCCCCTGTGGTATCCATCTTAGTACTATTTTTGGTAGTGAGTTGTCAGTCATTCGGAGCACGTCCCAACCATCGCCAGCGTCTTTCCTCAATAACTGTTGTCAGTGGCTTCATCTGCATTTCTGCCAACAAGATGTTATTTCTTATGGTGGTTGGGCACAGTATTTTTCTAATTCTACGTAAACATTTAGTCTGGAAAGAATTCAACTTGTTTTCTATGGTTTTGGTGATTCTCCAGCATTCACTTCCATAGAGTAGTACACTTAGAACATTACTCTTAAATATCCTGATTTTCGTATTCATGTTTAGTTTGTTTTCCATATAGTTTGCAGCACTGAAAAAGCCTGGTTTGGTCTAGTAAGTCTGCTACTGATGTCCATTGTGCTGTCTCCATTTTCTACTACTCTACTGCAAAGATATACAAATTCGTTGATCTCCTCCACTAACTTGTATTCTACTCTGAGTACATTTCTGTTGTTCACATTTTGCCGTACCGCGTGGCGTAGGCGATCATTTCTCTCCACAGTTCCCTTCCCTATCGTTAGACTTGATTATGAGATCCGCGAGTGACTTTTTTCCTAGCCGCACAGACATCCCACACAGTAACTTCTCTCTCTCTCTCTCTCTCTGTCTGTCTTCCTCTGTGTCGTCTTCCAACATTTTTTCCAGTTGCAACAATGTGTTTCAATTAACCTCTTCTCAGAAAATGTCCTACAAAGCTTGCTTGTCTGCCTTTGATCTTTGCTGCAATTTGATTTTTAACTCCGACCTCTTTTAAGACTTCTTCACTGGTTTTCTTAGCTGTCCATGGTACCTTCAACATCCTTCTTATGAACAACATTTCCATGGCCTCTATTTCTCACTGTACTCTCTTATTCATGGACCATGCTTCACGTCCATAAAATAAAATTGGCTCGATGTAACATTTATGTACACGCAATCTTGTTTTCCATTGATATGGATCTTTTGCACACGATTTTTCTCGTTTTCTGGAATGCTGACTTGGCCTGAGCACGTCTGCTGGTTATTTCATTGCGATATTTCTCATCAACTGTTATAATTGTTTCTAAGTAGCTGAATCTATCAATTTGTTTTAGTTCTGTGCCATCGATTTTCCTGCTACATTTTGGTGATATTCTTTCCATTGATTTGGCCATCATTTCAGTCTTATATATATATATATATATATATATATTGTTTGTTATTGTGACTTTCAGTGTGTCGTTTTCAACAAGATAATAGAAAATGTTATCCTGTGGGTCAACGCTGGGAATTCAATGGACGAATATTTGAATGTACCGATGTATCCGGTGATGCTAAGTCCGCCAAAGCTCCGTCGAAATTTAGGAACTGTACAGTAGGATCCACCACCTACCAACACGTGGAGACGTTTAAAAGAGGCGATGATTGCGAGACCTCTCAATGCCAGAGCGGGGAGGTCAAGGTTATCGAGTCAGGTAAGTGCAGAGTCAGATACGAGTCGACTTTATATTTCCATCTTTCCAAGGCTTATGGCTTAGTTTAAGAGAACTTAATCGTATTTATTGGCATCTAAATTTGACGTCCTCTTCTTCACTTAATTTTCTTTTTCCAGGAAGTCTAATACCTTAGATAGCTGCAACAGGACAAATGTAAACCATAGGACCAGGTTAAAATAAAAATGTAAAAATACAAGGGTTGTGAGAACCCTAGAGATCAGAAGACTGATCTATTCACGAGCTATGCACAAGGGAACAGATCAAGGTCTGCAGTCTGTGTGCAGGGCACAGCAGAAAAAGCTGAAGATTGGTACAGCAGTCTCAGTAAATGTTATAACAGGCTGTATAACGGAACAGCAGATTTAGATGTCACTTATTACAACACGCTGAATAAGGAAACAACTGACTTACAAGGAACGTTCTTATATCTTGTATGTTCTACTATAGCTGTCCTAGATTCGTCTCTGCCAGCACGACCAGTGTTACCACCCGACACATCTCCACAGATAAATAAAAGACTCTCTGTCAGTCTTGAATTAATTTCCATGCTCTCTCAGAACAATTTTTTTAAAAATGTTAGTAGAAATGTTGGTAGAAATGTGGTTCTAATAGAAGAATGAGAGTAGTGGTGTCAGATACTAAGAATGGTGGTGTCAGATACTAAGAATGGTGGTGTCAGATACTTACAAATTATGTTTCTCTCTAAGGCTGCAAGGATAAATCCGGGAAATGTGTTAGTCCAAATCACGCGTGGAAAGAAGGCGCGGACACTTTCAAGTGTGTCTATCAAGAACCTGGGGGTTACACTGTTGTTCCAGCATTTGTGGGTGAGTAGATTTTTTCTGTGTCTTGTTTTTCTCTATGTAAATCTCTCTCTCTCTCTCTCCTTCTTGTTTTATCTCGATGTAACTCTCTCTCTCTCTTTTGTTTTATATCCATATAAATCTCTCTCTCTTGTTTTATATCCATGTAAATCTCTCTCCCTGAAGTGATGGTCATCTCAAATACCACCAAAATGTAGCATTACCATCGATGGCACAGAACTGAAACAAGTTGATAGATTCAAGTATTTAGGAACAATTATAACAGCTGATGGGAAATGTCACGACGAAATAAAAAGTAGACGTGCTAAGGCCAAGTCAGAATTCCAGAAAATGAGAAACATCTTTTGCAACAGATCCATATCAATGGAAACAAGATTCCAAGTACTTAAATGTTACATCGAGCCAGTTTTGTTTTATAGATGTGAAGCATGGTCCATGAATAAGAGAGCACAGTGAGATATGAAGGCCATGGAGATGTGGTTTATAAGAAGGATGTTGAACATGGACAGCCAAGAAAACCAATGAAGAAGTCTTAAAAGAGGCTGGAGTTTAAAAGCAAATTATAACAAAGATCAGAGGCAGACAAGAGAAATGTGTAGTGCATTTTCTGAGAAGAGGAACATTGAAAAACATTGTGGCAACTGGAAAAATAGAGGGAAGAAGAGACAGAGGAAGACAGAGAGAGAAGTTACTGGATGGGCTGTCAGTGTGGTTAGGAAGAAAGTCACCGGCGGATCTCATAATCAGTTCCAAAGACAGGGAATTGTGGAGAGAAATATTCGCCTACGCCACGCGGCACGGCACTTGATTGATTAAAATATCTCTCTCTCTTTCTCTTTCTCTCTCTCTCTCTCTCTCCCTCTCTCTCTCGTTTTAACTCCATGTAAACCTGCCTTTCTCTTGTTTTATCGCTATTTAACTGTCTGTTTTGTATTATCTCCATGTAACTCTCTCTCTCTCTCTCTCTCTCTCTCTCTCTTTCACTTGCGTTATATCCATGAAACTATCTGTCTTTCTCTCTTCTTCTTTTATTCAAGTAACTCTTTCTCTCTCTTGTTTTATCTCCATGTAAATCTCTCTCTCTTGATTTATCTCCATGGACCCTCCCTCTCTCTTGTTCTGTATCTTCATTTAACTCTCTATTGCCTACATCTATCTCTCACTTTCTCCTATTATGTCTTCATGTAATCCTTTCTCTCTCTCCTTTCCTCTTTCTCCATGTAATTCTCATTCTTGTTCTCTATCTCCATGTAACTCTCTCTCTCTCTTGTTCTCTATCTCCATTTAACTCTCTTTTCCTCTATTGTTATCTATCTCCAGTTAACTCTCTCTCCTTTTCTATATCTTTCTTTCTCGTGATCAATATCTTCATGTAACTCTCTGCCTCTTTTGCTTTTTTTTATCCATGTAACTCTCTCTCATGTTATGTTAGCATGTAACTCTCCCTCTTGTTTTATCTCCATGTAACTCTCTCTCTCTTTCCTGTTCTCTTTTCATGTAACTCTTTCTCTTGTTCTCCTTCCAAATGTAATTCTCTCTCTTGATCTATATCTCCATGTAGCTTTCTCTCTTGTTTTATCTCCATGTAATTCTCTCTTTCTCTCCTGTTCTGTTTCCATGTAACTTTGTTCCTGTTCTGTTTCATGTAACTTTCTCTCCTGTTCTGTTTAAATGTAACTCTCTTTCTTGTTCTGTTTTCACTTGCTCTTCTTTTTTCTTCATGTAACTCTCTCTCTCTCGTTTTATATCCATGTAACTCTCTTTCTCCCCTTCTATTTCAATGTAACTGTGTGTCTTGTTTTATCACCGTGTAACTCACGCTCTCTTGTTTGATCTCCATTTAGCTCTCTCTCTCTCTTTTATCTCCTTGTAACTCTCTCTCTCTCTTATTTTTATCTCCTTGTAACTCTCTCTCTCTCTTGTTTTATCTCCATGAAACACTCTATCTTGCTTTATCTAACTCTCTCTCTTGTTTTCTCTCAATGTAACTCTCTCTCTCTCTCTCTTGATTTATCTCAATATAACTCTCTCTCTCTCTCTTGATTTATCTCAGTGTAACTGTATCTTTGCTTTATCTCCATAAAACTCTCTCCATTTTTTAATCTCAATGTAACTCTCTCTCCCTCTTGCTTTATATCCATATAACTCTCTCTCTCTTTCTTTCTTTGTCCCCATGTACCTCTCTCTTGTTTTATCTCATTCTCTCAGTTTTATATTCATTCATTCTCCATGTAAGTTTATCTGTCTCTTGTTTTATCTCTATGTAACTCACTCTCTCTCTCTCTCTCTCTTGGTTTATCTCCATATAACTGTCTCTTGGTTTATCTTAATGTAACTCTATCTCTTTTGTTTTATCTCCATGAAATTCTCTCTGTTTCCTGTTTTATCTCCATATAACTCTGCCTCTTGTTTTATCTACATGTAGAACTCTCTCTCTCTCTCTCTCTTGTTTTATATAGATGTAATCCTCTCTCTTGTTTTATTCGCCATGTAATGCTCTCTCTTGTTTTATTTCCATGTAATCCTCACTCTTGGTTTATCTTCATGGAACACACTCTCTCCGTCTTGTGTTATCTCCATGTAACTCTCTGTGTCTCTTATCTCCATATAAATCTCTCGCTTGATTTATGTTCATGCAACACCCTCTCTTTCACTCACACTCTCTTGTTTTATCTCACTGTAACTCTCTTCCTCTTGTTTTAGCTCCACGTAACTCTCTCTCATATCTGCATGTATCTCTCTCTCTCTCTCCGTTTTATCTCCATGTAACTCTCTATCTCTCTTGTTATATCTCCATGTAACTCTCTCTCTCTTATTTTATCTCCTTTTAACTCTCTCTTTCTCTCTTGTTTTATCTCCAAGTAACTATCTCTGTCCTGTTTTATCTCCATGTAACTCTCTCTCTCTCTCTCTCTCGTTTTATCTCCATGTAACTCTCTCTTGTTTTATCTACAATTAACAGACTCTCTCTCTCCCTCTTGTTTTATCACCATGTAACTCTCTCTCTTGTTTTATCATCGTGTACCTCTCTCTCTCTTGTTCAGTGTCCGAGTAACTCCGAGCGGATTGTTCTTTGCATCCAATATAAAGTTATTAAAACTTACGTATTATACTCCTATAGAACGAGGCGAAGGTTACAGAGTTATTTTTTTAGTCCCTGATTAATACTAAAACATCAGGGAAAGGGGCTTTTTTCATAAGATTTGAATGGGAATGTAGACGATCCCTGCCCTGTTAGTCACACTGAATCTGTTACTGGTTGTACTAACATAATGATCCCTGCCCTGTTAGTCACACTGAGTCTGTTACTGGTTGTACTAACATAATGATCCCTGCCCTGTTAGTCACACTGAGTCTGTTACTTGTTGTACTAACATAATGATCCCTGCCCTGTTAGTCACACTGAGTCTGTTACTGATTGTACTAACATAATGATCCCTGCCCTGTTAGTCACACTGAGTCTGTTACTGGTTGTACTAACATAATGATCCCTGCCCTGTTAGTCACACTGAGTCTGTTACTGGTTGTACTAACATAATGATCCCTGCCTTGTTAGTCACACTGAATCTGTTACTGGGGGTACTAACATAATGATCCCTGCCCCGTTAGTCACACTGAGCCTGTTTCTGGGGGTACTGACTTTGAACTGGAACAATGTTTACGTTTTTTCTTTTTCCTCTTTCTTTCACTGATGACTGCAAATGATATGTGCCGATCGTTTCGAGTATAAGTTTACTTGACGTTGGATATGTAGTCACTTTACTGTCTCAAACTACCTAAGACTTAAAGTCACTACCCGTCTTTCTGTACTCGTGCCGTTGTGGTAAATGTTCAAAGTCCAGCCCTGTTTGTCTTAAGTCTTTACGTATATATTCTTACTTGAACTCTTCGCACACATTGGTCAATATTTTAAGTTCAGCCGTCACACTGGTTTTACACTGCATTAGAGGCTCTGTCCAAAGAGGACGTGGGCGTGGCTGGGATTTTCCTGTATACATGAAAAGAAAGAAGATGAGAAAGAGCAGAAGCATGTGACATCATCTGAAGATGGAGATTGACAGAGCCACTCTTGTAATCGGCTTGACTGGTTGTACAACAAATACACCGTGTTGTCATAGTGACGGGCTCCCAGAGCATGCTTCGTGAGATCGACAGAGGCCTGGTTCTAAAGGAGTGGCCCAGTCTACTCCCAGACTGTCTGCAGGCCTCTCATGAATATACTGAAAGTTGTGACAGAGATGTTAGAGAGAGTCATTCAGGATTATAAGAATAAGAGACATAGAAAAGTCTCTGAGATATTACAATCGAATATGTGGTATAAATAAAAGAAATACTACATGACAATTTATACTATGTCTCTTTTTACAAGCAAATTGCCAAGTCGTAATCTTTCTATTTTTATATAATTAGGAAGAAGAAGAAGAAGCAGAGGAGGAGGAGGGGGAGGCGGAGTAGAAGCAGAAGAAGAAGAAGAAGCAGAGGAGGAGGAGGGGAAGGAGGCGGAGTAGAAGAAGAAGAATAAGAAGCAGAGAAGGAGGAGGGGAGGAGGCGGAGTAGAAGAAGAAGAAGCAGAGGAGGAGGAGGGGAGGAGGCGGAGTAGAAGAAGAAGCAGAGGAGGAGGAGGTGAGGAGGCGGACTAGAAGAAGAAGAAGCAGAAGAGGAGGAGAGGGAGGAGGCGGAGTAGAAGAAGAAGCAGAGGAGGAGAAGGGGGAGGAGGCGGAGTAGAAGAAGAAGCGGAGGAGGAGGAGGGGGAGGAGTCGGAGTTGAAGAAGAAGAAGAAGAAGAAGCAGAAGAGGAGGAGGGCGAAGAGGCGGAGTAGAAGAATAAGAAGAAGCATAGGAGGAGGAGGCGGAGTAGAAGAATAAGAAGAAGCAGAGGAGGAGGAGGCGGAGTAGAAGAAGAATAAGAAGCAGAGGAGGATTAGGGGGAGGAGGCGGAGTAGAAGAAGAAAAAGAAGCAGAGGAGGAGGAGAGGAGGAGGTGGAGTAGAAGTAGAAGAAGAAGAAGAAGAAGAATGTTTTTTAAATGTTCGCTTCCCTTTATTTTATTCTTCTTTCTTGAAGATTTCAATTAATTTTATTGTTCTCTGCTTTTATCTCACAGTTGTACCAGGTAAGACAAACGCTTTGTGTCCTGCATAATTAATTGTAAATATATATTACATAGTTTAATTAAAAGACATACGTTATGAAAATAAATTAATGTAATAAATTATAAAGGAAAAATTAAAGGCTAAATTTTCAACAACAAAAAAAATATTAAAAACAAATCAGAAAGGCGACAGTCATCACTTTTTTTTTCTATATATAAAATCTATAAAAGCTAGACTTGGAATTGAAGTCACAATTTATGTCGTCTTTTTCATATGAATTTATTTAATATGTAACATAAAAGTCTTTACAGGATATTAATACTAATTATGGAATGAGAAAACGTCACATACCACAAAAATTTAATATTCAGTCTTTAGACAGGAAAGAAATTATAACATGAAAACACATCTATTTAGTAGATAACTGGTCTATCTCAGTGGTTCTTAACCTATTTTTGGTCGTGTCTGCCCTTTTTAACCTGAAAATATCGATGAAAAGCTTATTAAAAATAAATACATGAAAATAATAAAGCTGATATTTTGTCTTTGTTTTTTTCTAATATTGAATAGATCTATTTGTTGTTATGTGCACCAGACAAACTCCTTCCGTGGATCCCAATGGGGCCCAGGATAAAAGAAAAAGAGCTATTTCTCTGTTCTAATTCGACATCTCAAAAACAGAAACAAAGTAATAGTAACTAACTCTGGCACCACCATCAACCAATAAGAACATCACTAAATAGTCGCTTAAGACGTCACAGCCATCATCATCATGTGAATTAAGAATAACCCCTTCAAGTGTAACAACAGGCTGAGCAAGACCTAGAAGAGTTTTTCAAATACTAAAGCCAGAGACGTGTACAGGTGACTGTGATGAGAGTGTGAAAGTTCAAGCTATACAGAGCAAAATAACGGGGCAAATAAACCAAAGACGACAAAATAGAAAGGACTTTGTACTGAAATAAAATACAATATTCGTAGTAAAATATAGAAGAGAAGCTCCACAGAAAATATTATTTCGAAGCTGTTTATTGTACGTTATGTAGAAAAATTATTAGCTCACCTGTCTTGTTTTATCAAAAGCCCATGGTTCGTTCTCTCTGACGTTCTAATTATTAATTAGTACCTGACTCTTTCTAGAGCTGGGGATAAGCATGATGATAAATCGTGATACTAACTACGTCATCTTTTAGAGCGCCAAGAAACCAAGGAGCATATAGACACTAATACCACATCTTCTATATATCTGAATAGCCAGCCACACAGCTTGTTTGAAAATATTACATTCACACTTAGTGTAAAGGGGAGAAGACTTTCATATCTGAGCGGTCTTCTCTTGTCTGAAGAAGAATATTTAAGAGGAAACTGAATAAGCAAACAATATTCATTAAAGCAGTGACCTGCAACAATGTATCATCTAAAATCATCAGGAATTCTAGATCTTGCTCACATACTATAGACTACAGATTATCGTGATTATATTCTGTAACTATCAACGCCTTCCTGTCCCAGACCTCATGTTCCGAACAAGACTGCCCAGAATGTTACTTTCTACAATGATTGCTGCGTCTGTTTCTTTGTGGATATTTGTACAAAACCTCATTTATTAGAATGCTACCCCGCAAGTCAATGTCTCACAGCGGAGGCTATCAATCAATGCCCCACAACATATGGGATTTCCTTCTCCTAACCTTCTTTGCACTTCAGGTAAGCTTAGAGTTTCGAAGGGTATGAAGTTTTCGTCAGTGATTGAAAAAATAACGTTTTTTTTTAATAATAAGAAGAACAAGAGGAAGAAGAGTAATAAGAATAAGAACTAATCTTCTTCCATTACTCTTTTTTTCAAAATGTTATCTAATTTTATTGTATCTGTTTTCATTCCACAGAAACTACAGGTAAGATACCGGTTCCCTGCCACGACTCTTATTTATAAAAGTATATAAGAAAGATTAATCTACTACATACATTACGAAAGTAAATTAACTCTTCGTCTTCTAAGCTTCCCTAAGCCCCGAGGTGGGGCGCAGCGGCGGCATGTAGGGTGGGGGAGTATTGTAGTATCTAGATGGACCTGTCTGAGAGAACTTACTGATTAACTCTTTCAATATTACAAGCAAGTTTCTTTCAGACACTGTTTGGCTAGGGGAGGGGGGCGGGAGTTCTGTGTGTATGACCTTCTGATAAATGGTGCAGAGTGCTTGAGACTCACAAGTTTGAGAACCACTATCAGAGCATTGTGAAAGGAGTATATTTACTACAGGCTGGAAAGTGAATACAATAAATATTATTCTAGGGACATTTATCTAACGGTACTTTTTTCTCCTAATTAGAAGTTTTGTTTAAAATCAGACAGATATTAATTATATATCCTCCTTCGTCTGAGCATTTGGTGATAGAGAAGATGCTTTCTCGTTCTGTACTCTTCTTGATACTGTCAGTCAGCTACAGAGAAAGGACAAGGCCCACAACTCTGATAATCTAGCCCAGGTTTAGCGGGTGTCAGAAAGTGGGTAGAAAAAATAGCCATAGCAACAACTGCCGTCGGGTACTTCTACGCGGATATTTCATTTGCGTGGTCTTACACTGTGCCAGGTCACCCAACGTTCCGTCGAAGTGCCTGGGAAGTTGTAGCATCACTTAATGTTGTACAGAAGGAGTTATCAGAATGAGAAACACAGAACAGTCTGATAGAAAGCAGATCAAATATGGCGAATAAATTAAAGAAAGACTACTTGACATTTTATGCTATATCTCTCTTTAAAGTTTATTTCCAACTCATGTTTGTCAACTTTATATTTTCTTTAGAATTAGTAAGAAGATGGAGAAGATGAAGAAGAAGAAGAAGAAGATGTTCGCTTCATTTTTCTTAACTCTTCTTTTTTTTTCAAGACTTCATTTATATCCTAATTTTATCTGGTTTTATTTCACAGCTGCACCAGGTAAGATGAACTTTCTTTGTCAGAAATGGTTAACCTTAGAAAGATTAATTACACGGGTAAATTATAAAAGTAAATTAACTTCTGAAATTATAAATAAAAAGTAGAAAATAAAATTCAAAGGCACTTTTTGATAGTAAATTGGAAAACCAACATCTAAAAAGTTTTCTGTAATATCGTAAAAGTTAGTCCTGAAAATGAGGTCACTGTTTTGTATCGTCAATTTCTTACGAGCCTGAATAAGAACAACATGAATGGTGAACGATATTTTGAAATATTAAAATTAATTATGCATCACCGAAAAGTCACATATTACAAAAAGTCCACCATTCACTCTCTAAATGGGAAAAAATAAAACTATAACACGAGACGTCATCACTTTAGCAGTTCATTCATTTATCTTCGAGGTTGTTAACCTATTTGTATTCATCTACCCCATTTCCTGCCAGAGAACAGCTGGGAGTCGTTATTTAAAAATAAAGTCACAAAAGGAATAAAACTAAAGATAAATTATCAGAATAAGAAACACAGAACTGTTAGGAAGGAAGTAGATCAATATGTTGGGGGAGTCAAAGGATTACTTCCTGACACTTTATACTATGTTTCTCAATATATTTAAATTAAGAAGTTATATCTACATACCCAGTATTTTCATTCGAAGAAGGAGAAAAGAAGAAGCAGAAGAAGCAGAAGAAGAAGAAGAAGAAGGAGGAGGAGGAGGAGGATGAGGAGATTGAGGAGGAGTATGATGAGAAGTAGAAGGAGTAAAAGAAAAAAGAAAAGAAGAAGCTAGTATTCGTTTGTTTATCTGTTTCTTAAAGATTTCAAATAATGTTATTCTTACCTGTTTTTATTTCACAGAAACAACAGGTAAGACAATTGTTCCATGTTCGTAATAGTTAAATACAAAATTATTAGAAGAGCAATTAAACAGGTATGCATTATAATGAACGTTAATGAACCTTCGATTCTCTCCCCTCCCGCCGGAGTATATACTATCGAGAGGGAAGGTCCTGGGAGAAGAAGTTAAGAAACTAAAATTGTTTCTGTATAATAAGCTTATATATGCACTTTTGATTTAGTCAATATTTTGGGAGAAAGAGAAACCAAGGGGCCAAGAATATGAGAACCACTGTTTTTGTTTTAATTTTGCGAAGATTGTATTTACTGCAGTTTGGAGAAGTTGAGTATAATAACCATTAGTGTGTACAGACATTGATCTCATGGCACTTTTATTTCTATTACAAAGTTTAGATTCAGACAGTAGCTGTAGCTGTAGAACAGCGCCTGGCTCAGGTATTAGTCGTGGGAGTGGCTTTGTTACACTGGGGGGCATGCTCATACGTGTTCGGTCTTTGATATCAGGATGTCTTTCAATGTTTTTTTTACAGAAAATCAGTCCACAACTCTTGTTAGTTGTTTATTGCATTTGATCTCGCATTTAGTTGGGAATTTGCATCCACTGCCCTTTGCTACATGTAACTCAGTGAGGCGTTCTTGGCTGTGCTTTGAAGGAATTTGCCCTGAGAATTTTCCTCGAGGATTTTTGCGAATGATTTCTATATGCCCGATACGTCCATTTTGATGACCCCTCCGATCTGGCTGTCACTGCTAGTTGGTCAGACTTGTCGTTTCTGTCGACTCCGGCATGTCCATGACAGTACGTCCACGTGATGTTTTTGTCGTGCTATGTATCAGTTTCTTCTAGCCATTCACTTCTGATGGCTTTATGTTCAACATTTCTCAGCAGACTGAGATAAAGATGGTGATTCGGAGCCTGTTCTGGGCCACCACCTATTTTAATGCTTGTGTGATGGCCTATATTTTCATCTGTACTCTTAAGCATGTGTTTGTATATATCCCGGCCATAACTTTACCTCCTTGCTGCAAGCTCCATCCGCTTTTAGTTTCCTTGCTCACAGAGTCTTCAGCTTCGGCCGTCCAAGAGTTTCTTGCATGTCCTTTGCGGAACTTTGCCTCCCTAACACTCATATATATGACTCTCGATTGTAAGCAACATGCTAATGCATCCATTTGCAGATCATCAACGATGTCTTGCAGCCATTTTCTCTTTCTTTTTTCCCGTTATGTATCCTTCCAAGATGGTTTTCTCTAGATTATTATGATGTTTAATGTGTGCAAAATATTTAAGTTTTCTCTCTTTAATCCTCTTTACTAGCCAGCCTTCTTAAATAATAAGTTCTTGTAGTATGGATATATTTGTTCTTTTTTGTGTCCATGATATTTGAAGAACTCTTCTGTAGCATTTATATTCAAAGGCATTTATGTGTTTCTCAGCTGTTTTGTTAAGTGTCCATGTCTCACAGGCAAATGTTAATTTTATATTCCGCTTCGTCTGGGCTACTGGTTTAGAGAAACTGCTTTCCCATTCTGCACTTTTTTTCTCCTGCATTATGTCAGTCAGATACAAATAATATATACGACCCACAAGTCTGAAAATCTAGAACAGCTGAAGCTGAAAATGAGAACGTGGTAGGAAACACAAGCCATGCCACCAACTGTCTGCGGGTACATGTTCCCGGATATGTCAGACGAGGTATATTTTGGTTTTCTTCCATTCTGTCGAGTCGCCCAAACTTCCGTGAGTTTCCGAGGGAAATGTTAGTGTCGCTTACTGTTGTATATAAGAAATTATTACACACAGACAAGGCTGGTAGAAAGCAGATCGAAAATATTGAACACATTTAAGAAGTACTGCGTGACATTTTAAGCTGTGTCTTTCAATGCAGTTAAATTAACACGTCAAATTTAAAAAAAAGTAATATCATTTGTATAAGAAGAAGAAGAAGAAGAAAACCAAGTTCACTTCCTCTCAAGATTTGAATTAATTCTTTTTTTTCTAATTTCGTTTTATTTCACAGCTGCACCAGGTAAGAATTATATATATTCTTTATCAGTAATAGTTAATTGTAGATATATGGTAGAAACGTTAATTACATAAGCAAATTATGATAGTAAATTAGCATCAGAAATTATAAATAAAAAGTGGAAAGATACACTTTAAACGCACTTTAAAATAATAAATTCGAAAGTCAACATATAAAATGTTTTCTGTAATATCGTAAAAGTTGATCCAGAAAATGAAGTCACAGTTTTGTATCGTCAATATCATACGAGTCGGAATAAGACCAAAATGTATGGTGAAAGATCTTTTGAAATATTAAAATTAATTATGCATCACCGAAAAGTCACATATCACAAAAATTCAAAATTAAGTCTTTAGAAGGGGAAAAACTACAGCATGAGATGTTATTTCTTTAGCAGTTCATTAGTCTGTCTCCGCTGTTATTAACCTATTTTATTTATCTACCCCATTTCCTGTTAGAGAACAGCTGTGATTAGTTATTTAAAATTAAACTAACAAAGGAATGATGCTTAAGAGAGAAGAAATTATCAGAATAAGAAACGCAGAACTTTTAGGAAGGAATTAAATTAATATGTGGGAAAAAGCCAAAAGATTACTTCTTGACACTTTATATTCTGTTTCTCATTACACTTCTTACAACTAAGAAGCGATATCTACAAATTGGAAACTTTCATTCTAAAAGGAAGAATAAGAGAAGAACGATGAGTAAGATGAAAAGGAGAAGGAAGAGGAGGAGTAGAAGAAGTGAGAGGAGAAGAAGTAGCTAGCATCCTCTTTGTTTACCCTTTTTTTAAAAAAGATTTCAAATAATTTTATTATTATCTGTTTTTTGTTTCAGTTATTCAAGGTAAGATAAACGTTCCTCGTCGGTAGTGGTTAATTATAAACCAATTTTAGAAAGTAATTAATTAAGCAGGTAAGCAACAAAAGCACATTATCCTAAGAAATTACAGAATAAAGATAAATTTGTAAGGTACATTTCGAACCCACTTTAGGAAAGTAAATATGAATGTCAACTTTTTTTCTGTATTTTAATATCCTAAAAACTAGAGTTGAAAACGAATTCTCAGTTTCGTTGGAGTTTGATTAACAGTACATGTAAGATAAGACATCTTTTCAAATATTAACATTAATTATGGAACACCGAGAACGTCATATTCTACTCGAAGATACAGATTCACACTTTAGACAGGAAGGAAATTATATCAAGAGATCTCATCACTTCAGCAGTTCATTGTCCATCTCAGTGGTTCTTAACCTATTTTTTACTTTTCTATAGATTCACCGCGAACAGTTGTAAATCTATATTTGAAACAAAAAAGACATACATATAATAAAGTTGAAAATAAGGTTCCCCCACCCCCCAACACGAATTGAAATAATCTATTTTCATGTTTGTGCGCCGGCAAAAAATCGTTCCTTGGGCCCCCAGAGCGCCCCACAAAATAAGTTTAAGAACCTCTATCTTACTTCGAGGTCCCGAAACCAGGAAAATAAATGGTAACTAATCCTGACATCAATAATGGCTAATAACACCACAAAGATGTGGCTTTGAACGTCATAATCATCATCATGTGATTTAGGAAAAGCCACCCCCAGTTCAATAACAGCCAGAACAAGACTTAGAAGCTTTTACCAAAGTCTAAAGTGCAAGGAGTGCACAGGCAGCTGAGAAGAACTGGAGAAAGTTAAGACTCAAACAGTGGAAAATAAAATGGCAAAATTGCCAAAGTTGACAATAAAAGCTTTTTTTAAAAACCGGAATCAGATATTTGTAGTAGGTGGTACAAAAAATATTTTTTTTCTGTACATTATGTAGTAAAATTATTAGGCACACATAAAACCAGATAATGTTCCTTGTTCTTTATTACAGGATGTAAGCCTACTACTTGTAGAGATGTAAAGACAGAACAACCCAGAGTAGTGGCTACGTTGTTAGACGGACTTGAAGTGTTGTGTGACACACAGACAGACAGTGGAGGCTGGATTGTCATACAAAGACGTGTAAGCTCAGACGTGGACTTCTACAGGAACTGGACAGATTACAAAAATGGGTTCGGGGATATCAACGGCAATTTCTGGTTTGGAAATGAGAACATTCATCGTTTAACATCCGAGCGTCCATATCAACTGAGGGTAGACTTGGCTTTCAACAGCTCAAATTACTTCGCTGTTTATTCCAATTTTCATGTGTCCGGTGAAGAAGAAAATTATAAACTTAATGTTAGTGGTTACTCGGGCAATGCTGGAGACGGCCTTTTGTATCACAATGGCCAGGCTTTTAGCACTTTTGACCGGGACAACGATCAGAGCAGCTGTGATAACTGTGCCAGGAGCTGTCATGGTGCTTGGTGGTATAATGGTTGCAACTTGGTTAATCCGAACGGCTTGTGGGGTTCAAAGAAATATTGCGAAGGTCTAAATTGGTACAGTACCACTGGCCACTTTAATTCAGCGACGTCTACCGAAATGAAAATAAGACTAATAGACTGACAGACGTACGATAAGTATACAGCATAACAACGGTGTTGTTGTTTTTTCTTTTTTGGAAACTGATGATCTTACTTCTTAAAATTTTTCATCATTCATATAGATATCAGTTGCTTTGTTTGTTTTGTCAGTTGTCATCAATTTAGTTTTCTTCGCATTGATATAGAGGTTTTGCTCTTCGCTGTTCTTACGGACTGACATAATTAGTTTTCACATTCCTTTTTGTGTTGTGGACAGTAATACTGCATCATCAGCATATCTAATCTCTGGTATTTCATAACCTCCAATTTTAACGGCATTGTAATATTCTTTGTCTACATCGTCTCTAGCATTCCCAATTATATTTTCAGTATACAAGTTAAATAAGTAAGGCGACAGTATGCACCGCTGATAGACACTTTGTTTTATGTCAGACCAAGTTGTTTTTCACCATTTATTCGCAGAGCTGATTGTTGGTCTAGATATAACATTGGAAGAAGTGTAGAGTTATGAATATCTTGGATCATTACTAACCAATAATGGAGATACAATGAGGGAAATTAAAAGGAGTACATCTATCGCTCTTCAAAAAGTAAAACAACTAAAGAAGCTGTGAAGAGTAACAGACAGAAAACAATAAGATTTTTAAAGTCGTGCATCTTTCCCATGGCAACATATGCCTGTGAGACCTGGACACTTAACAAAACAGCTGAGAAACACATAAATGCCTCTGAATGTTAATGCTACAGAAGAGTTCTTCAAATATCGTGGACACAAAAAAGAACAAAGATATCTATACTACAAGAACTTAATATTGTAGAAGACTGGCTAGTAAATAGGATTAAACAGAGAAAAGATAAATATTTTGGACACATTAAACGTCATTATATTCTAGAGAAGAAAGTCGTGGAAGGCCACATAATGAGAAAAAGAAGGAGAGGAAGACCAATTTGAAGATGGCTGCAAGACATAGTTGATAATCTACAAATGGATGCATAATCAGCCGGGCATCTTGCTTACAACTGAGAGGCCTACATGAGAGCTGTTAGGGAGGCAAGTTTGTTCAAGGGACATGCAAGTGACTGACTGACTGGTAATCCTACATCCTTTCTAGTACTGACCGGCAGTCTACTAGACGGCCGTTAGGTGGCGCTTTATGTAACATACACAGCGTCATGTGTGGAAAACACCTTACTTACATTCTTCCAGTGCTACATTTCTTTTTCTTAAAGTATTTTTTGTTCAGCCTGAACGGTATATTTTCTGCCATCTCTCTAATCCAGCAAGATTTAGGATCCATATTTGTTGGAAAATCGGTATCAGACCTGCAAGTTACATCAACAGCAATAAAAGAAATATATTTATCAAAAATATATTTGTCTGTGTTTATTTCTAATGATATATTTGTCTTTGTATATTTTTCATGATGTATTTGTCCCGTGTTTATTTCGCATGTTACATTTGTCGCTGTTTTTTTCACATGATATATTTGTCGGTGTTTATTTCACATGATATATTTATCGGAGTTTATTTCACATGATATATTTGTCGCTGTTTTTTTCACATGATATATTTGTCAGCGCGTATTTAAGCTTGATGGTAAGTTCTCCTGAAAGAAAGATAACTGTAACAGCAACTGGGTCACTGATGAATATGCACGCGTGAGACACGAGATAACTCAGAGAACTGTGTAAGTCACCATTATATTACAAAGATATAAAGAGATTTAGCAAAGTTTTAATAAACAAAATATGACGGCTGTTGTAAGTTAATATTTACATCAGCGTCTGCCAATCTTCTTTTACACAAAGCGCAAACTGAACCAGACAAACAATCTGATAAGCACGGCGAGTTTTATTCTTCAAGTAGAACCTGTTTTAAATTCAGAAGAAGCGACTTCTTCATCCATACCGCTTAAAAAATCGGGCAGGCTGAAGACCTTTTATGACACAGTAATTTAAATCATTTGATGATTCGCTGGTTTACAAATTCGAACAACTTCTGGAATCTCCTTGTCACCGTAGTCCACTACTCATCCAACAAGAAGGAAGTTCTTTGACATCCTCGTGGCTTCTTCATGAGAATTCCAGGAAGTTCATGCACTAGAAAAGCTTGGGTTCAGTGAGTTTTATTTCAAGATGACAGTAAAGAACATAGAAGGCATCTGATAATGAGCAGCTTTCTTTGTGTTCTTGAAGTTCAGGAGAAGGAGGCAAGAAGCAATATTTTCACAGGACCTGTTTTTATGCTTCTTTGTAAACAATCAAGTCTCTGTTCAGAATGTTTGACTGAAACTACAGATATAGACAGAGGGACAGGAGAAAAACGTGGACCACATTCAGCTTGTGCTAGTAGCAGTCTGAAAACAAATGATGGGACAAACTAAAGGAACACTATACCCAAACGTCACTAGATGGAAATGAATGAATGAATGAATGAATGAATGAGTGAATGAATGATCTTTATTTTCAAACGGTGAAGCACTGGGCTCGCAGACCTCTGTCTTACATTCTCCGCATCACCATTCCGTCTTTCATTCTTCCCACACACTCTATTTTAATACAAGTATACAAATTACACGAGAGAGGGAAACAAGCACATAAAAAGAGTACACAATTAAACTATTACAAACAGAAATATAAGAGAATGATCTACATAAGACGCAATTAATCTAACAGGTTACTGCTGACACAGGCATACACAAACAAACATATTCACCCAGAAAAATACATCTTCGGGGCAGTACTTCTAACATCACATTCTCTAACTCTCATTAAAATAATTTCTAACAGGATCTAACAAGCTACGTTTAGAACTATTCCCTTTTAGAAGTAGATGGCTGGTGAGTCATGAGTTGAGACATTATTAGATATTCTATGACGACAAACACTTAGAGGCAAGTACATATTGAAAAACAGTGTGAGATAAAGGATGAAGTACTATTTGATAATCCGATTATGGGGAATGTTCCAGAGTTGTGCTGCTGAGTATGCAAGGCTTTTTATGTACAGATCTAGCATGAGTTTATGCAGAACACACAGTCTTTTTTTATTTAATGCTGGCTATGTTTAGTGTTAGACGTAAGCAGTCCCTACAAGTGATGTGGAGAATTGCGTGGCACAGTTCTATGACCAAACTTTAGTTGTTATAAGTGACTTAATATTTGAGGGGTAGAACTTTGAGTTGTTGTGCTTATCTACAGTCTGTAATGGGTGTTTACCACAAATCAGATTTACTGCTCGTTTGTGAAATGAATTTAGCCTTTTTGTATTTGAGACTGAGCAGCCATATCAGATTGTGGAACAGTAATGTAAGTGTGTTTGTGTGTATGTGGTATATCTTTCGTGTGTTTCGTCGATAAAATGTTTAATTTCGTCTTGTCGGTATCAAGTTTGTTAGGTAATATCAGTGAGAATTTCAGGTTCAATGTTGATCAATGATGAGTCGTAGAGTTTTATGTTCATGAACGTTTTCTATTTCCGTAGATCCGTCACAAAGCTGTAGTGCTGTTTATGTTGCATTTGCAGTGTCTTGTAGTGATAAGCATTGAGTTTGTTTTGTCGGTGTTAATCAAAATACTATTATTATTACTCAGTTTAATCAAACTGTTGATATAAGTCTTTAGCGCTGCCTCCAGGTTATTGATAGTCGGAAGCACAAGAAGACAACATTAGTTTACATAGACAAGAAGACAACATTAGTTTACATAGACAAGAAGACAACATTAGTTTACAGAGACAAGAAGACAACATTAGTTTACAGAGACAAGAAGACAACATTAGTTTACAGAGATAAGAAGACAACATTAGTTTACATAGACAAGAAGACAACATTAGTTTACATAGACAAGAAGACAACATTAGTTTACAGAGACAAGAAGACAACATTAGTTTACAGAGACAAGAAGACAACATTAGTTTACAGAGATAAGAAGACAACATTAGTTTACATAGACAAGAAGACAACATTACTTTACATAGACAAGAAGACAACATTACTTTACATAGACAAGAAGACAACATTACTTTACACAGACAAGAAGACAACATTAGTTTACAAAGAATATACAAGAAATAGATCTGTTATTGACCCTGAAGGTGGCGCAGTTGGCAGAACAAGCTGCAATTCTATAGACCGCAATCTAGCAGACCAGAAGCATTCTGTCTAGTATAATAGAGTCAATAAAAGTCAGAAAAACATCTACCTCAGATCCACCCATTCTCCTCAATAGTACAAACGATTTACACTGTTGTATGACTGATAGAGTACAGTGTGGTATAGTTGATAGAGCAATGATATATGGCTGACAGAGAATAGTGTTGCATGGATGATCTGGCATAGTTATGCCGCTGATATAATACAGCGGTGTATGGTTGATTTAGCATTGTTGTTTGGTTGATACAGTATCGTGGTGTGTGATAGATACAGATTTCAACAAACAGGAAAGAGTGAGGCTTTCGCACTGTAAACTAACATAACAAGCTGTTGTCAGGTTATACCTTTAAAGAAATCATACACAAAGCAATTATAGATGTGAGAGACACAAAAAAATAACAAGATAATTACCCGGGACTGGAAAAACAGATTCTGGTAAGACAAGAAACCTTCAAGCCTCGAGAGAACTGTGCAACAGTCAACTTTTAGCTAGCTCAATTAGACTAGTTGTGCTATAAAGGTCAGAGACAAGGAGTACAACTAAACAAAATGAAAACGAAATAAAAACATCTGAGAATAGAATTCTGAGAAGAGTTTACTGATCGGTAAGAAATCCTATTAATATTGAAAGATAACAAATAACAAAGAAATATAAACATTGGTAAACTCTCTGCTTATAATAACAATTATGAAAAAATACAGAGCTGGCTGAGACATTTTGAGAGAAGAGAGAAGGATACAAGCCCACAGATAGCTTAATACAGAAGTGATGAAAGCCGATAGATCCTCAGGTAGACCAGGACAACGACGGCGAGACAACCTAGAAGAATATACACACGTTCTTAGAATCTACAGTTGATCAAGAACTGGGTGTAACTGAGGCGTGTCTCGTTTCAGCAATGATATTCAGTGCTTTGGAATGTTGCTGATTTCAGATGCTCAACAAGAAGAAGAAGAAGAAGACGAAGAAGAAGAAGAGGAAGAAGAAGAAGAAATGTTATGTTGTAATTTATTTCATTGCTTATGCTTTCATTTCAAATTCGTGATGTTAAGAACATTCTGTCACGTCGTTCATATCTTGGTTATATATTGTTATGACTTGCTGAATGACTGGAGCAGGTTGAAGACACTAGTATCTTGACAAGTTCCATCAACGTAAAGTCAGTTGGGAAGGACACATCAGCCTTGTACTAGAACCACCACAAAGAGGTTGTTCACAGTTTTAGCCAGCTCTGGTTTGTCAGACTTAGAGCGTGCCGTCAGTCCAACACAGCCATCTTGTTGTTATTCCTACTATAGACTATCTCACATACTGCACTGTTTAAACGTATTAGCATAAACTATTCTTCTTCTCTTCTTCTTCATTTGCTTCTACCATCAAGATTGTCCCATGATCCCACTGAATTTACTCCTGTGGTTCTCGCGATAGTCTCATTTAGTATGCAGGTTCAAAGCACCGTGGGGCTTGCGCTTATATTCTCGGTGTGTCACAGAAGCGTCATTACGTGACACTGTGGTTTTCGTTGCACCAGTTTACGTTAGAGTTGGACTTTCTCATTGGAAAACCTCGACGTGGTTTGGATATAAATATACCCAGCCGGGTGAGAGGTGGTTCCCCATCCAGCATAGAGTTGGACTTTCTCACCAGAAATCAAAAATGTGATTTGGATATGAACATACCCCCGTTGGGCGGGAGGTGGTTGCCTGTCTAGACTGCACTGGTCTAGTGTCTCTGACTTCAGAATTTTCTGGTCGTGGCCGCTACCCTTCCTGGTTGTGACCAGGGCGGAGCTTTTGTCGAGGAGTACGAATCCTCGCCACTAGTGAGTTCATCCCTGGGTTGAGCAGATTTATGCGTATTATCCCAGTATGGGTGTATATAGGACGTGACGGGTCTCTAGAGCAGAAGTACCGTGATATGCGTAGCCATCAAGATTCATCCCTGGTTTAAGCTGGTTTAGGCATATTGCCCGAGTATGGGTGTATAAAGGACATGGCCGGCTTCTAGAGCAGAGGTGCCGTGGTATGAGTAGCCATCATCGCGAGTCTACTGGCCATACCGATTAACTTCACTTAATCATTTCCATCACCTTTTTCACAGCGGCGCCGCACGGCAACCCTAATCACAATTTTCTTCCTTGGCCGGGAGGAATTCCACCCCACGAGAGGGATCCAAAGAATCTCGCCAGCAGAGTCTTAGGTTAATCCCTGAGTTAATCCGGTTTAGGCATTTGAGCCAGTATGGGTGAATATAGAACATGGCCAGGCTCTAAAGCAGAGGTACCGTGGTATGAGTGGCCCTGGCCGCGAGACCTACTGGCTTCTTCACTTAATCTTTTCCATCACCTTTTCCACGGCGACGCCGCGCGGCAACACTAATCGCATTTTTCTTCATTTATCGGGAGGAGTTTCTCCCCACTCACGGTAGCTGAAGAATCTTGCCAGCAGCGGGTTTGAAATCAGTGTGTTCCTTCTCCTAGACGAGCTACCAACCAGATAAATGAGTCTCATCTATCCTAATCGTCTGGTTTTCAGGCGCCAGATATTAGCGTTCGCTCCTTCTCCTGTCAGTTTAAACATTTCCGCTACCAGAAGGTTAGGCGCTGGACTTGGACTGTCAGAACTGATTTGAGA